>WNGS01165503.1:35608243-35624271 GCA_020271785.1 Procambarus virginalis
AAAAAAAAATCGCCCTTTCTATTTAGGTTGTAATACTGAAACTTGGAACAGTTGCAGACCTTTTCATGTACAACTAGTCAAACAAGTTTGGTTGACATTGAACTACTCTGAATATATCGCATTATGGCCGCTTAATGCAAGGGGGAAACATTTATGTGAACTTTCCCTAACAATTCCCTTCTTTAGTACTGCTCCCATACGTCTTACTACCCCTGAAAACAGCCGTATAGTCGTCTCCCAGACAATCCCCTTACAAGTCGCCAGTAGCCTCTATAACTGTTAACCGTACCTCTCGCACCTGTCCTCGAATGATATCATTCTTCTCCTCATAAGATAACAACGTTCTTCCCTTCACGGTAAGATATCATCACTCGTCGTTTTATAGGATTTTTTTTTTATTTATGCACATGACGTTTAAATAACATTCTTCGTCGAATCACTTCATGATAACATACTTCATAACTTTAAGATCCTTCTCAACAATTTAAGGTAACTTCTTTCATAACAACACACACTCAGATAATCTCCTTTATCACTTTTAAGATAACACAACATGATAAAAACTTTCATCACTATAACATCCTTCACAACATGACGTTGAGATAACTACCTTCATTGTTGTTAGATAACATCGTTCACAACATGACGCTAAAATAGCTTCCTTCATCACTACAAGATAACAAATCTTCACTATATGACGTAAAGATAATTTCACCACTTTAAGACAACGTAGATCATCATTTTAAGAAATGTCTTTCATTACTTTAAGACAATATCTTGCTTACAACATGGCTTTAAGATAACCTCCTTTACCCTTTAAGATAGCACGCTTGGCCACATGACGTCAAGATAACACCCATCACCCACGGCTGCCAGACTCCCCCCCCCCCCATCAAACCAGATAACTCCCCCCTTCTGCCGACCTCATCTGCCTGAGGGGAAAGGGGGGGGGGGAGTTAGGGGTGAGGAAGAGGGGGGAAACAGCCTCATCAGGTGATGATTACCTTCCACGATAACAGTAGCCCCGCATCTAAGATCTCATCAGCGATTCACCTTGGCTACGAAAATTGCCGGTTTCGAATAATTATTAACGATTCGGAGATTATCTCGTTTGCTTGTGGCGTTGAGAAATTTGTTAGAAGGGGTGGCGAGGATTGTGGCATTTCGAATTTTATTTTTGTTTTTACGTCCGAAGAATCTTGAGAGGAGGAAGCCAGTACTACAAAAACTACCTTCTGGTCGATGGTCCTCGTCTTGATGAGGAGTTTCAGCACCAACGACTCTGGAACAGACGGAACTTCTTTAAAGAGATGCTTCTAATTAACTGGTTCATCCCGGGCCGGCCGGCCTGCCAGGCTTCCTAATGACTGATATACTTGGAAACAAATTACGACTCCGGCTGCCTGGGGGTTGCGATGGAGGACTTCCTGAATTATTGATTCTCGTGTCGCGATCAGATTCTAGACACAGTGCGGGTTTATCTATCAGGGAGCGAGGTGATAGGGGGGCGGGTTATCTGTCGAGGTCCACGGGGGGTGAGAGAGATCTGGCTCTTGGGCCAGGCTCGCTAGCTACTATAATAGTAGTAGTTGTAGGTTTCCGGCAGTCTCGGGAGACTATGGAGTTGTGCTCTGGTTGTCGAGGCTGGAGTGTCCTCTCCAGGGCACAAAGCCTGGATAGGTCGATATAAAGAAGCTGTTACCCGTGCAGCAGGTCCCCCTCTCCATGATGCTATAATTTTCCAAAGGAAAGGCAACAGCCAATACGCTTGGTTCCAGCGCCGTCACAGGAGCTCCCAGAACGAGGTTGAAGTACTATAGCACCAGTACTACTAGTATTAGTACTAGTACTAATAACACTAGTACTACTAGTGCTGGTAGTACTATAGTACCTGGGTGACAGACTGGTCGGTACAGCGTCGACTTCGCCTCTAGTGTCGGGGGACAGGCAGCCACAGTGTATGTATACTTTTACGCACACCCCATAAACATAAACCCCCCCCCCCATGTCCCCCAAGAATGCAATCCCACAACAAGGTGACTAACTCATGGGTACCTGCTTACTGCTAGGTGAACAGGGGAAACAGGCGACAGGCAAATGCGTCCAAACTATTTATGTCCCGCCCGGGATTCGAACCAGGCATTCCTGACTGTGAGTCGAGAACACACACCCGACCGTACTACCGGGATCCTACATTTTATCTCCCGACGTTCCGGTAATCTATCTTATAAATTTGTAAAACCCTTTACGGTGGTGGCTTTCAATAGGCGCGTTGCAACTGCAACAATGTACAGGAGTATAATGACTATAGCGCCCCCCCGTGGTTGCAACCCCCATCTGTGCCCCCCCCTCTCCCCTAGTTAGAGTCGTCTGTAACAGCCAAAGACTTTCCCTATCTAATGTGGCTGTCTGTATGGGCTCGTATGTTATTGACAGTCTTTCGTCAGTAAAAGATGGAGTCTTGGGCAACAAGGTCTGGGTCTTTATGCCCCGCCTGATAGCCTCGTTGCATCTGGTACGTAATTAAATTTCCGTACCTTTTTTGTCCTCTAAACAGGAGTGGTACAGGAGCAGAGGGCCTATGGCTCCTGTTACAAGGCTGAGAGCTTTATCTTCCCACAGCTCGTAGTAAGCCTTATACACACTCATTTTCCCTGGAACACGATCCGCTAATCGGCTAACAGGACCAGGGACACAATTACTGCTGGATGAACAGGGGTTAAGAGTTAAGTACCGGCACCCAGAGAATCCTCCGTGACCAAGAATCGAACCCTGACTAACTCGCTTGTTCTAATTTTTTGCCGTATATAGACTTAAAGTTGTGAATGGAGGTGGCTCTCCCGACTTCCTTGATCGTAGTCCACTAATTGCTGACAAATGCGTACACGGTGCGAGTATTTTATTACATTTTTTTGACTCATTTGCAATTATTCAACCATTGTCCTCTTGTACTACTTAACCCCCAGGATGTATTCACCTTGATGTGCTTCGCTAGATATGCTTGCAGGATTGAGCCTTAGATCCAGAGTCCTGTTAATTCAATGCTAAAACTCACCTGTGTGTGCATCTTATATGCTCATAATGCTCTGAAGAAAGTTTGGCTCCACAATATCTCTTTGTAACCCAACTCATTTATTAGCTGCCATTTGCTCTAAAAAAAATATTCCTCTAGAATTCCTCATGAAATTTTTGCGTGTAAAAGTCAACGATAAACCCGTCATTTCACTACTGCTCGTTATTAACAATACTCGTCTGTCCAACTTTGTACGTTGTTATCATGTCCCCCACAGCCGGCGGCGGTGCTTCAGACCAAGTGGCTGGGCTCATTTTCCTTCACTCCATCTTCTTGTCGCAGCTCCTTGACCACATTCAACCCCAGCCTCCAAAATGACAGTACGTTTTAATACTAAGGGTAATAAGTATATTTCCTGACTGCTATAGATAGTACATGACAGGAGTTCTCAGCGCACTCCTGTCCACTCTTTTCTGTTGCAAAGTTACAAGTGAGAAAGTTATGTGGCACAATATGTGGTAAGTTATTGTGAAGAAGAAATGTTTGGTAACAACCCGCCACACACACGACGTTGCTACAACGTTCAAACAAGGTTTAATAACTTGTAACAATTGTAACAACGAATATAGCACGTTGTAACAACAGATGTAACAACTTTATTACAAGTTGTAACAAGGAAATCATAGGGACCGTTACGTTGTGTGCTGGCAGGGATGTGAGAAGGCTGAGAGCCAATGATGGGCTGAGCGGCAGAGAAGGCTAAGAGGCAGAATGGAGCTTAGGAGCAGAGGCTGAGTGACGGAGGAGATGGTCTGTGGGGCCTAGAGCTGCACTCTGGAGGTCAGAGGTGGGATGACGGGGGCAGACATGAGCTGGGTTTAAGCAGTGGCCGGAAATTAGGAGGCGCCGTAAATGTTGGAGGCAGAGGCAGAGGGTGGCTACGGACGAGGCGGCGATTGTGGACGTGGGATGATTGCAGACGAAGTATGATTGTGGATAAGAGGGGGCCATTGCGAACGAGTGGAGATTACCTGTACTGACGAAGGAGCGATTCCAGACGAGGGGGTGTTACAGGCGTGGAGTGGGGGAGGGTTCTGTCTGAACCAACAACAATCGGCCACTGAGACAGACACAGTTACCGTGTGTCTCACCCACAGTAGAGGGCTGCGTGCGACAGGAGTCAGAGGAGCGAGCTTGACAAGGGCCACCCCGGGGCCAGGTCCGGCGGGCTCAGTGCTCCAGAGTGTCAACAAACTCTCCCTACAGTATTTGGTTTTTTATATTCCTATGTTTACACTCTTTGACACGTCACCACTAGCGTGACTGTGCACACTCTGACACGTCATCACTAATGTCACTGTGTACCCTCTGACACTCACCACTAGCGTCACTGTGTACCCTCTGACACGTCACCACTAGCGTCACTGTGTACCCTCTGATACGTCACCACTAGCGTCACTGTGCACACGCTGACACGTCACCACTAGCGTCACTGTGCACACGCTGACAGGTCACCACTAGCGTGACTGTGCACACTCTGACACGTCACCACTAGCGTGACTGTGCACACGCTGACACGTCACCACTAGCGTGACTGTGCACACGCTGACACGTCACCACTAGCGTGACTGTGCACACGCTGACACGTCACCACTAGCGTGACTGTGCACACGCTGACACGTCACCACTAGCGTGACTGTGCACACGCTGACACGTCACCACTAGCGTGACTGTGCACACTCTGACGCGTCACCACTAGCGTGACTGTGCACACTCTGACACGTCACCACTAGCGTGACTGTGCACACTCTGACGCGTCACCACTAGCGTGACTGTGTACACTCTGACGCGTCACCACTAGCGTGACTGTGCACACTCTGACACGTCACCACTAGCGTGACTGTGCACACTCTGACACGTCACCACTAGCGTGACTGTGCACACTCTGACACGTCACCACTAGCGTGACTGTGCACACTCTGACACGTCACCACTAGCGTGACTGTGTACACTCTGACACGTCACCACTAGCGTGACTGTGTACCCGCTGACACGTCACCACTAGCGTGACTGTGTACCCTCTGACACTTCACCACTAGCGTTACTGTGTACCCTCTGACACGTCACCACTAGGTCACTGTGCACACGCTGACACGTCACCACTAGCGTCACTGTGCACACGCTGACACGTCACCACTAGCGTGACTGTGCACACGGTGACACGTCACCACTAGCGTGACTGTGCACACGGTGACACGTCACCACTAGCGTGACTGTGCACACTCCGACACGTCACCACTAGCGTGACTGTGCACACTCTGACACGTCACCACTAGCGTGACTGTGCACATTCTGACACGTCACCACTAGCGTGACTGTGCACACTCTGACACGTCACCACAAGCGTGACTGTGCACACTCTGACACGTCACCACTAGCGTGACTGTGCACACACTGACACGTCATCACTAGCGTGACAGTGCACACTCTGACACGTCACCATTAGCGTCACTGCACCCTCTGACACGTCACCACTAGCGCCACTGTGTACCCGCTGACACGTCACCACTAGCGTGACTGTGCACACGCTGACACGTCACCACTAGCGTCACTGTGTACCCTCTGACACGTCACCACTAGCGTGACTGTGCACACGCTGACACGTCACCACTAGCGTGACTGTGCACACGCTGACACGTCACCACTAGCGTGACTGTGCACACACTGACACGTCACCACTAGCGTGACTGCACACGCTGGCACGTCACCACTAGCGTGACTGTGCACACGCTGACACGTCACCACTAGCGTGACTGTGCACACGCTGACACGTCACCACTAGCGTGACTGTGCAAACGCTGACACGTCACCACTAGCGTGACTGTGCACACGCTGACACGTCACCACTAGCGTGACTGTGCACACTCTGACGCGTCACCACTAGCGTGACTGTGCACACTCTGACACGTCACCACTAGCGTGACTGTGCACACTCTGACGCGTCACCACTAGCGTGACTGTGTACACGCTGACGCGTCACCACCAGCGTGACTGTGCACACTCTGACACGTCACCACTAGCGTGACTGTGCACACTCTGACACGTCACCACTAGCGTGACTGTGCACACTCTGACACGTCACCACTAGCGTGACTGTGCACACTCTGACACGTCACCACTAGCGTGACTGTGCACACTCTGACACGTCACCACTAGCGTGACTGTGCACTCTCTGACACGTCACCACTAGCGTGACTGCACATTCTGACACGTCACCACTAGCGTGACTGTGCACACACTGACACGTCACCACTAGCGTGACTGTGTACACTCTGACACGTCACCACTAGCGTGACTGTGTACCCGCTGACACGTCACCACTAGCGTCACTGTGTACCCTCTGACACGTCAACACTAGCGTTACTGTGTACCCTCTGACACGTCACCACTAGCGTCACTGTGCACACGCTGACACGTCACCACTAGCGTCACTGTGCACACGCTGACACGTCACCACTAGCGTCACTGTGCACACGCTGACACGTCACCACTAGCGTGACTGTGCACACGGTGACACGTCACCACTAGCGTGACTGTGCACACTCCGACACGTCACCACTAGCGTGACTGTGCACACTCTGACACGTCACCACTAGCGTGACTGTGCACATTCTGACACGTCACCACTAGCGTGACTGTGCACACTCTGACACGTCACCACAAGCGTGACTGTGCACACTCTGACACGTCACCACTAGCGTGACTGTGCACACACTGACACGTCATCACTAGCGTGAGAGTGCACACTCTGACACGTCACCATTAGCGTCACTGCACCCTCTGACACGTCACCACTAGCGCCACTGTGTACCCGCTGACACGTCACCACTAGCGTGACTGTGCACACGCTGACACGTCACCACTAGCGTCACTGTGTACCCTCTGACACGTCACCACTAGCGTGACTGTGCACACGCTGACACGTCACCACTAGCGTGACTGTGCACACGCTGACACGTCACCACTAGCGTGACTGTGCACACACTGACACGTCACCACTAGCGTGACTGCACACGCTGGCACGTCACCACTAGCGTGAATGTGCACACGCTGACACGTCACCACTAGCGTGACTGTGCACACTCTGACACGTCACCACTAGCGTGACTGTGCACACGCTGACGCGTCACCACTAGCGTGACTGTGCACACTCTGACACGTCACCACTAGCGTGACTGTGCACACTCTGACACGTCACCACTAGCGTGACTGTGCACACTCTGACACGTCACCACTAGCGTGACTGTGCACACTTTGACACGTCACCACTAGCGTGAATGTGCACACTGACACGTCACCACTAGCGTGACTGTGCACACTCTGACACGTCACCACTAGCGTCACTGTGCACACACTGACACGTCACCACTAGCGTGACTGTGCACACTCTGACACGTCACCACTAGCGTGACTGTGCACACTCTGACACGTCACCACTAGCGTGACTGTGCACACTCTGACACGTCACCACTAGCGTGACTGTCTCCACCACCTGAGCGCCACTCACCTAGACGTGCTTGCATGCTGGGACATTAGCTCCTGGCCTGGTCTTGTAAATAATTTTCTAAATGCAATGGTTCGGTTCTTCTTGTTTTCCAAATCATATTTGCATAAAAAGTCTCGTACTGAGGTAGAGTCACCGGCTGACTCGTCCTACAAATTACGAACAACTCCAAAAATAAAGAAAGTCTAACATATATTTGCTGTAGGAAGAAAAACACTTCACTTAAGAAAATAAGGATATCAGACGATTCGAAGATCGTATAAGAGTGACCAAGTATCACACACACACACACACTTATGCATCTACAAGTTCTGGTCAAGGACCGGGCCGCGGGGTCGTTGGGCCCCGAAATAATCCCATGGCACGCAGCCCAAACGAGTTGGTCGACGCTCCGTCAACCACCGTCAACAATCTGCCCTAACCCCCTTTCCCAGACACACAGTTATGATTAGATACAGATACGTCGAAAGAGAAAAAGGGCGCCTCGTTGGCTTCACGCTCTTCTTCTATTCTTGAGAATAGGTGCAGTTTGCATGAAGGGGTAACCCTCCCGATGACTGCACCAGGACAGACGTAAGGAGATGCGTTCACGGTTAGGATGAGAAGAAAGTCAAAAGCGGTAGACGTGATGGGCCGTAGAGAGAGGAGAGGCAGCGAAAACAGAGTCGAATGTTAAGGGAGACACCCGCCCCGGGGGGGCGGGGCGTCGTGGTCACGGTGGCAGCTGACCCACGCACGGCGTAGCAGTGTGCGCAAGACGGGAACTAATACTTCTCCGGAAACTTGTATATCGGAAAGCGCAAGCAGTACGCTTCCCAAAACACCCACTCGTCATCGGGCAGCCGGCCATCAGGCGACGCCCTCGGCTGAGACATCTATCCGGCACCCGATACACAAACTCATTCACCCGCGACACCCAGAGAGTGGACGAGCACCACGGGATCGGAAGCACCCGGGCATCTCGATAAGGGCCCAACTCCGGACCCTCACAGGGGCACGACCCCAGCAGACGGACTAGGGAACCCCCAGACCGGGGCAAGGAGGAGGGGATACAGCAGGGGATGCAGGCGCGGCATCGACCCCACCCCGGGCACAGGACCCGAGGCCCGCCGGCGCACATCTTTCCGCAACATCACGACGAGGTCCCGATCATCAGTGACAACCCCCCACTGCGGAGATCCAACAGCAGGAGACGCAGGAGGAGAGGCACAGGTAGCAACATCGGAGGCCCTCACAGCACCAATATCCTCGGTGGGGGGCGCCAGATCACCATACTCCCCCACCTCCTCCAAGGCACACCACGAAGGGGAGACACACTCCGAGCCCGCCGCGAACGCTTCGAGACAGGCCGCACCACACCACTCCCAGCAGGCGCTCCGCAGGACGGCCACCATCTCACATCCACACAGGCCACACCAGCACCGTTCGAAGAGTCCACAGAGGCCACATCACCACACTGTCCACATCATCCTGGGACACAGCCTCAGAACACCGACGCGCACGCTTCTGCACAGGGATGGAAAGAGCAGAACTACAGTCGTCACACACACAGACACAGCAGGCACCTCACCTTGCTGAAGCACCCCCTCCAACACAGCAGAACACCGCGTCCCCGGGAGCCGGTATCACATCCACAGGTGGGGGCGGGACATGGACCTCCACCGGGACATCCTGCACAACACACAGCTCAGGCGACGGCCTGACACCCACACACACCGGCTCAACAGCCCCAGGGGCCACAGCAGGCACCAGGGCCGCACAGGCCGTAGAACTCGCCTCAACAGGGGGAGCAGCAGGACAGGCAAGCAGGCGCCTCAGGCACAGCACCCACTCCATCCATCAGAACCGTCCAGGGGCGGAAAAATCCTCCGCACAAAAAACATGCAACACCCGACCAGTTGCTCCCACGTCGCACGCTGCAGCCAGATGACCCTCGTGACCACACCGATAACAGGTGCGCGGTTGACCCCGATACTGGCAGCGGAGCGTGTACCCCAACACGGACATCGACGATGGTACACTACACTTCAGCGAATTGTCAGGGTGCGGGAGCCATCAATCATACCAACACAGTGCCCGGCAACGACCTTGTTCCAACGAACACTTAACACTGTCCCAAAACCGTTCTAAACAGAGAGGTCAAAAAAGTCGTCCTGAAATTCGAAGGGGGCACCATGCACCGCCCACAGACGTCAAGGTGACACTAAGATTCACTACCTTAACGGAGCCCAGCAGTATCATGGAGAGGGTAAACACGCCCCTCACCACCGCTCGAGAAACGCCTGAAAGGCAGCCTGGAGGCGGAACTTGACCACAGCACGGTTGCCCTGAAGCAGCTAGATGCCCACCAGGTCCGACAGCTGCACATGAAGCACGTCCACCAGGGCGAACCAACCAACGGATGGTCCACCGGCACCGTAAATGCCAGACCAGCCGACAACGTCCTCTTCACTGGGGGGCGAGAAGACACCCATGGCTAAGCACGTCATCCCTGTCAGTGGCACACAACCACCACAGCAGGGCAAACCAGCAATCACCCAACGTAAACACTAGCCAGTGCAGAGAGACCTCAGGAGCGTTCGACCCGGCCGGTGGTCACCACGCAACTCCTCACGCTCTACAAGGAAGATGATTACAACGTGATGTTTACCGAGTTAAGAGTTCCTCTGGGCCCTGAGAGAGGCAACGAAGGTATAGCCCACATCCCCCCCCCCTCCCCGCCTAAGGATGGTATCAATATGACAGAGTATGTTTGCTTCCTTCAGTACCGGAAAATTTCTAACTTTTCTTCTATAAGTTCTATTGTTCTTTTGTTTTGAGCAATATAATGGTGGATAACTTTTATTTCATGACCATCCCGTCCCTATGTCAGTTGACCAGTCCACATTACCAGCCTATTTCAGAGAATGCCCTCTACTATTCTCATTGCCAGCTGATTTGCAGAAATATTTGATACGAAGGACTTGAAATCTCTTCTCTACAGATTTGAAATCATGCTCTTCCCCCAAGGAGGTAACATGACCTCATGCATGTAAGGCAATGTGTGGGGATCATTGCCATACCACCTTCCTCACCTGCCAACTGGCAAGTCATATATGCCACCTTCTTAGATCTGCAGTCTGCCTGTTGTATTGCGAACCGGCACGTCGTTCCGCGCGAGGTGACGCCAGAAGGAATGTGGTGGTTCGCGTTTGCTGCATGCAACAGGAATTATCTATTGCAGTATCCAACAGGAAGTCCAGTGTGTGGCATCAATATATCATACTTGGTGCTTGGACGTCGGTCTACCGTGTAACGGGTGGGTGAGGGAAACAGCTCTCTTTAGACAATATCCCCACCCCAGTTAACTAACGAGGACGGGGGAAACAGCTCTCTTTAGTCCATTATCCCGCCCCCCAGTTAACTATTGAGCCTGCTCTTCCCTATCCAAGTTACGTTATTATTACAAGTGAATGATGCTACATTCAAGATACGTCCACCAGTAGCACAAAACGTTTTGACCAGGAAGCAAAACGTACCCTGCAAACCCCCTTCACCCCCTTCACGCCGGCTCACCGCCCGGTCTTCAACGAGCTAACGACCCATTCTCTGCCTGCCTGCTCCTGATTGGCTAGTGCCGCCGACAGCACACCTGCACACCTGCACTCACACCATCTACCTGAGTTGACATCTGGGCCAGACCCAGCCGTCATCCTCAGAATATTCTTTGTGCTCTTAGAGTTGACATCTCTCTCTGGTATACTAAGCTCTGGCTGTCGTATACTAAAGGAGGTAGCAGCTATAGCCAATATTCTCGGCACCTGATTGTTATTGCATTGTAAATTATTTTATTGTAGAGTCAATTTCAGCCCTAGTAATTATTTATGTTTTCTTGTGTTTTTACTTGTTCTAAAGTTCACTTTAGCCAAGGGATTGTCTTTGTTCATATTTTGTTTTCTAAAGTAATTAAAGTTTCTTCGTTTATACTTTGTGTTTTGAGTGTCTTCCCTTACCTTACTACAAACAGGCAAGCAGTCTCTTTTTTTTTGTAAGTGTGACCAGGCATTGACACCTGCCATTGGAGGACTACCGAACATCAACACTCCACACTTTACACATACACTCAGGTTAGGATATATATATATATATATAATATATATATTATATATATATATATATATATATATATATATATATATATAGTCGTACCTAGTAGCCAGAACTCACTTTTTGGCCTACTATGCAAGGCCCGATTTGCCTAATAAGCCACTTTACCTGAATTAATAAATTTTCTATAATTTTTTTCTTATGAAATGATAAAGCTACCCATTTCGTTATGTATGAGGTCAATGTTTTTTTATTGGAGTTAGAATTAATATAGATATATGACCGAACCTAACCAACCCTACCTAACCTAACCTAACCTAGCTTTATAGGTTAGGTTAGGTAGCCGAAAAGTTAGGTTAGGTTAGGTTAGGTAGGTTAGGTAGTCGAAAAACAATTAATTCATGAAAACTTGGCCTATTAGGCAAATCGGGCCTTGCATAGTAGGGTAGGCTGAGAAGTGCGTTCTGGCTACTAGGTACGACATATATATATATATATATATATATATATATATATATATATATATATATATATATATATATATATATATATATATATATCCTAACCTGAGTGTGTGTGTGTAGTTGAATATTACAAGATATTCCAAAGATATTTAATCAGAGCAATATCGCTGAATATAAGCGCTTCAGAACTGCTGAAATAACTCTTGGAGTAATTCTATAAGAACTACAGACGAACTTTTTTCCCACAGATATTCCCGAAAAGTGGTGTTTAAAGTGGCCTTCATCTTCGTAGTGTGAGCGTCAATAACTACATCAAAGATGACTACAAGATAAATGCCTTTAGTCGTTATCGCTTGAGGTCAAAACACTCCCAATTCATTTATCAATTACAATTAAAGCGACAGCAAAAATTATCATTAATATCACCATCTTGAAACTTGGGTTAATTCAACTACTTAAATAAAAATAAAATGAGAAATAAGATGTCGGGGGGGGGGGGGGGGGAGGAACTCACTGCTACGAGGGGAAGATGCTGAGAGTGGTCCTCACAGCTACGAGGGGAAGATGCTGAGAGGGGTACTCACAGCAACGAGGGGAAGATGCTGAGAGGGGTCCTCACAGCTACGAGGGGAAGATGCTGAGAGGGGTACTCACAGCTACGAGGGGAAGATGCTGAGAGGGGTCCTCACAGCTACGAGGGGAAGATGCTGAGAGGGGTACTCACAGCTACGAGGGGAAGATGCTGAGAGGGGTCCTCACAGCTACGAGGGGAAGATGCTGAGAGGGGTACTCACACCTACGAGGGGAAGATGCTGAGAGGGGTACTCACTGATGTAGTCGTCTTGGCCAGGATAACGAGCAAGGATATCACTGGCGAGGGGCGGAGACTGCTGCTGGCGAGGCAGGGGTGGCGAGGACCCCTCGTCCCAGTCCCTCGCCCCCACCCCAGAGGGCACTGAGAACCACCACCAGGAGCACCACCGCTGACCTGGTGGGCCACCACGCCCGTCTCCACCACGCCCGCACCACACGCCCACGCTCCAGCGCCCCCCAGGCAGCGCCTCCTCTACGCCTGATATCCACATGTACAAACTATAATTTCCCCTTCGTGAGAAGCTTCGACTCCCTCGGGACGGTTCTACTCAGTTGCTGCACTTGTATATATCATTCCAAGCTGTGTTGCAATTGCAATCCTCAAAGTTGCATCCAAGAGCTAAAAAAAACACAGATCTTCTGATGACTTGTTTCTGAGGTTAAAAAAAATATAATCATCGTATATTATAAATTTTAAATCTCGTTATCACACGGGGATGGGAGGGGTGGGGGGTGGGGGGTGCACTGCTGCTGTTAACGAAGGAAGAGTGAAGGGGGGAGGGAGGGGGAGAGTGCCACAGGAAACGAGTGAGCGTGAGGGAGGGTTGGTTAGGCCGGGTGCCACAGTGGGCAGGCCAACATCCAGAGCTCGCACAGTGGTACATCCCACTCACACGGGCGTCAGACCAACACTGAAGGTGGCCACCCCGGCGACCCTCCACCACCACCACCACCACCTGCCTCCACCACCCACCTCCACCCATCACCCACCACTACCACTCTAGTACTTCCTCATCACCCATCACCACCACCACCAACCACCACCCATCACCACCCCCCACTACTTACCTCCACCCACCACCACCCACCACCTACTTAACCTCCTCCACCACCACCACCCACCACCACCCACCACCACCCACTTACCTCCTCGCTTATTACGCCAAAATACAGGTTTATATAAACATTTCAAAAATCCTTCGCATAACACGATAACTTGTTAGTGAAAAGATCATATTTCATCAGATTCTGTTGTCGGCTAATTAACACCAGCAGCTCCTCCACCAACAGTCAACAACACCAGCAGCTCCTCCTCCAACAGTCACAACACCAGCAGCTCCTCCAACGTCACACACACAGCACCTCCTCCACGTCCACCAGCAGACCCTCACAGTCACAACTACAACAGACTCCACCAACAGTCACAACACCAGCAGCTCCTCACCAACAGTCACAACACCAGCACACTCCTCAACATCACAACAACAGCCAACATCACCAACATTCCAACAGCTCTCACTCGGTCCCAACAGTCCACAACACGCACAGCACCTCCTCCAACAGCACTCACACACCACCAGCCTCCTACAACAGTCACAACACCAGCAGCTCCCACGCACACACCATCCACCAGTCACAACACCAGCAGCTCCTCCTCCACCAGTCACAACACAACAGCACCTCCATCCAACAGTCACAACACCACCAGCTCCTACCAACAGTCACAACACCCAGCAGCCCTCCACCAACAGTCACAACACCAGCAGCCTCCCCAACAGTCACAACACCAACAGTCTCCCCAACAGTCACAGACACAGCAGCTCCTACCAACAGTCAAAACACAACAGCTCCTCCAACTCCACCACAGTTCAAACAGCACAGCAGCACACTCCTCCAACAGTCACAACACCAACAGCCTACTCCCAACAGGTACAACACCAGCAGCTCCTACCAACAGTCCGAACACCACCAGCTCCTCACCAACAGTCACAACACCAAGCAGACTCCTCCAACAGTCACAACACCAACACAGCTCCTCCAACAGTCACAACACCAGCAGCCCCTTCACGTACCACCAATCCTCTCAGTCACAACACCAAGCAGCTCCTCCTACCAACAGTCACAACACCACAGCTTCCTCCAACAGTCACAACACCAACCAGCTCCTACCACAGGTCACAACACCACAGCCCTCCCAACAGTCACAACACCAAGCAGCCTCCTCCAACAGTCACAACACCAAGCTCCTCCTCCAACAGTCACAACACCAACAGCTCCTCTCCAACAGTCACAACACCAGCAGCTCTCTCCCCACAGTCACAACACAGCAGCTCCACCAACAGTCACAACACCAGCAGCTCCTCAACATCACAACACCAGCAGCTCCATCCAACGTCAAAACCAAGCTCCTCCTCCAACAGTCACAACACCACAGCACCTCCGTCCAACAGTCACAACACGCAACACCTCTCCTTACAACAGTCACAACACCAACAGCTCCTCACCACAGCACAACACCAACATCCTCCTTCCCAACAGTCACAACACCACAGCTACCTCCCAGTCAACCAACAGTTCACCCACAACACCAGCCTCTCCACATTAACACCAACTACTCCTCCAACAGTCACAACACCAACAGCTCCTCCAACAGTCACAACACCCTAGCAGCTTCACCACTCCCTCAACAGTCACAATCACCACAAACAAGCTTCCTCAACAGTCACAACACCAACAGCCCTCCTCCAACAGTCACAACACCAACCAGCTCCTCCTCCAACATGTCACAACACCAGCCCTCCTCCAACGTCACAACCAACAGCCTCCTACAAAGCACAAACAGCTCCAACAGCTCCACCCCCCTCCAACAGTCACAACACACACAGCTCCTCCCCAACAGTCACAACACCAACAGTCCTCCTCCAACAGTCACACCATCTCCAACATCACACCAGCTCCACCCTCCAACAGTCACAACACCACCAGCTACCCTCCAACAGTCACACACACCACCGCCACAGCTCAACACAGCTCCTCCCAACAGTCACAACCACTCCTCCACAGCCACACCAGCCACCTCCTCCAACAGTCACAACAACCAGCAATCCTCCAACAGTCACAACACCACAGCCTCCTCCAACAGCACAACACCACAGCTTCCTCCTCCAACAGTCACAACACCACCAGCTCCTCCACCAAAGTCACAACACCACAGCTCCTCCTCCAACAGTCACAACACCAGCAGCTCCTCCTCCAACAGTCACAACACCAAGCAGCACCTCCTCAAACAGTCACAAACACCACCAGC
>WNGS01165503.1:35710665-35722234 GCA_020271785.1 Procambarus virginalis
AAGAGGACGGGTTGGCTTCCAAGCTGGTGGCGTCCTGAAAAAGAACGTCACTTTTGGCTGGTATGCGCGATATGGCCAAATTTGGACGAAATTTGAAATGAAATCGACTCACAAAAGTGGCGTTCTGTTCCGTTTTCTATTTGAGTCGTTCGGCGTACGCGCAGAGGTTATGAGAGGACACTTTAAATTAACGTTTTTCATAACGTTTTGAAACTTTATGAGAATTTCCTGCCCACCTAACCTATCAGAGGACCCTTAACTTACTGTTGTTGAAAAAAAAATCCTAAATTTATTTTCATATTTTTTTCATTTTCAAATTACGTCCAAATTCAGCCATACGGGCAAACGGCCAAATGCGACGTTCTTTTTAAGAGGACAGGTTGTGGAAGCAGCTAGTCATGTAATCGTTTAAAGTCAGTAACCAAGCAATGGCTTATATCAACCCTACACCCAAGACTTCCTCAGCTACACACAAACACCACAGCTACCATCCTCTTTTGTCCGGTCGTTTTGGTCGAGAGGTTGAGGGATCCTGTACACCAGCAGTGTTCCTGGCAGTATGGTTTCGAGTCACTTCTGGATGAGTGAGTTTTCAGTTGCATATAGTCCCTGGAGACCATTCAGGCTTGTTCACATTTATGTTCCTCACATGTGCCCCAAAGAATGAGGTGATTTGATAAATACCATGCCCAGATTACCAACCGAGTGCCAGCGGGGGGATGGAAATAGCCTCGGCTACCATCCTCTTTTTGTTCGGTCGTGTTGGTCGAGCGGTTAAGGGATCCTGTACGCCAGCAGAGTGCTCCTGGCAGTATGGGGTTCGGGTCACTTCTGGGTGTGAGTTTTCAATTATATATATATATATATATGCCAATAGGCCTTCTGCAGTTACAGATATATATAATATATATATATATCTATATATATATATATTATAATATATATAATATATATATATATATATATATTATATATATATATATATATATATATTATATGATAGGATGAGCAGTGACTTAATATCTAACATATTCATAGATTTGAGTAGGGGTACTGATCGCGTGATGTCTGGGGCCAGAGTTGGATATTGTCCAAATTGCAGCTTTATGTTGAGTAATTTCAAAATTTTGATTTTCAAAATTAAATTTCAAATCTTTATATTAGGTAAAGTACATACATACAAGAGGTGATACAAATATTGATGAATTTATAGATAGAGCTAGTACATACAATGCCTAAAGCTACTATTACGCAAAGCGTTTCGGGCAGGAAAAACACTAAAGACTAAAACTTAATACTAATTGAGATTAAAGTATAAAATGTTTTGAGAAAATATAAAATAAAAAAGGGGGAACATGGTAGAAAAACGGCAAAAATACAATTTGGTCGACAAACAGCATTGTTTAAAAATAACAGACATGGGTTGACAATATAGGGGTACCTTACCTTGATACCTTGAGGTGCTTCCGGGGCTTATCGTCCCCGCGGCCCGGTCATCGACCAGGCCTCCTGGTTGCTGGACTGATCAACCAGGCTGTTGGACGCGGCTGCTCGCAGCCTGACGTATGAGTCACAGCCTGGTTGATCAGGTATCCTTTGGAGGTGCTTATCCAGTTCTCTCTTGAACACTGTGAGGGGTTTGCCAGTTATGTCCCTTATGTGTAGTGGAAGCGTGTTGAACAGTCTCGGGCCTCTGATGTTGATAGAGTTCTCTCTCAGAGTACCAGTTGCACCTCTGCTTTTCAACGGGGGTATTCTGCACATCCTGCCATGTCTTCTGGTCTCATGTGATGTTATTTCTGTGTGCAGGTTTGGGACCAGCCCCTCTAATATTTTCCACGTGTAAATTATTATGTATCTCTCCCGCCTGCGCTCAAGGGAATACAGATTTAGGCTCTTTAGTCGGTCCCAATAGTTTAGATGTTTTACCGAGTGGATTCTAGCAGTAAAGGATCTCTGCACGCTCTCCAGGTCAGCAATTTCACCAGCAGTGAAAGGGGCTGTCATTGTGCAGCAGTACTCCACTCTAGAGAGCACAAGCGTTTTGAAAAGTGTCATCATCGGTATAGCATCTCTAGTGTGAAAAGTTCTTGTTATCCAACCTGTCATTTTTCTTGCAGTTGTGACGGCTACTTTATTGTGTTCTTTAAAGGTAAGGTCTTCCGACATGAGTACACCCAGATCCTTTACATTGCCTTTTCGTTCTATGTTATGATTTGCCTGAGTTTTGTACGTGGTTTCCGTTTTTATATTTTCATTTTTTCCATAGCGCATGAGCTGGAACTTGTCTTCGTTAAACACCATATTATTTTCTGTAGCCCATAGAAAGACCTGATCTACATCTGACTGGAGGTTCGCCGTGTCCTCTATGTTGCCTACTCTCATGAAGATCCTAGTGTCATCTGCAAAGGATGATACAGTGCTATAGGTTGTGCTCTTGTCTATGTCCGATATGAGGATGAGAAAAAGTACTGGAGCAAGCACAGTACCCTGGGGGACTGAGCTCTTAACGGTTGACGGGTTGGATTTTATTTTGTTGACTATTACACATTGGGTTCTGTTGGTCAGGAAATTGTAGATCCATCTGCCTACTTTTCCGGTAATTCCTTTTGAGCGCATTTTATGGGCAATAACACCATGGTCACATTTATCAAAAGCTTTTGCGAAATCTGTGTAAATTACATCAGCGTTTTGTTTGTCTTCCATAGCATCTAATGCCATATCATAGTGGTCCAGCAACTGCGACAGGCAAGAGCGCCCTGTTCTGAAACCATGTTGTCCGGGGTTATGGAGATGCTGTGATTCCATGTATTTTGTGATCTTACTTCTTAGCACTCTCTCAAAAATTTTTATGATGTGCGATGTTAGTGCTATCGGTCTGTAATTTTTTGCCTCTGCCTTATTTCCTCCTTTATGAAGTGGTGCTATCTCTGCTGTTTTTAGTATATCAGGAATAACGCCAGTATCTAGGCTTTGTCTCCACAGAATGTGAAGGGCCTGCGATAGTGGTTTTTTACAGTTCTTGATGAATATGGAGTTCCAAGAATCCGGGCCTGGTGCGGAGTGCATAGGCATACTGTTTATGGCTTCTTCAAAATCCAGTGGGGATAGGGTGACGTCTGATATATGATTTGATGTTGGTATCATATCCATGAAAAATTCATTTGGGTTATCGATCTTTAGTGCGTTTAATGGCTCGCTGAAGACAGAGTCGTATTGCTTCCTCAGTAGCTCGCTCATTTCTTTGTTGTCATCGGTGAAAGTTCCATCTTCCTTTCGCAGGGGCCCGATACTAGATGTGGTTTTTGATCTTGATTTTGCATAGGAGAAAAATATTTCGGGTTTCTCTCTATTTCACTGATGGCCTTTTGCTCTCTTTCCCTCTCCTGCGTTTTGTATGATTCTTGTAGCTTGAGTTCAATTTTTCCTATTTCGCTACCTAACCTTCTTCGCCGTTCCTGAGATAGGGTGCGACTCTCAAGTTGTACCGCGATTCGTTTTCTTCGCCTATATAGGGAACGACGTTCTCGTTCCAATCTGCATCTCTTCCTCTTTTTTCTTAGGGGGATGCGGTTTGTACATATTTCTAGTGCTACTGAGCTTATTTTTTCCAGGCACTGGTTCAGGTTCGCATTTCCTAGCTGTTCTTCCCAGTTTATTTCTGTGAAGTCCTGGTTTATTTGCTCCCAGTTTATCTGTTTATTATTGAAGTTGAATTTGCTGAAATCTCCTCCACCGGGAATCTGGACTGGTTTTGAAGGTCTATTCCCCATGGTTGTCATAACTTCAATTAAGTTGTGATCTGAGTAACAGGTATTTGTAATCATTATGTTCCTGATCAATTCATCATTATTAGTGAAAATGAGGTCCAGCGTGTTCTCCTTCCTGGTTGGTTCTACTATTTGCTGGTTTAAGGCAAACCTGTCGCACATCCGTAGCAGGTCATTTGCATGTGCCTGTTCATTAAGGCTACTTCCTGGTATTCTTTCTGATATTACTGTATTAGCCAGGTGCTTCCATTTCAGGTGCCGTAGGTTGAAGTCCCCAAGCAGGATGATGTTCGGAGCTGGATTTGTGAGGTTTTCCAAGCAGTGTTCTACTTTCATTAGTTGGTCTTTAAACTGCTGAGGGTTTGCCTCCGGTGACTTATATACAATGACAATAACTACATTTATAATCTCTATTTTGATTATCAGCACTTCTGCCATATCATTTGTAGAGCATTTCTACAAATGCTTGATTTGTAGAGCATTTCTAGTTTGATTAAGTCGTACTCTAGGAATATCAAACAGGTATTTGTTTCTGGTGTGGTGCTCATGGGTTCTGTTACAACCTTCATGAAGCTTTTATGTCAGGATTGGCATTACAGTTCATTAGGATTGGCATTACATTATATATTATATATATATATATATATATATATATATATATATATATATATATATATATATATAATATATATATATATATATATATATATACATATATATATATAATATACATATATATATAAATATATATTAGTATATTTTGGTAGCAGTCTTTCCTGTAGACATATATTATTAAATATGACCGAAAAAGTAAGATTAACAATTCTAACACGAATTTTCTCAATGTTTCTTATATTCTTTTTCACTGTTGATGGTAACTGAAAAATCAATTCGCCAAAGTTCATTTTTATTTATAGTCTGACGCGACACTTGAGCGCGTTTCGTAAAACTTATTACATTTTCAAAGACTTTAGTTTACACACACAGACAACTGTAACTGAATAGAGCTAAAACATCTTCGATTTTATATACCTGCATTTTGGTGAGGTGACATGTTACAATAGTATTTGGATGAGGTGAAAACAGATTTTCAACACAAGCCAGAACGGGGTATAGAACGGGGTATAGAACGGGGTATAGAACGGGGTATAGAATCGGGGTATAGAGTCGGGGTATGAGCTAAAGGGAAGGATGGAAGTAACTGCAGAAGGCCTATTAGCCCATATTTCTTGATGCTTCTATATTGGAGCGGAGTCTTGAAGTGGGTAGAATATAGTTGTGCATTAATTGGCTGTTGATTGCTGGTGTTGACTTCTTGATGTGTAGTGCCTCGCAGATGTCAAGCCCGCCTGCTGTCGCTGTATCTATCAATGATTTCTGTGTTGTTTGCTAAGATTTCTCTGGTGATGGTTTGGTTGTGGGAAGAGATTATATGTTCCTTAATGGGGCCCTGTTGCTTATGCGTCGTTAAACGCCTGGAAAGAGATGTTGTTGTCTTGCCTATATACTGAGTTTTATGAGGCTTACAGTCCCCAAGAGGGCATTTGAAGGCATAGACGACGTTGGTCTCTTTTAGAGCGTTCTGCTCGGTGTCTGGAGAGTTTCTCATGAGTAGGTTGGCAGTTTTCTTGGTTTTATAGTAAATCGTCAGTTGTATCTTCTGATTTTTGTCTGTAGGGATAACATTTCTATTAACAATATCTTTAAGGACCCTTTTCTCCGTTTTATGAGCTGTGGAAAAGAAGTTCCTGTAAAATAGTCTAATAGGGGGTATAGGTGTTGTATTAGTTGTCTCTTCAGAGGTTGCATGGCGTTTCACTTTCCTTCTTATGATGTCTTCAACGAAACCATTGGAGAAGCCGTTGTTGACTAGGACCTGCCTTACCCTACAGAGTTCTTCGTCGACTTGCTTCCATTCGGAGCTGTGGCTGAGAGCACGGTCGACATAAGCGTTAACCACACTCCTCTTGTACCTGTCTGGGCAGTCACTGTTGGCATTTAGGCACATTCCTATGTTTGTTTCCTTAGTGTAGACTGCAGTGTGGAAACCTCCGCTCCTTTCCATGAGTGTTACATCTAGAAAGGGTAGTTTCCCATCCTTCTCCATCTCGTAAGTGAAACGCAACACGGAATTCTGCTCAAACGCCTCCTTCAGCTCCTGCAGATGTCTGACATCAGGTACCTGTGTAAAAATGTCGTCAACATACCTGCAGTATATGGCCGGTTTCAAGTTCATGTCGACTAAGACCTTTTGTTCGATGGTACCCATGTAGAAGTTCGCAAACAGGACACCTAGGGGAGAACCCATGGCGACCCTATCTACTTGCTTATACATGTGCCCATCCGGACTAAAGAAGGGTGCCTCTTTAGTACAAGCTTGGAGTAATTTCCTTAGAATGCTTTCTGGTATGTCAAGAGGAGTACAAGCTGGATCACGATACACTCTGTCCGCTATCATCCCGATTGTTTTATCCAAAGGTACGTTGGTAAACAGTGATTCTACGTCCAACGAGGCTCTTATCCCTGTGGCCCGTGTTCCCCGCAGTAAGTCAACAAATTCCTTTGGAGACTTCAGGCTGAAGGCGCAAGGGACATAAGGAGTCAGCAAGCCATTGAGTCGCTTCGCCAGTCTGTACTTAGGTGTGGGTATCTGGCTGATGATTGACCGAAGTGGGTTTCCAGGCTTGTGTGTCTTGACATTTCCATATGCGTATCCAGGTTTGTATTCTCCAATAATATCGCCAAGATCTGATTCGTAATCAGATACACAAGGCAGAAAATGAAATCAAAGACAACAAAACGCAACTACTTCATGCTACAAACCAATGGAGAAACAGCAACATCGATGAAAGTCTCCGTGCCTGCATCGAGCAACACCTCGACATCCTCACAGATTGACATCACCTCAGCACCGAAACCAGGATAATCAAGAAACTAACAACATTATATGGAGGACCTATGGCAATTCCACGACCGAGAGGCGGCTTCCTGAACCTTGCAGGAATCAACCTCACCGAGGACCAAGTCACTCTCCTAAATCTGGGTATAAACTGCCATGTTATGTCCAGACTAAGTGAGATGGCCCGGAAAGTGGAGCTGGAAATCCTGTTGGACGACATATTCGACCTCGAGACACAAAAAAAGGTCACCACCAAGGACACCTTACAAGCAGAACTTATCGCAGAAGGAGGAAAGAATCGAGGCAACTACAGAAGCACCATACTGTCCCCTGAGCTCAAAGCGGTAGCTAAGAGCCTTCGTGAGAACAAGGAGATAGTCGTCAGGAGAGGTGACAAGTCGCCAATATATGTCATTCTTAAAAATGACGAATATCTGGCGAAAATGAACCTCATACTCTCTGACCAAACTAAATTCCAAAGAGTAACGAAGGACACTACAGCCGAATTGAAAGCAAAGGTCGACAAATTGATCGAAACTGTGAACGCCAAGAAATCCGGACTCCACCTGCCAAAGATTATTGGAGAATACAAACCTGGATACGCATATGGAAATGTCAAGACACACAAGCCTGGAAACCCACTTCGGCCAATCATCAGCCAGATACCCACACCTACGTACAGACTAGCGAAGCGACTCAATGGCTTACTGACTCCTTATGTCCCTTACCTTGAGGTGCTTCCGGGGCCTAGCGTCCCCGCGGCCCGGTCATCGACCAGGCCTCCTGGTTGCTGGACTGATGAACCAGGCTGTTGGACGCGGCTGCTCGCAGCCTGATGTATGAGTCACAGCCTGGTTGATCAGGTATCCTTTGGAGGTGCTTATCCAGTTCTCTCTTGAACACTTTGAGGGGTTTGCCAGTTATGCCCCTTATGTGTAGCGGGAGCGTGTTGAACAGTTTCGGGCCCCTGATGTTGATAGAGTTCTCTCTCATAGTACCAGTTGCACCTCTGTTTTTCAACGGGGGTATTCTGCACATCCTGCCATGTCTTCTGGTCTCATGTGAGGTTATTTCTGTGTGCAGGTTTGGGACCAGCCCCTCTAATATTTTCCATGTGTAAATTATTATGTATCTCTCCCGCCTGCGCTCAAGGGAGTACAGATTTAGGCTCTTTAGTCGGTCCCAATAGTTTAGGTGTTTTAACGAGTGGATTCTAGTAGTAAATGATCTCTGCACGCTCTCCAGGTCAGCAATTTCTCCAGTTTTGAAAAGGGCTGTCATTGTGCAGCAGTACTCCACTCTAGAGAGCACAAGCATTTTGAAAAGTGTCATCATCGGTATAGCATCTCTAGTGTGAAAAGTTCTTGTTATCCAACCTGTCATTTTTCGGCAGTTGTGACGGCCACTTTATTGTGTTCTTTAAAGGTAAGGTCTTCCGACATGAGTACACCCAAATCCTTTACATTGCCTTTTCGTGCTATGTTATGATTTGTCTGAGTTTTGTACGTGGTTTCCGTTTTTATATTTTCATTTTTTCCATAGCGCATGAGCTGGAACTTATCTTCTTTAAACACCATATTATTTTCTGTAGCCCATAGAAAGACCTGATCTACATCTGACTGGAGGTTTGCCGTGTCCTCTATGTTGCCTACTCTCATGAAGATCCTAGTGTCATCTGCAAAGGATGATACAGTGCTATAGGTTGTGTTCTTGTCTATGTCCGATATGAGGACGAGAAAAAGTACTGGAGCAAGCACAGTACCCTGGGGGACTGAGCTCTTAACGGTTGATGGGCTGGATTTTATTTTGTTGACTATTACACATTGGGTTCTGTTGGTCAGGAAATTGTAGATCCATCTGCCTATTTTTCCGGTAATTCCTTTTGAGCGCATTTTATGTGCAATAACACCATGGTCACTGTGGTGTTTGTATATATCTGAGGAAGTCTTGGTTGTAAGGTTGATATAAAGTCATGACTTGGTTACTGACTTTACTACTTATAAACGATTACATGACTAGAGTAGCTCCCAAGCTGGTAGGCGTCCTGTACGCTCTGTTTACCTTCTCCACTGGCGTCCCAGCCGCAACACAAACAAACGGGTGGTACCGTTTTCTATGAACATGACATCCCTCCTTTTCTTTAAAAAGAATGAATACAGGATGTCTACCATGCTTGTAGCACAAAGCAAAGTTATTGACACAAAGTAAGTTATTAACATATCAAGAGATATTGCATACATTTAACATTAATTAAGCACACAAAGAATTTAAACAACTTAATCTTTACCACAAAGGATTTCAATGTTAAAAATGCATATGCAATGTTAAATAAACATGAAAGAAACTGTAATACAAAGTTACAAAATATTGAATGAGAGATCTGCATTATTCAAACAATATTAAATTTAGTTTAGCATAATAAGTAAATACTTTGCATTACATAGGAACACAATTAATCATCATATCGTGTAGGGCGTTTAACATGACGTTTAGGACGAGAGTCCTTAAGTACAAGAATATCCTTCGATGAATTGTTTATTGAGTTATAACTCAATTTTTCTTTTTCTTTTGCACCACTTTGCACTTCATCATTTTCTACACTAGTTGGAATCACTTTGAAATAAGCCATATTACGTGTTATACTATGATCTCTATTACTAACTGTTACCATAGTTCCTTTTACACTAATCACTTTATATGGTTTTGTATCATACGGCATATCTAGCTTTCCCTCTTTTTTCTTTTTAACAAGAACAGTATCTCCAACCTTTATGAATTGTTCCTTTGCACGTTGATCATGAGCAATTTTCATTATGCCCTTCGCTAGTGCATCCTTCTGAGCGAGACGTTTATCCGTTACCTTGGCTGGCATGACAGGTAGTACGATTCTCATAGGTCGTCCAAATAAAAGTTCCAGGCGACTTGCCCAGTGTTCCATGCGGTGTTGCACGGTAGTTCCTGAGAAAAGCATACATAGCTTGTTTCCAGGATCGTCCTTCAACATGAGCACAGCGTACCACTTTCATGAGAGGTTGCATGAATCTCTCGACTTCTCCATTTGCTTGTGGATGTAGTGGCATCACACGGCGGTGTTTGAATCCAATATGCTCAGCAAAGTTGACGCAGTCTTGTCCATTGAATGGCAGTCCATTGTCCGTCTTGACAACTTCAGGAATGCCAAAGTTTGAAAAGATCTTGTCGAGTTTCGGGATGACAGCCTTTGCAGATGTGGAAGTGATGATTTCTACTTCTGGATAACGTGAGTGATCATCAATGACTACCATCAAGTACTCTCCAGTTGGTAGCGGTCCGCAGAAGTCCATCGATACTTCCGTCCATAGTGCAGCAGGTAGTGGTGAAGGTTGTAGAGGTGTTGTACTTGAAGTATCCACTGCAGCTTGGCAAGGGACACAGGCATCATGCATGTCCTTTGCTTGACGATCAATGCCAGGAAACCACACCTTTTCTCATAGCAGCTGTTTGGTCCTTACAAGACCTTGGTGTCCTTGATGTGCAAGCTTCAGAGCACGCTGCTAGAGAACAGCTGGAATGACGATACGAGTACCTCGCAGCACGGTGTCGCGTTGTTGCGTAACACTTAATTCTGTCTGGATGCGTTCAAGTGCTTTGAATGCATCTTGGTCAACTCCTCAGGGTGGAATGCGTGGAAACTTTTTCTTAGTCAATGCATCCACTGTTGCTTGCAGAGTTGGGTCCTCTAGGGTTGCAGTATGGATTTCATCAAGAGTGAGAGTCTTGGGGACTGCATTATGGCTTTATGGCCTCATGAACAGCTGGAATGACGATACGAGTACCTCGCAGCACGGTGTCGCGTTGTTGCGTAACACTTAATTCTGTCTGGATGCGTTCAAGTGCTTTGAATGCATCTTGGTCAACTCCTCAGGGTGGAATGCGTGGAAACTTTTTCTTAGTCAATGCATCCACTGTTGCTTGCAGAGTTGGGTCCTCTAGGGTTGCAGTATGGATTTCATCAAGAGTGAGAGTCTTGGGACTGCATTATTGCTTTATGGCCTCATGACCTTAATCTTTTCCAGCCTTTCCTCGCCTCTCTTAACAATCTGGCTCCTTCTATCCATTTCAAAGTTGAGTGGGAATCTAATTCCCTCCTTCCTTTCTTGATGTTCATGTTCACAGCTCTGTGTCTGGGTTCTCTTTCTCTGTCTACCGTAACCCATGCACAGTGGCATGTACATTCACTTCTTTTCCTACCATCCTCCTTCTGTTAAGAAAAGTGTCCTCGTCTCTCTCTTCCTCCGCGCTCTACGCATCAGCGACCCTCAGTTTCTTGATTCTGAAATTTCCTTTATCTACAAATCATTCTCTCGCCTTGGTTATCCTTTGCATTTCATCAACTCTGCCTACTCTCAAGCTAAACGAAATTTCTTTCATCCTAAACCTGCTTCCAACAGTAGTAGCACTGTACTATGCCTTCCCTTCATATCTGAACTCAAAACTTTTACCAATACCTTTCGTCCTCTTGACATTAAACTCGCCTTTCGACAAACTAACACACTTCGTAGCAATCTAGTTCACACTGCTCCTCCTGCTTCTAATGCTGCTGGTGTCTACTCTATTTCCTGTTCATCTTGTCCTCTTCAATACTTTGGCGAAACTGGCCGTACACTGAATGACAGACTAAAGAACACAAGAGAAGTGTTAAGTCTGCAGACACTAAAATGCTCTCTTCTGTCATGTGAGGGATTCTAATCATCCCATTGATTGGTCTTCCTCCAAAATAATCTTTCCTGCCTCTACTCTTCACAGACGCCGTCTTGTAGAATCGGCTCTTATACACAAAGTACCCAACATGAACTTGAGTCCTGGCTTTGTTGCTGTGGACTCTTCCCTTTCACAGTATATACTCAAATGCTCTAATCTT
>WNGS01165503.1:35755946-35767142 GCA_020271785.1 Procambarus virginalis
AATAACTTTGTAACTGTGGCTAAGATCTTCCCAGTGGACTTGTGACGCCTCACGCAACTTGCCCCAACTTAATACATTTACAATGTTTACATTGTCCTCGTGAACAATGTTTTACGCATTCATTACTCGG
Organism: Procambarus virginalis; assembly: GCA_020271785.1. Taxonomy (NCBI): domain Eukaryota; kingdom Metazoa; phylum Arthropoda; class Malacostraca; order Decapoda; family Cambaridae; genus Procambarus; species Procambarus virginalis. Next base: position 35,756,077 of record WNGS01165503.1, read on the forward strand.
GCCACTGCGTACGTGAATAACAACAAAACCTTCATTCATGACCCACAACTGATTGATTGCGTTCGAAAGTTTCTTGAAATGAGGTTGACGGCCTGTGTTCGAAACGCTTCTCTTTAAATGATTCAGCAACGTACCGGAAAAATGGTCAACGAAACCAGAATTTCTAACATATAGTGTTGTTGTTGGAGGAAGGGGGGGGGGGGGGGGAGAAGGGGGGTTGCCACACCCACACTGTGTGGTGAGAGGTGGAGGGCGGGGGGCCACACCCACACTGTGTGGTGTGTGGTGGAGGGCGGGGGGCCACACCCACACTGTGTGGTGTGTGGTGGAGGGCGGGGGGCCACACCCACACTGTGTGGTGTGTGGTGAGGGCGGGGGGCCACACCCACACTGTGTGGTGTCAGGTGGAGGGCGGGGGCCACACCCACACTGTGTGGTGTGTGGTGGAGGGCGGGGGCCACACCCACACTGTGTGGTGTGTGGTGGAGGGCGGGGGCCACACCCACACTGTGTGGTGTCAGGTGGAGGGCGGGGGCCACACCTACACTGTGTGGTGTGAGGTGGAGGGCGGGGGGCCACACCCACACTGTGTGGTGTCAGGTGGAGGGCGGGGGCCACACACACACTGTGTGGTGTGTGGTGGAGGGCGGGGGGCCACACCCACACTGTGTGGTGTGTGGTAGAGGGCGGGGGCCCACACCCAGACTGTGTGGTGTGTGGTGGAGGGCGGGGGGCCACACCTACACTGTGTGGTGTGTGGTGGAGGGCGGGGGGCCACACCCACACTGTGTGGTGTGTGGTGGAGGGCGGGGGGCCACACCCACACTGTGTGGTGTGTGGTGGAGGGCGGGGGGCCACACCCACACTGTGTGGTGTGTGGTGGAGGGCGGGGGGCCACACCCACCTGTGTGGTGTGTGGTGGAGGGCGGGGGGCCACACCCACACTGTGTGGTGTGTGGTGGAGGGCGGGGGCCACACCCACACTGTGTTGGTGGATGTGATGACTGCATCATATTTGCAATGTTAGCCTTGCACCTTGCTATGAATCACTGCAAGCTGTGTTAAAAAATGGTGTGATCTGTTAATCAAAAAATCTTCCTACTAACACCCACAAACATAATCCAGTTTCAAGGGTCCGGAAGTTAATTAATATTTGAATTTTGTGAAAAATACTTAAAAATGTTAAACAAATCTCCAACTTATTGGCTTCAGCGTCGTGAAAGTTTCGCTCACAATATTTTCAGAAATGGATTTTAGATGATTTTCTTTTTTTAAAGAAGAACTTTGTTGATAAGGAAAAGAGCTCCTGTTAACTGGAGCTGATGGATACTGCAGTAATAAAGAGATGCAACTGTCCGGCACACCAAGAAGAATAATAGTAGTAAGAAGGGTCCACAAAGTGGATATGTAGCTGGTGCCTTTATAGCACTGCTGAGTAATACATAGTAACACAAATAATAATGAGTAAGTATGTTATTATGCTCTATTTTGTTATATATCATATAAATACAGTGACCAGAGTGAATATATGTTACCTTCACCAATGTCCAACATTTTTTTTTTTTGGGGGGGGTATTTTTTTTAGTTCTCTTCCCCCCCCCCCCTGTTTATTATCTGACTTTATTGTAACTTCTACATCTTGGAGAATGCATTCCTGACCCTAACTATGTGAGGCTAGAATGAAATTAATCAGCAAATTAATCAGTCACAAGACAGGAACTTTGATTTTGTTATGCCTGATTTTTTCACAAATTTCAAACTATATTTTTTTGTCTTTTTAGAGTGTTTTGATGACTAGGGGCCAGATTAGAACTTTATCACTTATATAAAGTTTTCATATAGATCCCTTAAATCATTATAATTATCCCTATTTTTTGTTTGTGTGTGGGGGTTATTTTTTCTTGACTTCATTTAAAAACATATTGACCTACAACTTTTTCATATTCAAGTATGAATGCCAAGCAATATTTAATAATACTTACATGAAATGACTTAAATTTGAGGTATTTTATTTACCGTCGAGACGTTTACTTTTATTTTTCTCCATGATTTTTTTTTCAACTTTGAGACAAGTTGATAAATTAAGTTTCTGAGCGATTCTCACAATTTTACATATGATGTGCAAAATTCTTAGTTCTAAGGTTTCCTGTACTAGTTTATTCATAAAAAACATAACTTTGAGAATTAAAAATTTTTGTATCTAAATTTTGTGTATATTTGGAAGGCCAAAATGACAAATTTTTTACAGTAACTATACACTCAAACTCAGTTTCCCTGCAGGAAATGAAACGTTATATGCCATTTCCCCATAATGAATAAAATAAAAATTGGTGAAATATTAAATTCGTTAACTTAATGGGAAATTGTGAAATGTTCAATATTAAAACAGAAAACATATTTTCCCTGTTCATGATATGATATTGATCCATTATGAAATATTTAAGCATTTACTATGTATATTATGCATAAGAAATTTGAGAGTGTTTGAGCAAGGTTGAGAATTTCAATTCGCGACCCATTAATGCCATTGGTGAAGCAAGACGCCGGTTAATATTGGCGGACAGACGCCTTATTAATTTATCCCAAAATAAATTGACGCATTTGCCTTAAAATAGAGAGAGAGAGAGAGAGAGAGAGAGAGAGAGAGAGAGAGAGAGAGAGAGAGAGAGAGAGAGAGAGAGAGAGAGAGAGAGAGAGAGAGAGAGAGAGAGAGAGAGAGACAGACAGACAGACAGACAGACAGACAGACAGAGACAGAGAGGGACACAGAGAGAGGAAATCCTCGTAGAGTGAGGGGGGGGGGGAAAGACAATAAGGGAATGGGATACACCAGACTTAACTGCCATGTCATCAATCTCCATCCCCTCTAATATTATTGACATGGGAAGTGAGTCGCCAATCACTGATACACATTCTGTGACAGATGATGGGGAATTACATAGTTGATGGGGGGGGGGGGTTGTGACGGATTAAATTTTTGTACAGTTGATGAGAACGGATTGACAGGGATTCAACAAAAAAAAACAAAACAGGTTACGGGGAGGGAGTATACAGAATTTGTTGCATAAGACTTGCTTAAGTAAATGATATTATATATTGTGAAAATTCACCAAAACGCAATTAATTGCAGAAATTTTTTTTATTTTCACCTTATAAATTCTAGTGACGAAAACAAATAATAACTATGATCATAATAATTATAAATAATAAAATTGGAATATTAACAACTAATAATTTCTTATTTACTTAACACGACTATATAAATATATACATACATATTAAGTAAATCAAAATATACGTAGAGAGGTTACGCTTGTGTACTCAAGTGAAGCAAGACTTACATAGGACGAATCACAGGCGTTAAATCAGTAATCGGTAATAAGATAAGTGATATTCAGTGATAATCAATAATAAAGATTAGCTCACTGAGACTGTTTGAAAAAAGGATTCAGAGATTAAATCTCCACTGTCAGTTGGAAGGCAAAGCGATCCTGTACAATGATGATTGATGGAGGGATTTTATGCCTATCATCAATTGATGTCAAACTAGTACTTTCCAACCTCAATTTGAGAGAAAAATATATATTCCTAGTAATGGCTGAGAGCTTCTTTAAAGCTCATTGAAATACTCATCCGTGAAGCTCCCGAAGTTATAGAGCACCTTGGAAATTCATAACATTCAGGGTGTTCAGGAAACTCTACAGCTCTATTCATCCTATACCTTCAGGATTTTTAACTACCTCCTTAACTATTCTCATCCAGGGTTTTATTAAAAACTATGGAATTATTTTACCAACACAACTTTTTTTAAATTAATAAAACAAAATTCCCTAATTATCACCTAACTTTATATAACCAAAACCTCAGTTAGTTAACCATTTAATATAGTTTCTAGATAACAAATTCGAATGTAAAAAAAATTAATTAATACTTACCCTTATGTGATGAAGTATCACAAAATCAGATTAATTATGACTGAGAAAAAATAACACAATATATAAAAAGAAGCTGTAAAAAGATTACATGAAAGCAAATAGTATTTTGTTAAGAATAGTTAAAAAATAAGTTTTGCTTATGAATTATGAATTGATATAAATAACGGATATCGAGAAAATTTTAACCCCGTATCTCACGTTCCTTTCTTTCTTTCTCTCTCTCTCTCTCTCTCTCTCTATCTCTCTCTCTCTCTCTCTCTCTCTCTCTCTCTCTCTCTCTCTCTCTCTCTTCTCTTTGTCTCTCTTCTCTTTCTCTTTCTCTCTCTTTTTCTATTTATTTCAAGACAAAATTTTCTACTGAAAGGTAAAAGGTTTATGTAAAGGATAATAACGCAAGAGGAAGGAAGGGAAGAGCACAAGGTGTTCAGTTCTCTCTGGGAGAGTTCCGATATCTTACCACAAGACAAAGTGCACACTCCATCCTCCTGAAACCAGGAACCATGGAGGGGACGGTAGAAAACATAGCGAGAAACATCTTTGCTGAGGAAGGGTTATGAGAAAGAATAACGGTGAAAGGTTATGAGCATGAGTTATGATAAAGGGTTATGAGTAAGGGTTATGAGGAAGGCTAATGAGGAAGAGTAAGTACTCAAGCTTTCATACGAAGTAAACACATATAGTATACAGATCTCCTACCAGTCTAGGTATACCCTCTCCCACCAGTCTAGTATACAACTCTCCCACCAGTCTAGGTATACCCTCTCCCACCAGTCTAGTATACAAATCTCCCACTAGTCTTGCTATACCCTCTCCCACCAGTCTAGGTATACAACTCTCCCACCAGTCTAGGTATACAACTCTCCCACTAGTCTTGGTATACCCTCTCCCACCAGTCTAGGTATACAACTCTCCCACCAGTCTAGGTATACCCTCTCCCACCAGTCTAGTATATAATTCTCCCACCAGTCTAGGTATACAACTCTCCCACTCGTCTAGGTATACCCTCTCCCATCAGTCTAGTATACAACTCTCCCACCAGTCTAGGTATACCCTCTCCCACCAGTCTAGGTAAACAACTCTCCCACCAGTCTAGGTATAACCTCTCCCACCAGTCTAGGTATACCCTCTCCCACCAGTCTAGGTATACCCTCTCCCACCAGTCTAGGTATACCCTCTCCCACCAGTCTAGGTATACCCTCTCCCACCAGTCTAGGTATACCCTCTCCCACCAGTCTAGACATACAACTCTCCCACCAGTCTAGGTATACCCTCTCCCACCAGTCTAGACATACAACTCTCCCACCAGTCTAGACATACAACTCTCCCACCAGTCTAGGTATACCCTCTCCCACCAATCTAGCATACAACTCTCCCACCAGTCTAGGTATATCCTCTCCCACCAGTCTAGGTATACCCTCTCCCACCAGTCTAGGTATACCCTCTCCCACCAATCTAGCATACAACTCTCCCACCAGTCTAGGTATACAACTCTCCCACCAGTCTAGGTATGCCCTCTCCCACCAGTCTAGGTATACAACTCTCCCACCAGTCTAGGTATACCCTCTCCCACCAGTCTAGGTATACCCTCTCCCACCAATCTAGCATACAACTCTCCCACCAGTCTAGGTATACAACTCTCCCACCAGTCTAGGTATGCCCTCTCCCACCAGTCTAGGTATACAACTCTCCCACCAGTCTAGGTATACCCTCTCCCACCAGTCTAGGTATACAACTCTCCCACCAGTCTAGGTATACCCTCTCCCACCAGTCTAGGTATACAACTCTCCCAACAATCTAGCATACAACTCTCCCACCAGTCTAGGTATGCCCTCTCCCACCAGTCTAGGTATACAACTCTCCCACCAGTCTAGGTATGCCCTCTCCCACCAGTCTAGGTATACAACTCTCCCACCAGTCTAGGTATACCCTCTCCCACCAGTCTAGGTATATCCTCTCCCACCAGTCTAGGTATACCCTCTCCCACCAGTCTAGGTATACCCTCTCCCACCAGTCTAGGTATACCCTCTCCCACCAGTCTAGGTATATCCTCTCCCACCAGTCTAGGTATACCCTCTCCCACCAGTCTAGGTATACCCTCTCCCACCAGTCTAGGTATACCCTCTCCCACCAGTCTAGGTATACCCTCTCCCACCAGTCTAGGTATACCCTCTCCCACCAGTCTAGGTATATCCTCTCCCACCAGTCTAGGTATGCCCTCTCCCACCAGTCTAGGTATACCCTCTCCCACCAGTCTAGGTATACCCTCTCCCACCAGTCTAGGTATATCCTCTCCCACCAGTCTAGGTATACCCTCTCCCACCAGTCTAGGTATACCCTCTCCCACCAGTCTAGGTATACCCTCTCCCACCAGTCTAGGTATACCCTCTCCCACCAGTCTAGGTATACCCTCTCCCACCAGTCTAGGTGTGCCCTCTCCCACCAGTCTAGGTATACCCTCTCCCACCAGTCTAGGTATATCCTCTCCCACCAGTCTAGGTATACCCTCTCCCACCAGTCTAGGTATACAACTCTCCCACCAGTCTAGGTATACCCTCTCCTACCAGTCTAGTATACAACTCTCCCACCAGTCTAGGTATACCCTCTCCTACTACAGTCTAGTGTACAACTCAAGAACACAAATGTGAACAAGCCTGAATGGTCCCCAGGACTATATGCAACTGAAAACTCACACCCTGGTGACCATTCAGGCTTGTTCGCATTTGTGTTCCTCACGTGTTGCCTCAAAAATGAGGTGATTTGATAAAATGCTATGGCCAAGATTACCTTCCGAGCGCCGGCGGGAAAGTGGTTCAAATAGCTTCGGCTATCACTTCCTTATGTCCGGTCGTGATGGTCAAGCGGATTAAGGCGTCCCTGTACATACCAGTTGCGTTGCTCCTGGCAGTATGGGTTCGAGTCACTTCTGGGGTATGAGTTTTCAGTTATATATATATATATATATATATATATATATATATATATATATATATATATATATATATATATATATATGTAGTTGAAAAATTATAAAAGTATTCTTATTTTTTCATGGAGGAGGTTTGTAATATTTAAAACAAAATGTTGGATCCAGAATAACATTACTGCTATAGATGTGAAGAGATTGATGATAAATTGACTCTCCATTAGTATTTAGATAGTTTGAATTACATTCGCTCAGCCTTTGACAAGGTAGAGAGCTAAATTGAGGCCATCCGCCAGAGTACACGAGTTAAAATCACTTCCCGCCTCTGTTTCTGGCCCAGTAATCTTCTGGCTATTGGACGGACTGTGGCAACTTCTCTCTTCCCCCCTGGCACTAGTGCCACTTATTCTGGCCCAAACTTTGGCACTCACACAGTCCGTGTCAGTAAAGCATCAACAAACCTTTACTCAATTTAACTTCTCCCTGGATAGAACTGATGAATAGGTAACTTGAAGTGAAATAGTACGACATGATTTTTATTTTTGTTTACAGGTGGTGATGATCTTCCGACTGTGTTTCCTTCATTAGTTTCCGTAATGCTAAGAAGTTTCTGCAATTTCCTGCTCCTGACCTTTTTGAAAAATTTGTCCATGTCTTCATTCTTTGTATACTTGAGAAACCAACCCGTCCTCTCAACTTATGTGGCGTAATGGTAGGCCATCAGTATGGTATGGGAACCATCGTACCAAATACACCGTACCGTGAAAAGTAACGGCTCATTAACTACGTTTTCATCCGTTGGTTATAGGGTTAGGTGGGTGGCTTGGGTTCGTATTTTGATGATTAGGTTAGGAGTTAGATTTCGAATGTTGTGGAAAACCTAGAGAAGAGGCTCACAAACATCAAATGTGCATCATGGTTCAGTTGGTTGTGCGGATATGAGTTCGAGCCCCATTATATTTCCTCATCTTTTCTGAGGAATTCATCACGTCTTTGCAATTTCACTGTCATCTCTGCACGTTTAACGTATTTGAAATCCTCTGGAACTGTTGAATTCAACTTTCGTTTTCCACTGTTATTTAGGGTATTTAATTCTAAATTTCTTGCTGCACTTGATATGGTGAGCAACACAAGCAACAGAGAGGGCTGGAAGTAGAGTCATCCACGTGAGAACAGATACAAGGAGACAGTTTACAACGCGACATAACATATAAAGCCATCTTCGGAAACACGGCTCTCCTATTGTGTATCTTCAGGCAAGTGTTCTCCCACACCAAATCTGTTTCTTATTTTTCCCCACAACAATAAATATTCCCTGCACATACCTTTTATCAGAGTCATGAAATGTCCTTACTTTACCTAGAAATAAATCTCCTGGCAAATAATCTTGCACTTGTCTTACCAAAACAGAACCCGTCCTGTTGATGGTATGTTTGACGGTACAGAAAGACGTCTCTTTTGACACTTCCACTCAGGAGACCATCACAGGAATCCCTGTCTCTGCCTCTCACTATTTACCCTTCTCTTACCCCTTTCTTTAACATTTTCATATACCCGCTACTGAAGAAATTATATATAAGAATTCATATTTGTTTGAGGATATTAATGGAATTGCAAGAATGAAACAACATAAAGCTCCGAATGAAATCAATTTGCAAGTCTGAATGTGTGCCTTTTGTATTTGGTTTGCTGTTGTGCTTGAGAAATAATTATATAAATTATATAATTATAATTACTAATTAATTAAGACTTGTCTACCACTGGGAGAGTATTATGGCTTGTTAACCTCTGGAGGATTATGAAGACCATCACACAGTCGTACTGACCATTCAGCATGTATACTTTTATTCTTAATATTTATATTCTATATATTCTCAATGTATATATAAATATACACCAAGAAGCACGGAGGCTGCTTGGTGTATGCGTTCACCATACACCTTACTGTGAACCCATGAGTTTAATGTCATAAATAAAAAAAATATGAAACAACTTACTTAGTATAAATATATATATCATAGTCTATTTGCGTAACAATATATACCAATAATGCCACGATTAAAACAAATTAATATATTGATATATAAATTGGGTTGGTTTATATAAACTCAATTTTCTGTGAGATCAGGCGTATTTACCGAGGCAGAAATGTGAAAGGAAATTGGACTGTAATTACTGTTTGCTATCATTGAATAACTGAGGTGAGGAACTAACCTCAATTTACCAGTGGATGGAGCTACACTCCGAGGTAAACGAGAGAACACAGACAGAACCTAAACGGAGAATAGAATAGCTTCTATTCTCCGACTATTCTATTCTAATATACTGTTTTATGGAGTATGGAACAGTAAGTGTTGTGTGTGCCAATATGTTTCAGAATATCGTAATATTAACATGTACGTACATATGTGCTTACCGCTCTCTTTCTCTATTTTTAGGTGTAATTATTATAACTGTTGTTTTTATTTATTTTTATTTTGGCATGATCAGGACATTATTTTGCGATATCATCTGGAAAGGAAAACGAATTAAGAGTGAGCCAGAAAACAAATAGTAATATGAGTCGTGGGGGTCACTTTGGCTCTCTCTCACATGATACTCGTCTTAATTATGCCAACCCTTAAATCCCCCCACCCCTTTACTCCTTCCACATTGTTTCGAAGAAGTAATGATTGTGAAAAATGTAGTGAAGACAGCGCCAAGGATCTAGTATATATCCTTGGTTAGTTTAGGAACGTATAAAATACTCAGAGGGATTGACAGAGTGGACATAGACGAAATGTTCACGCGGAATAGTAACAGAACGAGGGGACATGGGTGGAAGCTGGAAACTCAGATGAGTCACAGGGATGTTAGGAAGTTTTCTTTTAGCGTGAGAGTAGTGGAGAAATGGAATGCACTTAAGGAACAGGTTGTGGAAGCAAATACTATTCATAATTTTAAAACCAGGTATGATAGGGAAATAGGACCGGAGTCATTGCTGTAAACCACCGATGCTCGAAAAGCGGGATCCAAGATTCAATGCTCGATCCTGCAGACACAACTAAGTGAGTACAACTAGGTGAGTACACACACACACACACACACACACACACACACACACACACACACACACACACACACACACACACACACACACACACACACACACACCATTCCCCCCACCCCCCACCAACAACCAATCCATCTCCCCAACACTCACCCTCCCCGTCTCCTCTCACACACACCCTCCCAATATCACCCCATCACAGCAAACATTTTTGCCGTTCATTATGTACATCACTGTGATCCAGAGTTTGTGTCCAGAATGCAATTCTCTCTGAACACCTTTTTTGCATATCGATTCCTGAATATACAACTATAAAACGAATGCTAATCTCTATTGACTTTTGGTGGCACTGACTTCGTGAAGGATGCGTAGAGGCAGATTTCCCTTCAGAGGTGGTGTAGGGGCTGACCCCGACCACCCTGTGAGACCCAGCTTACAATCACTAATCACCTTGCAAAGTTGCATGAGGCTAGCCACAGGCGTCGGGCTTAAACTCTTAGAGAGCTTTTACAAATAAATAGGGTACCCAGCTGTGCCCGGGTCTCTATCTCTTCCTCTAGGGAGGTAGGTACAGGGAGACTAGCAGGAGAGGTACAGGCTGGTGTCCTGTTTAATCTGTCTCTCCCACCATCCCCCTCTTCTTTTTCATCTCTCTTCATCCCCTCCTCCTCTTCCCCTTATCTTCCCTTCCTTGCTTTCTAACTTCCCCTTTTCCACCCCCTCCCATCCCTATAAACATCTATAATCACTCAATTGACAATTTCTGTCACTTTTTCTATTACATTTGAATAAATTGCCGACGCATAACATGGAAATGGGTGCAGCTATGATTATTCAATTAACTTCTGTGTTCAGGATAACACTTTTGTGTTGAATCGAAACAAATTTGCGTTTGGTATGGCCAAGATGAGCTCTTCCTCTCCAGAGCTTAGATACTTCTATGTGCATTTTGTTTTGTTTTGGGACTGAGATTTGATCTAGCATATAATCTGTAGATACTATGTGGTATCTTTATGTGGATGATATTTTAGCCTTGTACCTCAATTCCTTGGATCGTAGCGAATTTGTAGTTAATCTGAATTGATTCCTTTCATTAATTTTACAGTTGAGAAAACAATGGAAAACAACCTTGATTGGATTAGTGCGATAGAATGTTATT
>WNGS01165503.1:35768194-35780359 GCA_020271785.1 Procambarus virginalis
ATATATCGAAGCATGAAGGTCAAATATGTCTTTTGCTGTTTCCTTACCTGTTCCGGGGATCTGATGATCGGGCTGTTCAGCCGAGCTGGCTATTTTTTCTTTCAAACGCAAAGATTTCTCTCAAAAAACCCGCGGAAGAAAGCATTTGAAAGTTTTCACATTAATGTAAGTATTAAGAATAACAACCTTCAAATGCATTTGATGATAACTCAATCCTAGAGGCAATATTAATAGCTTACTGGAAGATGGTTTACCTTACTGCAACCAGCTTTTGTGGGTACCAGATGCTGGTTTACCTTATACTCAACGTTTGTGGGTTACCAGACGCTGGTTTACCTTATACTCAGCGTTTGTGGGTCACCAGACGAAGGTTTACCTCATACTCAGCGTTTGTGGGTCACCAGACGAAGGTTTACCTTATACTCAGCGTTTGTGGGTCACCAGACGCTGGTTTACCTTATACTCGGCGTTTGTGGGTTACCAAACGCTGGTTTACCTTGTACTCAGCGTTTGTGGTCACCAAGGCATTCCCCCCCCCCCCAAGGAGAAGCCACTCTAAGAACAAGCACTCTAAGAACAAACCACTCAAGGAACAAGCCACTCTAGGAACAAGCTAATCTAGGAACAAGCCAATCTAGGAACAAGCCACTATAGGAACAACCACTCTAGGAACAAGCACTCTGGAAACAAGCCACTCTAGGACAAGCACTCTAGGAACAAACCACTCTACGAACTGGCCACTCTAGGAACAAACCACTCTAGGAACAAACCAATTTAGGAACAATCACTCTAGGAACAAGCACTCTAGGAACAAACCATTCTTGGAACAAGCACTCTAGGAACAAGCACTCTAGGAACAAACCACTCTAGGAACAATCACTCTGGGAACAGGCACTCTAGGAACAAACTACTCTAGGAACAAGTACACTAGGAACAAGCACTCTAGGAACAAACCACTCTAGGAACAAGCACTCTATGAACAAGCACTCTAGGAACAAACCACTCTAGGAACAAGCACTCTAGAAACAAGCTCTCTAGGAACAAACCACTCTAGGACAAGCACTCTAAGAACAAGCACTCTAGGAACAAGCACTCTAGGAACAAACCACTCAAGGAACAAGCACTCTAGGAACAAGCACTGTAGGGACAAACCACTCTAGGAACAAACCACTCTAGGAACAAGCACTATAGGAACAAGCACTCTAGGAACAAACCACTCTAGGAACAAGCACTATAGGAACAAGCACTCTAGAAACAAACCACTCTAGGAACAAACAACTCTACGAACACGCCACTCTTGAAACAAGCACTCTAGGAACAAGCACTCTACGACCACGCCACTCTAGGAACAAACCACTCTAGGAACAAGCACTCTAGGAACAAGCACTCTAGGAACAAGCACTCTAGGAACAAACCACTCTAGGAACAAACCACTCTAGGAACAAGCACTCTAGGAACAAACCACTCTAGGAAAGCACTCTTGGAACAAGCACTCTAGAAACAAGCCACTCTAGAAACAAGCACTCTAGGAACAAGCCACTCTAGGAACAAGCACTCTAGGATTAAGTCATTCTAGGAACACGCCACTCTAGGAACAAGCCTCTCTGGGAACAAACACTCTAGGAACAAGCACTCTAGGAACAAGCACTCTAGCAACAAGCTACTCTAGGAACAAGCACTCTAGGAACAAGCACTCTAGGAACAAGCACTCTAGGAACAAGCGCTCTAGGAACAAGCACTCTAGGAACAAGCACTCTAGGAACAAGCGCTCTAGGAACAAGCACTCAATGATCAAGCACTATAGGAATAAGCACTCTAGGAACAAGCCACTCTAGGAACAAGCACTCTAGCAACAAGCCACTCTAGGAACAAACCACTCTAAGAAGATGCCACTCTAGCAACAAGCCACTCTAGGAACAAACCAATCTAGGAACAAGCACTCTAGCAACAAGCCACTCTAGGAACAAGCACTCTAGGATAAAGCCACTCTAGGTACACGCCACTCTAGGAACAAGCAATCTAGCAACAAGCCACTCTAGGAACAAGCACTCTAGGAACAAGCCACTCTAGGAACAAACCAATTTAGGAACAAGCCACTCGAGGAACAAGCACTCTAGGAACAAGCACTCTAGCAACAAGCCACTCTAGGAACAAGCACTCTAAGAACAAGCACTCTAGGAACAAGCACTCTAGAACAAGCACTCTAGCAACAAGCCACTCAAGCAACAATCCACTCTAGGAACAAGCCACTCTATGAACAAGCACTCTAGGAACAAGCGCTCTAGGAACAAGCACTCTAGGAACAAGCACTCTAGGAACAAGCGCTCTAGGAACAAGCACTCTATGATCAAGCACTATAGGAATAAGCACTCTAGGAACAAGCCACTCTAGGAACAAGCACTCTAGCAACAAGCCACTCTAGGAACAAGCCACTCTAAGAAGATGCCACTCTAGCAACAAGCCACTCTAGGAACAAACCAATCTAGGAACAAGCACTCTAGCAACAAGCCACTCTAGGAACAAGCACTCTAGGATTAAGCCACTCTTGGAACACGCCATTCTAGGAACAAGCAATCTAGCAACAAGCCACTCTAGGAACAAGCACTCTAGGAACAAGCCACTCTAGGAACAAACCAATTTAGGAACAAGCCACTCGAGGAACAAGCACTCTAGGAACAAGCACTCTAGCAACAAGCCACTCTAGGAACAAGCACTCTAAGAACAAGCACTCTAGGAACAAGCACTCTAGAACAAGCACTCTAGCAACAAGCCACTCATGCAACAATCCACTCTAGGAACAAGCCACTCTATGAACAAGCACTCTAGCAACAATCCACTCTCGGAACAAGCACTCTAGGAACAAGCACTCTAGCAACAAGCCACTCTAGGAACAAGCACTCTAGGAACAAGCACTCTATGAACAAGCACTCTAGCAACAAGCCACTCTAGGAACAAGCACTCTAGGAACAAGCACTCTAGCAACAAGCCACTCGATGAACAAGCACTCTAGCAACAAGCCACTCTAGGAACAAGCACTCTAGGAACAAGCACTCTAGCAACAAGCCACTCTATGAACAAGCACTCTAGCAACAAGCCACTCTAGGAACAAGCCACTCTAGGAACAAGCACTCTAGCAACAAGCACTCTAGGAACAAGCACTCTAGGAACAAGCACTCTAGGAACAAGCACTCTAGGAACAAGCACTCTAGGAACAAGCACTCTAGCAACAAGCCACTCTAGGAACAAGCACTCTAGGAACAAGCACTCTATGAACAAGCACTCTAGCAACAAGCCACTCTAGGAACAAGCACTCTAGGAACAAGCACTCTAGCAACAAGCCACTCTATGAACAAGCACTCTAGCAACAAGCCACTCTAGGAACAAGCCACTCTATGAACAAGCACTCTAGCAACAAGCACTCTAGGAACAAGCACTCTAGGAACAAGCACTCTAGGAACAAGCACTCTAGGAACAAGCACTCTAGGAACAAGTCACTCTATGAACAAGCACTCTAGCAACAAGCACTCAAGGAACAAGCACTCTAGCAACAAGCCACTCTAGGAACAAGCACTCTAGCAACAAGCTACTCTATGAACAAGCACTCTAGGAACAAGCACTCTAGGAACAAGCACTCTAGGAACAAGCACTCTAGGAACAAGCACTCTAGGAACAAGCACTCTAGGAACAAGCACTCTAGGAACAAACACTCTAGCAACAAGCACTCTAGCAACAAGCCACTCTATGAACAAGCACTCTAGGAACAAGCACTCTAGGAACAAGCACTCTAGGAACAAGCACTCTAGGAACAAGCACTCTAGCAACAAGCACTCTAGCAACAAGCCACTCTATGAACAAGCACTCTAGGAACAAGCACTGTAGGAACAAGCACTGTAGGAACAAGCACTCTAGGAACAAGCACTCTAGGAACAAGCACTCTAGCAACAAGCCACTCAAGGAACAAGCACTCTAGGAACAAGCACTCTAGGAACAAGCACTCTAGGAACAAGCACTCTAGCAACAAGCCACTCAGGAACAAGCACTCTAGGAACAAGCACTCAAGGAACAAGCACTCTAGGAACAAGCACTCAAGGAACAAGCACTCTAGGAACAAGCACTCTAGGAACAAGCACTCTAGCAACAAGCCACTCTAGCAACAAGCACTCTAGCAACAAGCCACTCTAGGAACAAGCACTCTAGGAACAAGCACTCTAGGAACAAGCACTCTAGGAACAAGCACTCTAGGAACAAGCACTCTAGGAACAAGCACTCTAGGAACAAGCACTCAAGGAACAAATCCGGTTCATAATTTATGTGGGAAAATCGTAGCAGCTTTAATTCTTTTTAATTCCGTGAATATTGAAATATTTATTTATTTTTTAATTGACTTTAATATGATATTAATTTGATTATTTTTCTTAGTTAGTTCTTATCAATAAGTTAGTTAGTTAGATAGTAGTAAGTAAGTAAGTGCGTAAGTAAGTAAGTAAGTGCGTAAGTAAGTAAGTGCGTAAGTAAGTAAGTGCGTAAGTAAGTGCGTAAGTAAGTAAGTAAGTGCGTAAGTAAGTAAGTAAGTGGACTGTATTTACTGATTCAGCTGCTGGAACTTCTCACACAACGGGATTTTGTAGCTTAAACCACTTTGAGGTGGCTCCGTCATAAACCATAAATTGTTTACCTAGTCTTTAATATATAAATTACAAATCATACCACATATGGTGGTCTAATCTACTATTATACCACAGTAAATTATTTTATAACCACTAATACTATGTCTACAGTATTGAACAAAAAGGCCTTAGCTGTTCCTGTTGATGGGGCCTGCTAAGGCTGTGTAGCATCAAAATTGGGTGTGGCTCCGTGCCTCTCAGTGCCACATAATGGCGGCTGTCTGGAGGCCTACAAAGGTTGATGTACTGCTAGTGGAAGCAATTTCTATAATTATATTGGGAGCAAGCTTCCTCCTTCATTAACTTCCCTCACAATTAACTGTTTGGGATGGATGAGAATCACGGTGATTGGTGAGAACCACAGTGATGGGTGAGAACCATGGTGATGGGTGAGAACCATGGTGATGGGTGAGAACCATGGTGATGGGTGAGAACCATGGTGATGGGTGAGAACCATGGTGATTGGTGAGAACCACAGTGATGGGTGAGAACCACGGTGATGGGTGAGAACCACGGTGATGGGTGAGAACCACGGTGATGGGTGAGAACCACGGTGATGGGTGAGAACCACCGTGCTGGGTGAGAACCACCGTGCTGAGTGAGAACCATGGTGATGGATGAGAACCACGGTGATGGATGAGAACCACGGTGATGGGTGAGAACCACGGTGATGAGTGAGAACCACGGTGCTGGATGAGAACCACGGTGATGGGGTAAGAACCACCGTGCTGGGCGAGAACCACCGTGCTGAGTGAGAACCATGGTGATGGATGAGAACCACGGTGATGGATGAGAACCACGGTGATGGGTGAGAACCACGGTGATGAGTGAGAACCAGGGTGCTGGATGAGAACCACGGTGCTGGATGAGAACCACGGTGATGGGGTAAGAACCACGGTGCTGGGTGAGAACCACAGTGATGGGTGAGAACCACGGTGATGGGTGAGAACCACAGTGCTGGGTGAGAACCACGGTGATGGGTGATAACCACGGCCATGAGTGAGAACCACGGTGATGGGTGAGAACCACGGTGATGGGTGAGAAGCACGGTGATGGGTGAGAACCACGGTGATGGGTGAGAACAACGATAATGAGTGAGAACCACGGTGATGGGTGAGAACCACGGTGATGGGTGAGAACCACGGTCATGTGTGAGAACCACGGTGATGGGTGAGAACCACGGTGATGGGTGAGAACCACGGTGATGGGTGAGAACCACGGTGATGGGTGAGAACCACGGTCATGAGTGAGAACCACGGTGATGAGTGAGAACTACGGTGATGGATGAGAACCACGGTGATGGGTGAGAACCACGGTGATGGGTGAGAACCACGGTGATGGGTGAGAACCACGGTGATGGGTGAGAACCACGGTCATGAGTGAGAACCACGGTGATTGGTGAGAACCACGGTGATGGATGAGAACCACTGTGATGGGTGAGAACCACGGTGATGGGTGAGAACCACGGTGATGGGTGAGAACCACGGTGAAGGGTGAGAACCACGGTGATGGGTGAGAACCACAGTGATGGGTGAGAACCACGGTCATGAGTGAGAACCACGGTGATGAGTGAGAACCACGGTGATGGGTGAGAACCACGGTGATGGGTGAGAACCACGGTGATGGGTGAGAACCACGGTCATGAGTGAGAACCACGGTGATGGGTGAGAACCACGGTCATGAGTGAGAACCACGGTGATTGGTGAGAACCACGGTGATGGTTGAGAACCACGGTGATGGGTGAGAACCACGGTGATTGGTGAGAACCACGGTGATGGTTGAGAACCACCGTGCTGGGTGAGAACCACGATGATGGGTGAGAACCACCGTGCTGGGTGAGAACCACGGTGATTGGTGAGAACCACGGTGATGGATGAGAACCACGGTGATTGGTGAGAACCACGGTGATGGTTGAGAACCACCGTGCTGGGTGAGAACCACGATGATGGGTGAGAACCACCGTGCTGGGTGAGAACCACGGTGCTTCATGAGAACCACGGTGATGGGTGAGAACCACGGTGATTGGTGAGAACCACGGTGATTGGTGAGAACCACAGTGATGGGTGAGAACCACGGTGATGAGTGAGAACCACTGTGATGGGTGAGAACCACGGTGATGGTTGAGAACCACCGTGCTGGGTGAGAACCACGATGATGGGTGAGAACCACCGTGCTGGGTGAGAACCACGGTGATGGTTGAGAACCACCGTGCTGGGCGAGAACCATGATGATGGGTGAGATCCACGATGATGGCTGAGAACCACGGTGCTAGGTGAGAACCACAGTGATGAGGTGAGAACCAAGTTGCTGGATGAGAACCACGGTGCTGGGTGAGAACCACGGTGATGGGTGAGAACCACGGTGATGGATGAGAACCACGGTGATGGGAGAGAACCACGGTGATGGGTGAGAACCACGGTGATGGATGAGAACCACGGTGATGGGAGAGAACCACGGTGATGGGTGAGAACCACGGTGATGGGTGAGAACCACGGTGATGGGTGAGAACCACGGTGATGGGTGAGAACCACGGTGATGGTTGAGAAACACGGTGATGGTTGAGAACCACGGTGCTGGGTGAGAACCACGGTGATGGGTGAGAACTACGGTGATGGTTGAGAACCACAGTGATGTGTGAGAACCACGGTGATGGGTGAGAACCACGGTGATGGTTGAGAACGACGGTAATGGGTGAGAACCACGGTGATGGGTGAGAACCACGGTGATGGTTGAGAACCACGGTGATGGGTAAGGACCGTGGTTCTCATCCATCACCGTGGTTCTCACCCATCACCGTGGTTCTCACCCATCACCGTGGTTCTCACCCATCACCGTGGTTCTCACACAGCACCGTGGTTCTGACCCATCACCGTGGTTCTCACACAGCACCGTGGTTCTCACCCATCACCGTGGTTCTCACACAGCACCGTGGTTCACACCCAGCACTCTGGTTCTCACGAATTATCGTGGTTCTCACCCATCACCGTGGTTCTCACCCATCACCGTGGTTCTCACACAGCACCGTGGTTCACACCCAGCAATGTGGTTCTCACCCATCACCGTGGTTCTCACCCATCACCGTGGTTCTCACCCATCATCGTGGTTCTCATCCATCACCGTGGTTCTCACCCATCACCGTGGTTCTCACCCAGCACCGTGGTTCTCATCCAGCAACTTGGTTCTCACCTCATCACCGTGGTTCTCACCTAGCACCGTGGTTCTCAGCCATCATCGTGGATCTCACCCATCATCATGGTTCTCGCCCAGCACGGTGGTTCTTAACCATCACCGTGGTTCTCACCCAGCACGGTGGTTCTCACCCATCACCGTGGTTCTCACCCAGCACCGTAGTTCTCACCCATCACCGTAGTTCTCACCCAGCACCATGGTTCTCACCCAGCACCGTGGTTCTCACCCATCACCGTGGTTCTCTCCCATCACCGTGGTTCTCACCCATCACCGTGGTTCTCACCCATCACCGTGGTTCTCACCCATCACCGTGGTTCTCACCCATCACCGTGGTTCTTACCCATCACCGTGGTTCTCACTCATCACCGTGGTTTTCACCTATCACTGTGGTTCTCACCCATCACCGTGGTTCTCACCCATCACCGTGGTTCTCACCCATCACTGTGGTTCTCACCCATCACCGTGGTTCTCACCCATCACCATGGTTCTCACCCATCACTGTGGTTCTCACCCATCACCGTGGTTCTCACCCATCACCATGGTTCTCACCCATCACTGTGGTTCTCACCCATCACCGTGGTTCTCACCCATCACCGTGGTTCTCACCCATCACCGTGGTTCTCACCCAGCACTGTGGTTCTCACCCATCACTGTGGTTCTCACCCATCACCGTGGTTCTCACCCATCACCATGGTTCTCACCCATCACTGTGGTTCTCACCCATCACTGTGGTTCTCACCCATCACTGTGGTTCTCACCCATCACTGTGGTTCTCACCCATCACTATGGTTCTCACCCATCACTGTGGTTCTCACCCATCACTGTGGTTCTCACCCAGCACTGTGGTTCTCACCCATCACCGTGGTTCTCACCCATCACCGTGGTTCTCACCCATCACCGTGGTTCTCACCCATCACCTCCTCAAGGGCACACAAATGGCAGTGAAATTCAGAATTACTGGATCAAGTGAACATGATCTTATTCAATATACATGATATTATATTCCCATTAACACTTCAACGCTACCGGGCGTGCTAATTACCCTAATCACTAACCAGGCCCGTCGACCTGCCTGTCAGCCTGGTCAATCATACTCTCCGGAGATCAATTTCGGAGCTTTCGTGTTTCTGTTCGATATTAGCCCCTTCTTGAGAGCTCTCGCACTCTGCGCACTCCTGTCGGCTCTGTTCACCTCCTTGCTCCAGTGGGTGACATTGAGAAATGCTTTGCTTGAGAAATATGTCACTTTAGGGAATAACATTCCGCTTATCATCTTCTCTTGATGACTCCATTTGTCGAGGTCTAGGGCCGGAACGGCCTATACCTTCTCGCTATGTCGTTGATATGTGTGACAGCTTCTCTGTCTCACTCTCCCTCTAGCACATAGCCGGACTTCCGGCCCCAGCGAGTCCTTCATCTCCGCCAGCCTCTCAGAAGATGCAGAAGCTTGGAAGAATTGACAGATACAGGCATCTAGGTGACCTTGTTATCTCTCCTCCTTATAAGTCGTTCATTTACTCAAAATCTCTCTCTCTCTCTCTCTCTCTTTCCACTGGTCAAGTAATTGGAAGGATTCACGAATAAAAGTATTCATATTCTCTTGTGAGACGACCCACACCTCCCTAATGTATGTGTCCTTGTGTGATCACACCTGGCCACGGCAGGACATGTGTTGTACCACACATGGACACGGCAGGACATGTGTTGTGCCACACTGGAACACGGCAGGACATGTGTTGTGCCACACTGGAACACGGCAGGACATGTGTTGTGCCACACTGGGACACATGCATTGGGACCTGGACGGTGGATCAGAGTACACCTTCATCTTATACCATATAAAGTGAAGGTGAACTCTGATTTGTACTTTGTACATATAAGTACAAAGATTTGGTGTCTGATTACTATATATCGCATGCGACCTGCATCTCACAAGACACAGCTAAAATCCATAGCAGGCTTCTTCAGATGTGTGTGCAACTTGCAAAGCAATCGTCAGGTTCGAAGCACTGTCTTGGGCTTCCGTACTGGTAGCGTAAGACATCGCTCTACTGGGACACATTTTTAAAGATTAGTTTCCAGGTGTTAGGATGACCATACCGTTTGAGTATAGTAGTAGTAGGCATCCATCAATCCCGTGGGGTTATGGAGTTGTGCCCTGGGAGTCTAGTTGTTGTAGTCTAGTTGGATGCAGCGCCTGCTGTGGCTGTGAAGGCCAACCCGAGAATGACAGTCTCGACTGCAGCGAGCGCAGATAAACGCCGAAGCGGGTGCGTCTGACAGTGGTCTAGACATCCTCTGAAGTCTATTATCCTCCGCCTGCCTCTTCAGTTCATCCTCGAATTCCTGGAGTCCCTTCTGCACTTTACATCTCCAGGCAGATCTCTCCGCAGCTGCTGCCTCCCAAGTGTTGATGTCGATGTTCATCTGCTTAAGGTCGCGTTTGCAGGCATCTTTGAAATGCAGCTGAGGTCTTCCGGTGGGTCTCCTTCCTGATGCTAGTTCTCCATACAAGAGGTCCTTCGGTTTGCGGCCATCGACCATGCGTGTGACATGTCCCAGCCATCGCATGCGTCTCTGTTTCAGGAGAGTGAACACTGAAGGGACTCCTGTCCTCTCGAGTACAGTGTTGTTGGTGACGTGGTCTTTCCACGAGATGTCAAGGGTGCTTCTCAGGTTCCGCATGTGAAAGGTATTAAGCCGTCTCTCCTGGCGAGAGTGCAGGGTCCACGATTCCGAGCCGTAGAGAAGTGTACTCACCACACATGCCATGTAGACTTGTGCCTTGGTGTGCACTGTCAGTTTGGCATTTTCCCAAACGCGCTTTGTGAGCCTGGCCAGTGTTGTTGCGGCCTTCCCGATACGCCTGTTGAGCTCAGTGTCCAGGGAAAGGGTGTCTGAGATTGTGGAGCCCAGGTACACAAACTCGTGAACTGCCTCCAGCACATAGTCTGCTATATTTATACAGGGTAGCTCATTGACATCTTGTCCCATCACCTGTGTCTTCTTCAGGCTGAGTGTCTGGCTGAATGCAGAACAGGCTGCGGCAAAGCGGTGAGTAGCTGCTGCAGGCCTTCTGCTGTGTGTTGTGGTGATCGCTGCGTCGTCGGGAAGAGGAACTCTCTGAGGATTCGCATCTGTACTTTTGTCTTTGCTCGGAATCTGGATAGATTATAGAGCTTTCCATCAGATCTTGTACGGAGATAGATGGCTTCTGTAGTTGTTCCAAAGGCATGCTTGACAAGGATCGCGAAGAAGATGCCGAACAGGGTTAGAGCAAGAACACACACCCCTGTTGAACACCACTGTTAATGTTGAATGGTTCAGAAGTTGAGCCGTCATCCACGACTGTCCCCTTCATGTCCTTGTGGAACGATTGTATCATGCTGAGTAGGATGGGTGGACAGCCAATTTTGGCCAAGATCTTGAAGAGTCCGTCCCTACTCACGAGGTTGAAGGCCTTTGTAAGGTCAATGAAGGCAATGTACAAGGCTTTTCTCTGCTCCCTGCACTTTTCTTGAAACTGTCTCAGGGAGAACACCATGTCAGTAGTCGACCTCTCTGCTCAGAAACCACACTGTGACTCGGGGTACACTCTTTCGGCAAGAATCTGAAGCCTGACCAAAACGACCCTAGCGAAGAGTTTGCCAACGACGCTGAGGAGGGATATGCCACGATAGTTGTTTACATCGCTTCTGACACCTTCATTTTTGTAGAGAGTGATGATGTTTGCATCTCTCATGTCTTGTGGCACCGAGCCCTCCCTCCAGCACTGGCACAGAAGTTCATGAAGCTCAGATTTAAGTGTTCCACGAGTGCACTTGAGAACTTCAGGTGGAATCCCGTCGTCTCCTGGGGCCTTCCCTGAGGAAAGTGAATCCATTGCTTTCTCAGCTTCTTCCACAGTTGGTTCATGATCAAGTTCTTCCATGATGGGCAGGCATTCAATTGCATCCAAAGCCTCTACGCTGACCAAGTTCTCTCTGGAGTAGAGTTCGGAGTAGTGTTCCACCCAGTGATTCATCCGTTGATCATGGTCTTTAATGATCTCTCTTTAATGATCTGACTTTAGAGGAGCCGGTTATGTTTAGGGCCTGTTACCTATTTTATCCTTTCGTACATGCCTCTTATGTTGCCGACAGTGGCCGCAATCTGGATGCTGGAACAGAGTCGAAGCCAGTAATCAATAGCACAACGCCTCGCAGTTTGTTGAACTCTACTGCGGGCAGTACGGAGGCCTGTAGGTTTCCTTTTTGAGGACAATTCTTGTAGGATGAGAGAGCTCGTCTCTTTTCCTTTACGAGGGGTA
>WNGS01165503.1:35783012-35795718 GCA_020271785.1 Procambarus virginalis
CCTTAAGCTTCACATAAACAACGTCACTGGGAAACTCATCATATTGGCCATCAACTAATCAACATACCTGCATAGATTAATAACAAAAGCACAATATATGAATTACAATTAAAACACAATTCTCTTAATAATCACCCGATTAATAATAAATAATCATTATCATGAATGAACTGTTAATAATAATATTTTTGAGGAATAATCATTAGAGTTGACCAAACCACACACTAAAAAGTGAAGGAACGACGAGGTTTCGGTTCGTCCTGGACCATTCACAAGTCAATTGTCTTGAGAATGACACAAGCGACTTGAGAGTGGTCCAGAACGGACCGAAACGTTGTCGTCCCTTCACTTTCTAGTGTGTGGTTTGGTCAACATACTTCAGCCACGTTATTGTGACTCCTCGCCTGCATAATCATTAGAGTGTCACAGTTAAAAGGAAAATTTAAAACAGGAAAATGCAAGAGCAAACGTTATAGACATTGATATAGAAATATTTTATCAAGAACATATTGCTGCTTTATACTTGCACCTCAGCAATCGTGACTTGTGGTCTGAAAATGTCACTTTTACGGGGCTTTACTCTCTACTAACACGACTCGATTTTAACGATTTATTCGATTCAGTTAAATATTAGACGAGAGGACTGTTTGAAGAAATTTAACCCCACATAGTCGATCACCGCTACAAAATATTTCAGTAAAACGATACAGGCACCAGAATTAAATAATCAGATCAAATCAAAATTATTATTCATAAGTGGTTGTATATTTATCAACTGGAAGGTTTACGCAGGCATTTCAGTAGAATGAAAACATAAAAACATCAAAATTACAGCGTAGCACGCAGACATTGTCATTATCAGCACCGGAAGCGTATATTACGCGGGGAAACAAAATTAAGAAAAGATACAGACGTTTATGAGCGCTTACTGTTGCATAATACAGTAGCGGGAGGTACAAGACGTGCTGAGTTAAGCTAAGCTGCTGCAAAGCTACTTACGTCATTATTGGCAAGCTGCTTATTGCGTCAGGCAGGCTGCATGGCTGTTGCAGCATGCAACCTGTGTTGAGGCCAAAGGTTATTACGGAAGAGCTTACTGGAAGATGGTTTACCTTACTGCAACCAGTTTTTGTGGGTCACCAGACGCTAGTTTCCTTATACTCAGCGTTTGTGGGTCACCAGACGCTGGTTTACCTTATACTCGGCGTTTGTGGGTCACCAGACGCTGGTTTACCTTATACTCAGTGTTTGTGGGTCACCAGACGCTGGTTTACCTTATACTCGGCGTTTGTGGGTCACCAGACGCTGGTTTACCTTATACTCAGTGTTTGTGGGTCACCAGACGCTGGTTTACCTTATACTCAGTGTTTGTGGGTCACCAGACGCAGGTTTACCTTATACTCAGCGTTTGTGGGTCACCAGACGCTGGTTTACCTTATACTCAGCGTTTGTGGGTCACCAGACGAAGGTTTACCTTATACTCAGCGTTTGTGGGTCACCAGACGCTGGTTTACCTTATACTCAGTGTTTGTGGGTCACCAGACGAAGGTTTACCTTATACTCAGCGTTTGTGGGTCACCAAGGCATCCCCCCCCCCCATGGAGAAGCCACTCTAAGAACAAGCACTCTAAGAACAAACCACTCTAGGAACAAGCTAATCTAGGAACAAGCGCTCTAGGAACAAGCACTCTAGGAACAAACCACTCTACGAACACGCCACTCTAGGAACAAACCACTCTAGGAACAAACCACTCTAAAAACAAGCACTCTAGGAACAAATCACTCTAGGAACAAACACTCTAGGAACAACCACTCTAGGAACAAGCACTCTAGGAACAAACAACTCTAGGAACAAGCACTATAGGAACAAGCACTCTAGAAACAAGCCACTCTAGGAACAAACACTCTACGTACAAGCTAATCTAGGAACAAACCACTAAAGGAACAAGCACTCTCGGAACAAGCACTCTAGGAACAAGCAATCTAGGAACAAACTACTCTAGGAACAAGCACTCTAGGAACAAGCACTCTAGGAACAAGCACTCTAGGAACAAACCACTCTAGGAACAAGCACTCTAGGAACATGCAATCTAGGAACAAACTACTCTAGGAACAAGCACTCTAGGAACAAGCACTCTAGGAACAAGCACTCTAGGAACAAGCACTCTAGGAACAAACCAATCTAGGAACAAACCACTCTAGAAACAAGCACTCTAGGAACAAACCACTCTAGGAACAAACCACTCTAGGAACAAGCACTCTAGGAACAAGCACTCTAGGAACAAGCACTCTAGCAACAAGCCACTCAAGGAACTAGCACTCTAGGAACAAGCACTCTAGCAGCAAGCCACTCTAGGAACAAGCCCCTGTAGGAACAATCACTCTACGAACAAGCACTATAGGATCAAGCACTCTAGGAACAAGCACTCTAGGAACAAGCACTCTAGGAACAAGCACTCTATTAACAAGCACTCTAGGAACAAACACTCTAGGAACAAGAACTCTAGGAACAAGCACTCTAGCAACAAACCACTGTAGGAACATGCACTCTAGGAACAAGAACTCTAGCAACAAGCCACTCTAGGAACAAGCACTCTAAGAACAAGCACTCTAGCAACAAGCCACTCTAGCAACAAGCACTCTAGAAACAAGCCACTCTAGGAACAAGCACTCTAAGAACAAGCACTCTAGCAACAAGCCACTCTAGCAACAAGCACTCTAGGAACAAGCACTCTAGCAACAAGCCACTCTAGGAACAAGCCACTCTAGGAACAAGCCACTCTATGAACAAGCACTCTAGCAACAAGCCACTCTAGGAACAAGCACTCTAGGAACAAGCCACTCTATGAACAAGCACTCTAGCAACAAGCCACTCTAGGAACAAGCACTCTAGGAACAAGCCACTCTATGAACAAGCACTCTAGCAACAAGCCACTCTAGGAACAAGCACTCTAGGAACAAGCACTCTAGCAACAAGCCACTCTATGAACAAGCACTCTAGCAACAATCCACTCTAGGAACAAGCACTCTAGGAACAAGCCACTCTATGAGCAAGCACTCTAGCAACAAGCCACTCTAGGATCAAGCACTCTAGGAACAAGCACTCTAGCAACAAGCCACTCTAGGAACAAGCACTCTAGGAACAAGCACTCTAGGAACAAGCACTCTAGCAACAAGCCACTCTATGAACAAGCACTCTAGCAACAAGCCACTCTAGGAACAAGCACTCTAGCAACAAGCCACTCTAGGAACAAGCACTCTAGGAACAAGCACTCTAGGAACAAGCACTCTAGCAACAAGCCACTCTAGGAACAAGCACTCTAGCAACAAGCACTCTAGGAACAAGTACTCTAGCAACAAGCCACTCTAGGAACAAGCACTCTAGCAACAAGCCACTCTAGGAACAAGCACTCTAGAACAAGCACTCTAGCAACAAGCACTCTAGGAACAAGCACTCTAGGAACAAGCACTCTAGGAACAAGCACTCTAGCAACAAGCCACTCTAGGAACAAGCACTCTAGGAACAAGCACTCTAGCAACAAGCCACTCTAGGAACAAGCACTCTAGCAACAAGCCACTCTAGGAACAAGCCACTCTAGCAACAAGCCACTCTAGGAACAAGCACTCTAGCAACAAGCCACTCATGCAACAAGCCACTCATGCAACAATCCACTCTAGGAACAAGCACTCTAGGAACAAGCACTCTAGGAACAAGCACTCTAGGAACAAGCACTCTAGCAACAAGCCACTCTAGGAACAAGCACTCTAGGAACAAGCACTCTAGGAACAAGCACTCTAGGAACAAGCACTCTAGCAACAAGCCACTCTAGGAACAAGCCACTCTAGCAACAAGCCACTCTAGGAACAAGCACTCTAGGAACAAGCACTCTAGGAACAAGCACTCTAGGAACAAGCACTCTAGGAACAAGCACTCTAGGAACAAGCACTCTAGCAACAAGCCACTCTAGGAACAAGCACTCTAGGAACAAGCACTCTAGCAACAAGCCACTCTAGGAACAGCACTCTAGGAACAAGCACTCTAGCAACAAGCACTCTAGGAACAAGCACTCAAGGAACAAATCCGGTTCATAATTTATGTGGGAAAATCCTAGCAGCTTTAATTCTTTTTAATTCTGTGAATATTGAAATATTTATTTATTTTTTAAAAGACTTTAATATGATATTAATTTGATTAATTTTCTTAGTTCTTATCAATAAGTTATTTAGATAGTAGTAATTAAGTAAGTAAGTAAGTAAGTGCGTAAGTAAGTAAGTGGACTGTATTTACTGATTCAGCTGCTGGAACTTCTCACACAACGGGATTTTGTAGCTTAAACCACTTTGAGGTGGCTCCGTCATAAACCATAAATTGTTTACCTAGTCTTTAATATATAAATTACAAATCATACCACATATGGTGGTCTATTCTACTATTATAACACAGTAAAATAATTTATAACCACTAATACTATGTCTACAGTATTGAACAAAAAGGCCTTAGCTGTTCCTGTTGATGGGGCCTGCTAAGGCTGTGTAGCATCAAAATTGGGTGTGGCTCCGTGCCTCTGAGTGCCACATAATGGCGGCTGTCTGGAGGCCTACAAAGGTTGATGTACTGCTAGTGGAAGCAATTTCTATAATTATATTGGGAGCAAGATTCCTCCTTCATTAACTTCCCTCACAATTAACTGTTTGGGATGGTTGAGAACCACGGTGATTGGTGAGAACCACAGTGATGGGTGAGAACCACGGTGATGGGTGAGAACCACGGTGATGGGTGAGATCCACCGTGCTGGGTGAGAACCACCGTGCTGAATGAGAACCATGGTGATGGATGAGAACCACGGTGATGGATGAGAACCACGGTTATGGGTGAGAACCACAGTGATGGGTGAGAACCACGGTGATGGGTGAGAACCACAGTTATTTATGAGAATCACGGTGATGGGTGAGAATCACGGTGATGAGTGAGAACCACGGTGATTTATGAGAACCACGGTGATGGGTGAGAACCATGGTGATGGATGAGAACCACGGTGATGGGGTAAGAACCACGGTGATTGGGTAAGAACCACGGTGATGGGGTAAGAACCACGGTGATGGGGTAAGAACCACGGTGATGGGGTAAGATCCACGGTGATGGGTGAGAACCACGGTGATGGGTGAGAACCACGGTGATGGGTGAGAACCACGGTGATGGATGAGAACCATGGTGATGGATGAGAACCACGGTGATGGGGTAAGAACCACGGTGATGGGGTAAGAACCACGGTGATGGGGTAAGAACCACGGTGATGGGGTAAGAACCACGGTGATGGGGTAAGAACCACGGTGATGGGTGAGAAACATGGTGATGGATGAGAACCACGGTGATGGGGTAAGAACCACGGTGATGGGGTAAGAACCACGGTGATGGTACCTCGACATAGCGTCGAGGTACACAAAAATGAAGGCAATATTGTAGAGCAAACTGGTGATATGAATAAGGAGATAAAAAATGAGACGAATGAGAAAGACGAAAGCAACAAGGCGAAAGATAAGGGTAATACCGAGAATAAATGCAGAAACGAGAAAGTTGGAACAAAAATCACAGAGGTAGCCAAGTCGTACACGGATACAAACAAGAATAATGCAATCACAGATGAAAATATTTGCAGGTATTATGCAAAAGGACAGTGCAGATATGGGCCCAGAGGCACGGAATGCTCATTCATGCACCCACGGAAATGCCGGAACTGGTTAGGGAAAGGCAGATGTCGTTTTGATACTGAGTGTAGATATTTTCACCCTAAGCTATGCAAACTCTCAGTTAATGAGAGGAAATGCTACGATCTTCAATGCCCCGATTTCCACGTCAGAGGTACACAGCGCTATATAAGAGAGGAAGTCCAATATAATAGCCCTGAACATTTTTTAGAGGCAGGCAGAAACAGAGGGAGAAACAGACAGGCAGAAACGTGGCAGGAGTACGGATGGAGAGGGGGAAATGCCCGAGACTGGACTACATTTCGTCATCAAGCCCACACATACTACACCCCCCAACTACACAGAGACTACCACACTCCCCAATATCACTTCCAAAACTGGACAAACCATTGCCACAACAACACACCCTGGGTCAGGGTAGAGAGGAGGGAGAACCACCAAAACCTTCCAGAAGTGACACACAATATGGACAATCATTCATTTTTGCAAACATTCAAGGTCTAAAGCCAAAGTCAAGAAATAAAGTCAAGTTCATAAATGGTCTCCTATTAGAGTCAAACTCCATATTTGGAGCATTCACGGAAACTCATACAAAAGATTACATGGATGGTGAAATCTGGATTCCAAATTATAATTTATACAGATGTGATAGAAAAACTAGGTCAAATGGGGAGTAGGTCTGTATATTAAAGAGGACCTGGTATGCACAGAACTACTAAACTCAACTAATGAGGTGGTAGAGGTACTTGGAATTAAGGTAGAGAAACTAAACCTAATTATTATTTTAATATATAAAACCGCCAGATACAACGGTTGAGGAATTCACAGAGCAGATGCACAAAATAGAGAACATACTTGATGACCTAGCAAACCCAGCTCAGANGTGTGTGTGGTGTGTGTGTGTACTTACCTAGCCGTACTCCCCTAGTTGTGCTTGCGGGGGTTGAGCTCTGGCTCTTTGGTCCCGCTCTCAACCGTCAATCAACAGGTGTACAGATTCCTGAGCCTATTGGGCTCTATCATATCTACACTTGAAACTGTGTATGGAGTCAGCCTCCACCACATCACTTCCTAATGCATTCCATTTGTTCAACCACTCCGACACTAAAAAAGTTTCTTTCTAATATCTCTGTGGCTCATTTGGGCACTCAGTTTCCACCTGTGTCCCCTTGTACGTGTGCCCATTGTGTTAAATAGCTTGTCTTTATCTACCCTATCAATTCTCTTCAGAATCTTAAATGTGGTGATCATGTACCCCCTAACTCTTCTGTCTTCCAGCGAAGTGAGGTTTAATTCCCGTAGTCTCTCCTCGTAGCTCATACCTCTCAGCTCGGGTACTAGTCTGGTGGCAAACCTTTAAACCTTTTCCAGTTTAGTCTTATCCTTGACTAGATATGGACTCTATGCTGGGGCTGCATACTTCAGGATTGGCCTGACATATGTGGTATACAAAGTTCTAAATAATTCTTTATACAAGTTTCTGAATGCCGTTCGTATGTTGGCCAGCCTGGCATATGCTGCTGATGTTATCCTCTTGATATGTGCTGCAGGAGACAGGTCTGGCGTGATATCAACCCCCCAAGTCTTTTTCTTTCTCTGATTCCTGAAGAATTTCCTCTCCCAGATGATACTTTGCATCTGGCCTCCTGCTCCCTACCCCTATCTTCATTACATTAAATTTGGTTGGGTTAAACTCTAACAACCATTTGTTCGACCATTCCTTCAGCTTGTCTAGGTCTTCTTGAAGCCTTAAACAGTCCTCTTCGGTTTTAATCCTTCTCATAATTTTGGCATCGTCCGCAAACATTGAGAGAAATGAATCGGTACCCTCCGGGAGATCATTTACATATATCAGAAACAAGATAGGACCGAGTACAAAGCCCTGTGGGACTCCACTGGTGACTTCACGCCAATCGGAGGTCTCACCCCTCATCGTAACTCTTTGCTTCCTATTGCTTAGGTACTCCCTTATCCACTGGTGCACCTTACCAGCTACACCTGCCCGTCTCTCCAGCTTATATACCAGCCTCTTATGCGGTACTGTGTCAAAGGCTTTCCGACAATCCAAGAAAATGCAGTCCGCTCAGCCCTCTCTTTCTTGCTTAATCTTTGTCACCTGATCGTAGAATTCTATCAAGCCTGTAAGGCAAGATTTACCCTCCCTGAACCCATGTGTGTGTGTGTGTGTGTGTGTGTGTGTGTGTGTGTGTGTGTGTGTGTGTGTGTGTGTGTGTGTGTGTGTGTGTGTGTGTTTTCACCTAGTTGTGTTTGCGGGGGTTGAGCTCTGTTCTTTCGGCCCGCCTCTCAACTGTCAATCAACTGTTAATACTATTTTTTTTCCCACACCCACACCCACCCCAGGAAGCAGCCCGTAACAACTGTCTTACTTCCAGGTAACTATTTAGTGCTAGGTAACAGGGGCATCAGGGTGATAGAAACTCTACCTATTGTTCCTTGCTGACGCCGGGAATCGAACCCGGGCCACAGGTTTACAAGTCCCACGCACTGTTCACTCAGCTACCAGCGCCCTGTGAATGTGTGTGTGTGTTTTTGTGTACTCACCTATTTGTGCTTGCGGGGGTTGAGCTTTGGCTGTTTGGTCCCGCAAATACTTTTTGTGTGTGCGTGTGAGTGTGTGTGTGTGTGCGTGCGTGCGTGTGAGTGTGTGTGTGTGTGTGCGTGTGTGTGTGTGTGTGTGTGTGTGTGTGTGTGTGTGTGTGTGTGTGTGTGTGTGTGTGCGTGTGCGAATGTGTGTGTCTGTGCGAGTGTATGTTCATAATTAGAAGCAAACGAAGCTTCTTTTTTTAGAATTAGAAGCAATTAGAAGTTGCTCTAGCGTCCACTTGGGGTGGACGGTAGAGCAACGGTCTAGCTTCATGCAGGTCAGCGTTCAATTCCCTCGACCGTTCAAGTGGTTGGGCACCATTCCTTCCCTCCGTCTCCACAGCCAGGGTGTGGAGCCTGCTACTGTCTTCAGCCAGGGTGTGGAGCCTGCTACTGTCTTCAGCCAGGGTGTGGAGCCTGCTACTGTCTTCAGCCAGGGTGTGGAGCCTGCTACGGTCTTCAGCCAGGGTGTGGAGCCTGCTACGGTCTTCAGCCAGGGTGTGGAGCCTGCTACGGTCTTCAGCCAGGGTGTGGAGCCTGCTACGGTCTTCAGCCAGGGTGTGGAGCCTGCTACGGTCTTCAGCCAGGGTGTGGAGCCTGCTACTGTCTTCAGCCAGGGTGTGGAGCCTGCTGCGGTCTTCAGCCAGGTGTGGAGCCTGCTACTGTCTTCAGCCAGGGTGTGGAGCCTGCTACTGTCTTCAGTCAGGGTGTGGAGCCTGCTGCAGTCTTCAGCCAGGTGTGGAGCCTGCTACTGTCTTCAGCCAGGGTGTGGAGCCTGCTACTGTCTTCAGCCAGGGTGTAAAGCCTGCTACGGTCTTCAGCCAGGGTGTGGAGCCTGCTACGGTCTTCAGCCAGGGTGTGGAGCCTGCTACTGTCTTCAGCCAGGGTGTGGAGCCTGCTACGGTCTTCAGCCAGAGTGTGGAGCCTGCTACGGTCTTCAGCCAGGGTGTGGAGCCTGCTGCGGTCTTCAGCCAGGGTGTGGAGCCTGCTACGGTCTTCAGCCAGGGTGTGGAGCCTGCTACGGTCTTCAGCCAGGGTGTGGAGCCTGATACTGTCTTCAGCCAGGGTGTGGAGCCTGCTACTGTCTTCAGCCAGGGTGTGGAACCTGCTACGGTCTTCAGCCAGGGTGTGGAGCCTGCTAAAGCTCTCAGCTAGGGTGTGGGCCCTACTGAAGCTCTCAGCTAGGGTGTATAGCACCAGTTCAACTCCTACTACACGTCCCGTGCTGAGGTAAAAAAAATATTAGCATGACATTTTTGCTGGGCACGCGTCCAAGTTACGCTCCCACTACAGCATCCATATTCTCGTGTGTCTCATTAACATCTCCCCCTCCCCACCCCCCCACCCCAAACTCTGTTTTAATTTTGTCCCTCAACATGTCTCATAATTCTTGACTCCCGATGATGAAAAGTGGGGCTGGCACCAGCGAGGCTCAACTTGTCTCTCCACCAAACAAGTTGACTCTTTTTTTTATTTATTTTACGGAGTCGACCTATTTGTTAAACTTAAAAATGTTGGCACCGAAATTTGACGTTTTGTATGCATTGGCTTCAATCAGTTAAGTGGATTGTCTGGATTATAGTCCGTTTCTAGTTAGGCAAACCAGTTGCTTGTTTTACGGAATGACAAATCTAGGGATTCGCCTTTCCTCACGAAGCAAATCAGGACACTATGTCCTCAAGCACCTGGGAGTGTCCGGACGATTGTCTGGCTCTCAAGTCGAACTGGATGCCTGGATTTCGCCGAGGCATTTTCTGTTTTCTTTACCTCGTCTGTGTTCATCTAGAACAAAGAGGATATATAATAGGATTTATTCAATACGTGTCCTGCTCTTCGGTTTTCATGTAAAGTATTATTATTTATTCTCTTCACAACGTTATTCTATATTTTCTCTCAGTGTGCCAGAGAAAGTCATATTAGGCGAGAGACTGCACGGCTAATGACCAGGTACCACTTTGCAACATGCAACTTTCCACATTTAAATATTGCGAGGAGATAAGCCATGATGCCAATTAAGGAGTCGGATCACGGAAGTACATCACACAATCCTCGTCGCCTGATTTTGAAAATTTACCAAATTCTTGGTAATAGTCTTGGTTCGATGCACCGTTACGGGGAGGGGGGGCTGAGCAAGGGAAGGGAACTATCAAGGGGAAAACGCCAAGTCATTACGACTATATAGCACTTGGAAGGAGTCAGGATAAGGATTTGGGATGGGAAGGGGGGAAAGAATGGTGACCAACCACTTGGACGGTCGGGGATTGAACGCCGACCTGCATGAAGCGAGACCGTCGCTCTACCGTTCAAGCGAGTATTTTGGAGAATGGCCACCATAATGGTGGCGGCCACGAATCCAATATGTGGCGAACGTTCATGAGGATGGACGAGTTGTTCACAAATGATTACTTTTGAACATTTTTCGAACAATGCCTCGCTCACTTCCAGTGTTCAAACCGCAGTTGTAAAATTACTCACGTCCATATTGCAAATACAAATTATTGCCAGCAAAACAAAAACACCCAACCTGACCTAACCTAACCAGACCTAACTTGTCCTAAAATAACCAGAGATAACCTGATCTAACCAGACCTAACCTAACCAGACCTAACCTAACCAGACCTAACTTGATCTAACATAACCAGAGATAACCTGATATAACCAGACCTAACCTGATCTAACATAACCTGACCTAGACCGAACTCTACACAACAATTCTAATATAAAATTTATATATTCATATGCGAGATAATACTGGACTACAGAGATAAAATTTATTAATGCGTCTTAGGGGGGGGGTCGTTCGCAGCTTGGACGAGCATAGGAGCTTGAAGGGTAATTTCTTTGTGGGATGCGACAGCGCTTGCAATGGTCCAGGACGGAGCCTAAGGTCGCCACAGCCTCTATTTTCATGCTTGTATGAGTTGGATGTCTGTCAACAACGGTACTGTGACTTAATGTTTGCAGTTGGTGTGATGTGTGCAGTGAACTTTGTGTTTGGAAGCATGCAAGCATCATTGTTTATAGAGTGTCTCGAAGGTACTGTTTAGAGAACAGGTTGGTGAAGCAGAGGTGTGAACAGGTAGTATTATTTGGTTGAATTTGGTAGAGACTAATAGGCAGGTTTGGCTCAGGTTAGGTAGTGAATGAACATCAGGACGACTTTTTCCGTCTAGATAATGACTTTTTTCTTATAGATAGCGACTTTTTTCGTCTTGATAGCGACTTTATTCGTCTAGATAACGACTTTTTTCTTCTAGATATTGGTGCTGCAAACCTGGGGTGGGTTCTCGATTTTCAAAAAGTCTTCAATGTTTCATCTTTGTTTTCTCTCTCTTAACCTTTTTCTGGCCTCGTAATAAAACTTTTTTTTTTTTACAGATTTCCACTTAGCTATGTACTGCAAACCTTGTTGCAGCTGAAATAATGGCTTCCACTATTTCAGCTTTGCACAGACTCACAACTACATTTCTTAAAGAAATAGCAATTATTAAGAAAAAGGCGTCAAGCCACCATCACCATTTAGCACTTAAGATATGAGGACAAGGATGTGGGATGATATGAGGGATATAAAGGAAGGGAAGGGAAGGGAATTTACCAGGGAAAGCTTTGCAAAGGGGACAGGATAAGGATTTGGGATGGGACGAGGGGAAAGGAATGGTGTCCAAACACTTGGACGGTCGGGTATCGAACTCCGACCTGCAAGAAGCGAACGAACCCGGAGGAATAAGACTTCCGGGTCAGTTACCAGCAGAGAGGCTATCATGTCCGTGAGTCTGGGGGGACAGTCCGAACACAAGGAGGTTTACTCCTATAATAACACATTATTATAAATATAGCACAAAGGTGCCCTTGGAGTGGAGACATGATCAGGAAATGAAAGATTCCCAGTGTGAAAACAACAATGTATGTAAAAAAAAATTCCTAATCCCAGTCGAGGATTGGAACCTATATTCCCACGTATAAAGTGCGAATCCTCATCACGGCTCCTGTGGATTTTCTCAGTGATATATGACAATAATGTGATTTCTCTCTGCGTGTAACCCCAGAGTGTTTACCTCGCCGGCCGGAGCTCCACCCACGGGTTCCTCGCAACGAAACAAGATGTTATTTAATAGATACTAACTAAACGTTTTAATGCCCTGCCAGGCAAAAGACAAATATATATGTTTCTTCCACAGAGACGTTCCCGGCTGCGGGCTTCCTCAACTTTTCACCAATCGATAAGTGTCAAATTTGAAGTTGTTTTAGCTAACCAGAAGCGTACGATCCTGTAGGCACGTTAATATTTCGTGGACGATGCTAATTACACCGAGAAAGCGTCACTTTTGAAGAGCTTTCACTTCTCAGCATACGTGCATACGTATGTGAAAGATTCATCCACATCCACTCTCTCTCA
>WNGS01165503.1:35816193-35826998 GCA_020271785.1 Procambarus virginalis
TTGGTGAACAGTGATTCTACGTCCAACGATGCTCTTATCCCTGTAGCCCTGTTCCCCGCAGTAAGTCAACAAATTCCTTCGGGGATTTCAGGCTGAAGTTGCACGGGACATAAGGAGTCAGTAAGCCGTTGAGTCGTTTCGCCAGTCTGTACGTGGGTGTGGGTATCTGGCTGATAATTGGCCGAAGTGGGTTTCCAGGCTTATGCGTCTTGACGTTTCCATACGCATATCCAGGTTTATATTCTCCAATAATCTTTGGCAGGTGGAGTCCGGATTTCTTGGCATTCACAGTTTCAATCAACTTGTTAACCTTTGTTTTCAATTCGGCTGTAGTGTCCTTCGTTACCCTTTGGAATTTAGTTTGGTCAGAGAGTATGTGGTTCATTTTCGCCAGATATTCGTCTTTCTTAAGATGACGTATATTGGCGACTTGTCGCCTCTCCACCCTTAGAAGGGTGCCACTAAGGAGGCACCCTTCTTGAGCCCGGATGGGCACATGTATAAGCAAGTAGATGGGGTCGCTATGGGTTCTCCCCTAGGCGTCCTGTTTGCAAACTTCTACATGGGTACTATTGAGGAAAAAGTCTTAGTCGACTTGAACTTGAAACCGGCCATATACTGCAGGTATGTTGACGACATTTTTACACAGGTACCTGATGTCAGACATCTGCAGGAGCTGAAAGAAGCGTTTGAGCAGAATTCTGTGTTACGTTTCACTTACGAGATGGAGAAGGATGGGAAGCTGCCCTTTCTAGATGTAACAGTCATGGAAAGGAGCGGAGGTTTCCACACTGCAGTCTACACTAAGGAAACAAACATAGGAATGTGCCTAAATGCCAACAGTGACTGCCCAGATAGGTACAAGAGGAGTGTTGTTAACGCTTATGTCGACCGTGCTCTCAGCCACAGCTCAGAATGGAAGCAAGTCGACGAAGAACTCTGTAGAGTAAGGCAGGTCCTAGTCAACAACGGCTTCTCCAATGGTTTCATTGAAGACATCATAAGAAGGAAAGTGAAACGCCATGCAACCTCTGAAGATACAACTAACACAACACCTATACCCCCTATTAGACTATTTTACAGGAACTTCTTCTCCACAGCTCATAAAACGGAGGAAAGGGTCCTGAAAGATATTGTTAATAGAAACGTTATCCCTACAGACAAAAATCAGAAGATACAATTGACGATTTACTATAAAACCAAGAAAACTGCCAACCTACTCATGAGAAACTCTCCAGACACAAAGCAGAACGCTTTGAAAGAGACCAATGTCGTCTATGCCTTCAAATGCCCACTTGGGGACTGTAAGCCCCAAAGAACTCAATATATAGGCAAGACAACAACATCTCTTTCCAGGCGATTAACGATGCATAAGCAACAGGGCTCTATCAAGGAACATATAATCTCTTCCCACAACCAAACCATCACCAGAGAAATCTTAACAAACAACACAGAAATCATTGATAGATACAGCGACAACAGGCGGCTTGACATCTGCGAGGCACTACACATCAAGAAGTCAACACCAGCAATCAACAGCCAATTAACGCACAACTATATTCTACCCACTTCAAGACTCCGCTCCAATATAGAAACATCAAGAAATATGGGCCAATAGGCCTTCTGCAGTTACAGATCTATTCTTCCCTTATACCCATTGTTTCGTGTTCTGTGTTTGTTCTCACCTCACCCCAAACCATTGTAACATGTCACCTCACCCAAATGCAGGTATAAAAAAGAAAAGCTGTTTAAACTCTGTTCAGTGTGTGTAACTAAAGTCTTTGAAAATGTAATAAGTTTTACGAAACGCGCTCAAGTGTCGCGTCAGACTAAGAAATAAAGAATGAATTTTGGAGAATTGATTTTTCATTTACCGTCATCAGTAAAAACAAACATAAGGAAAATTGAGAAAATTCGTGTTAGAATTATTAATCTTACTTTTTCGGTCATATTTAATAACATATGTCTACAGGAAAGACTGCTACCAAATATACTAATATATATATATATATATATATATATATATATATATATATATATATATATATATATATATATATATATATATATATATATATATATATATATGTGCGTATATCACGAAATTAAACACGTGATTTTAAAATGTGACAATGTCACTCCTTCTGAAGATGTATTAATATACGAAAGTACTTAAGGAAATTCCTGTTTCATTTTTCCTCCGTGGTCTGACATTGTCATATATATATATATATATATATATATATATATATAATATATATAATATATATATATATATATATATATAATATATATATATATATATATATATACATATCCACTTTGTGGACCCTTCCTACTACTATTATTCTTCTTGGTGTGCCGGACAGTTGCATCTCTTTATTACTGCATTATCCATCAGCTCCAGTTAATAGGAGCTGTTTTCCTTATCAACAAAAGTTCTTCTTATTTAAAAAAAATCATCTAAAATCCATTTCTGAAATTATTGTGAACGAAACTTTCACGACGCTGGAGCCAATAAGTTGGAGATTTGTTTAACATTTTTAAGTATTTTTCACAAAATTCAAATACTAATTAAGTCCCGGTCCCTTGAAACTGGATTATGTTTGTTGGTTCTGGTAGGAATATTTTTTTATTAACAGATCACACCATTTTTTTAACACAGCTTGCAGTGGTTCATTGCAAGGTGCAAGGCTAACATTGCAACTATGATGCAGTTGTCCACCAACACAGTGTGGGTGTGGCCCCCCGCCCTCCACCTGACACCACACAGTGTGGGTGTGGCCCCCCGCCCTCCACCACACAGTGTGGGTGTGGCCCCCCGCCCTCCACCACACACCACACAGTGTGGGTGTGGCCCCCCGCCCTCCACCACACACCACACAGTGTGGGTGTGGCCCCCCGCCCTCCACCACACACCACACAGTGTGGGTGTGGCCCCCCGCCCTCCACCACACACCACACAGTGTGGGTGTGGCCCCCCGCCCTCCACCACACAGTGTGGGTGTGGCCCCCCGCCCTCCACCACACACCACACAGTGTGGGTGTGGCCCCCCGCCCTCCACCACACAGTGTGGGTGTGGCCCCCCGCCCTCCACCACACAGTGTGGGTGTGGCCCCCCGCCCTCCACCACACACCACACAGTGTGGGTGTGGCCCCCCGCCCTCCACCACACACCACACAGTGTGGGTGTGGCCCCCCGCCCTCCACCACACACCACACAGTGTGGGTGTGGCCCCCCACCCTCCACCACACACCACACAGTGTGGGTGTGGCCCCCCGCCCTCCACCACACACCACACAGTGTGGGTGTGGCAACCCCCCCCCCCATCCATCCCCCTCCCCCCAACAACATCACTATATGTTAGAAATTCTGGTTTAGTTGACCATTTTTCCGGTACGTTGCTGAATCATTTAAAGAGAAGCGTTTCGAACACAGGCCGTCAACCACATTTCAAGAAACTTTCGAACGCAATCAATCAGTTGTGGGTCATGAATGAAGGTTTTGTTGTCGTTCACATACGCAGTGGCCCGAATAATGAATGCGCAGAACGTTGTTCACGAGGACAATGTAAACATTGTAAATGTATTAAGTTGGGGCAAGTTGCGTGAGGCGTCACAAGTCCACTGGGAAGATCTTAGCCACAGTTACAAAGTTTATTGTGGTAAGACGACGCCAGTTTGTGAGTCAAACTCAAGTTATTCCAAACTCGGCCAATTTCAAGACCCTGAACACGAAGAGGTCTTCTCGTGAACCAGGAACGTGGCGGAAGATGTTCGAAATTGAAATTGAGATAAAAAAAATAGTCGGCTTCAATATGAGAGGACCAAACGAACCCGGAACCGTGTCGAGAAAAATAATAAGTCGGGGCCACAGTCATCACCTGTCACTATAGCCACCATCTGTCACGCGTGATCACCTGTAACTCAACGTCACCGGTTACTCATCACCTGTCACTCACCATCATCGCTCACGAACTTTTAAATAGTAAAGTCCCGGACGAAAACACTAATTAGGACTCATTTGTTGAAGAAATTTGTGCCTCATTTTCACGGTGAACATTACAGGATGTCTTGTGCTCTGGCTTCCTTCTTATACTGCTTCCACCCATAAGACTAGCATCGTGTTCAAGGCTGTTCCTATGTGTGTGTGAGAGAGTGAGAGAGAGAGAGATAGATAGAGAGAGAGAGAGAGAGAGAGAGAGAGAGAGAGAGAGAGAGAGAGAGAGAGAGAGAGAGAGGAGAGAGAGAGAGAGAGAGAGAGAGAGAGAGAGAGAGAGAGAGAGAGGAGAGAATTATAGAGTGATTCATTAACATGTTATATGGTAAAATTTTATCGTTCCACTTACAGCATTGATATTCTTAATGGAGTGCATTTACTATAATTACTGCAAGGTAATAAAAATACAAATATAAACACTGTATATATACTGTAAAGCTACGACTGATTATTACCATGTATTCCATGCACGACATGGAACACAGTATGGTATGTTCTTCCTAACACCGGGAACTAACACCTGCAAACTAGCCTTTAAAAATGTATCCCAGTAGAGCGAGGTCTTAGGCTACCAGTACGGAAGCCCAAGACAGTGCTTCGAGCAATGCTTGGAAGCTCACGATTGCTTTGCAAGTTGCACACATCTGAAGAAGCTTGCTAAGGATTTTAGCTGTGTCTTGTGAGATGCAGGTCACATGCTATATATAGTAATGAGACACCAAAGCTTTGTACTTATATATGTACAAAGTACAAATCAGAGTCCACCTTCACTTTATATGGTATAAGATGAAGGTGTACTGTGCTCCACCGTCCAGGTCCCAGGGCATGTGTCCCTGTGTGGCACAACACATGTCCTGCCGTGTCCATGTGTGATCACACATGTGTGATCACACATGTGTGATCACACATGGACACTTGAGACCTCCGATATTGATCACCGAAGAGTGTGATTGACTAGGCTGACAGGCAGGTCGACGGGCCTGCTTAGTGTTAAGGGTAGTTAGGAGCGGCGTTGGAGTTAATGGGAATATAATATCATGTATATTGACTAAGATCACGTTCACTTGATCCACTAATTTTGAATATCGCTGCCATTGGTGTGCCCTTGATGAGGTGATGAGTGAGAACCACGGTGATGGGTGAGAACCACAGTGATGGGTGAGAACCACAGTGATGGGTGAGAACCACAGTGATGGGTGAGAACCACAGTGATGGGTGAGAACCACAGTGATGGGTGAGAACCACAGTGATGGGTGAGAACCACAGTGATGGGTGAGAACCACAGTGATGGGTGAGAACCACGGTGATGGGTGAGAACCACAGTGATGGGTGAGAACCACAGTGATGGGTGAGAACCACAGTGCTGGGTGAGAACCACAGTGATGGGTGAGAACCACAGTGCTGGATGAGAACCACGGTGATGGGTGAGAACCACGGTGATGGGTGAGAACCACAGTGATGGGTGAGAACCACAGTGCTGGGTGAGAACCACAGTGCTGGGTGAGAACCACGGTGA
Source organism: Procambarus virginalis (assembly GCA_020271785.1). Lineage (NCBI taxonomy): Eukaryota > Metazoa > Arthropoda > Malacostraca > Decapoda > Cambaridae > Procambarus > Procambarus virginalis. The sequence continues at coordinate 35,821,711 of WNGS01165503.1, forward strand.
TGGGTGAGAACCACAGTGATGGGTGAGAACCACAGTGATGGGTGAGAACCACAGTGCTGGGTGAGAACCACAGTGATGGGTGAGAACCACAGTGATGGGTGAGAACCACAGTGATGGGTGAGAACCACAGTGATGGGTGAGAACCACAGTGATGGGTGAGAACCACAGTGATGGGTGAGAACCACGGTGATGGGTGAGAACCACGGTGATGGGTGAGAACCACAGTGATGGGTGAGAACCACAGTGATGGGTGAGAACCACGGTGATGGGTGAGAACCACAGTGCTGGGTGAGAACCACGGTGATGGGTGAGAACCACAGTGATGGGTGAGAACCACGGTGATGGGTGAGAACCACAGTGCTGGGTGAGAACCACGGTGATGGGTGAGAACCACGGTGATGGGTGAGAACCACAGTGATGGGTGAGAACCACGGTGATGGGGGGAACCACAGTGATGGGTGAGAACCACAGTGATGGGTGAGAACCACAGTGCTGGGTGAGAACCACAGTGATGGGTGAGAACCACAGTGCTGGGTGAGAACCACGGTGATGAGTGAGAACCACGGTGATGGGTGAGAACCACAGTGATGGGTGAGAACCACAGAGCTGGGTGAGAACCACAGTGCTGGGTGAGAACCACAGTGATGGGTGAGAACCACAGTGATGGGTGAGAACCACAGTGATGGGTGAGAACCACAGTGCTGGGTGAGAACCACAGTGATGGGTGAGAACCACAGTGATGGGTGAGAACCACAGTGATGGGTGAGAACCACAGTGATGGGTGAGAACCATGGTGATGGGTGAGAACCACAGTGATGGGTGAGAACCATGGTGATGGGTGAGAACCACAGTGATGGGTGAGAACCACAGTGATGGGTGAGAACCACAGTGCTGGGTGAGAACCATGGTGATGGGTGAGAACCACGGTGATGGATGAGAACCACAGTGATGGGTGAGAACCACGGTGATGGGTGAGAACCACAGTGATGGGTGAGAACCACAGTGATGGGTGAGAACCACAGTGCTGGGTGAGAACCACCGTGCTGGGTGAGAACCACGGTGATGGGTGAGAACCACAGTGCTGGGTGAGAACCACAGTGATGGGTGAGAACCACAGTGATGGGTGAGAACCACAGTGATGGGTGAGAACCACAGTGCTGGGTGAGAACCACAGTGATGGGTGAGAACCACAGTGATGGGTGAGAACCACAGTGATGGGTGAGAACCACAGTGATGGGTGAGAACCACAGTGATGGGTGAGAACCATGGTGATGGGTGAGAACCACAGTGCTGGGTGAGAACCACAGTGATGGGTGAGAACCACAGTGATGGGTGAGAACCACAGTGCTGGGTGAGAACCACAGTGATGGGTGAGAACCACAGTGATGGGTGAGAACCACAGTGATGGGTGAGAACCACAGTGATGGGTGAGAACCACAGTGATGGGTGAGAACCATGGAGATGGGTGAGAACCACAGTGATGGGTGAGAACCATGGATGGGTGAGAACCACAGTGATGGTGAGAACACAGTGATAAGTGAGAACCACAGTGCTGGGTGAGAACCATGGTGATGGGTGAGAACCACGGTGATGGATGAGAACCACAGTGATGGGTGAGAACCACGGTGATGGGTGAGAACCACAGTGATGGGTGAGAACCACAGTGATGGGTGAGAACCACAGTGCTGGGTGAGAACCACCGTGCTGGGTGAGAACCACGGTGATGGGTGAGAACCACGGTGATGGGTGAGAACCACGGTGATGGGTGAGAACCACAGTGATGGGTGAGAACCACGGTGATGGGTGAGAACCACGGTGATGGGTGAGAACCACAGTGATGGGTGAGAACCACAGTGATGGGTGAGAACCACAGTGATGGGTGAGAACCACAGTGATGGGTGAGAACCACGGTGATGGGTGAGAACCACAGTGATGGGTGAGAACCACAGTGATGGGTGAGAACCACGGTGATGGGTGAGAACCACGGTGATGGGTGAGAACCACAGTGCTGGGTGAGAACCACAGTGCTGGGTGAGAACCACGGTGATGGGTGAGAACCACAGTGCTGGGTGAGAACCACAGTGCTGGGTGAGAACCACGGTGATGGGTGAGAACCACGGTGATGGGTGAGAACCACGGTGATGGGTGAGAACCACAGTGATGGGTGAGAACCACAGTGATGGGTGAGAACCACAGTGCTGGGTGAGAACCACGGAGATGGGTGAGAACCACGGTGATGGGTGAGAACCACGGTGATGGGTGAGAACCACGGTGATGGGTGAGAACCACGGTGATGGGTGAGAACCATGGTGATGGGTGAGAACCACGGTGATGGGTGAGAACCACGGTGATGGGTGAGAACCACGGTGATGGGTGAGAACCACGGTGATGGGTGAGAACCACGGTGATGGGTGAGAACCATGGTGATGGGTGAGAACCACAGTGATGGGTGAGAACCACAGTGATGGGTGAGAACCACAGTGCTGGGTGAGAACCACGGTGATGGGTGAGAACCACGGTGATGGGTGAGAACCACGGTGATGGGTGAGAACCACAGTGATGGGTGAGAACCACAGTGATGGGTGAGAACCAAGGTGATGGGTGAGAACCACGGTGATGGGTGAGAACCAAGTGCTGGGTGAGAACCACAGTGATGGGTGAGAACCACGGTGATGGGTGAGAACCACAGTGATGGGTGAGAACCACAGTGATGGGTGAGAACCACAGTGATGGGTGAGAACCAAGGTGATGGGTGAGAACCACGGTGATGGGTGAGAACCACGGTGATGGGTGAGAACCAGTGCTGGGTGAGAACCACGGTGATGGGTGAGAACCACAGTGCTGGGTGAGAACCACGGTGATGGGTGAGAACCACAGTGATGGGTGAGAACCACAGTGTGGGTGAGAACCACAGTGATGGGTGAGAACCACAGTGATGGGTGAGAACCACGGTGATGGGTGAGAACCACAGTGATGGGTGAGAACCACGGTGATGGGTGAGAACCACGGTGATGGGTGAGAACCACAGTGCTGGGTGAGAACCACAGTGATGGGTGAGAACCACAGTGCTGGGTGAGAACCACGTGATGGGTGAGAACCACAGTGATGGGTGAGAACCACAGTGCTGGGTGAGAACCACGGTGATGGGTGAGAACCACAGTGATGGGTGAGAACCACGGTGCTGGGTGAGAACCACGGTGTGGGTGAGAACCACGGTGATGGGTGAGAACCATGGTGATGGGTGAGAACCACAGATGGGTGAAACCACAGTGATGGGTGAGAACCACAGTGATGGGTGAGAACCACAGTGATGGGTGAGAACCATGGTGATGGGTGAGAACCACAGTGATGGGTGAGAACCACAGTGATGGGTGAGAACCCAGTGATGGGTGAGAACCACAGTGCTGGGTGAGAACCACAGTGATGGGTGAGAACCACAGTGGTGGGTGAGAACCACAGTGGGGGTGAGAACCACAGTGATGGGTGAGAACCACGGTGATGGGTGAGAACCACCGTGCTGGGTGAGAACCACAGTGATGGGTGAGAACCACGTGATGGGTGAGAACCACAGTGATGGGTGAGAACCACAGTGGTGGGTGAGAACCACAGTGCTGGTGAGAACCACAGAGGTGGGTGAGAACCGCAGTGGTGGGTGAGAACCACAGTGATGGGTGAGAACCACGGTGATGGGTGAGAACCACCGGTGGGTGAGAACCACAGTGATGGGTGAGAACCACGGTGATGGGTGAGAACCACAGTGATGGGTGAGAACCACAGTGATGGGTGAGAACCACCGTGCTGGGTGAGAACCCAGTGATGGGTGAGAACCACCGTGATGGGTGAGAACCACAGTGATGGGTGAGAACCACAGTGATGGGTGAGAACCACAGTGCTGGGTGAGAACCACAGTGTGGGTGAGAACCACAGTGGTGGGTGAGAACCACAGTGGTGGGTGAGAACCACGGTGATGGGTGAGAACCACAGTGATGGGTGAGAACCACGGTGATGGGTGAGAACCACAGTGATGGGTGAGAACCACAGTGATGGGTGAGAACCACAGTGGTGGGTGAGAACCACAGTGATGGGTGAGAACCACAGTGCTGGGTGAGAACCACAGTGGTGGGTGAGAACCACAGTGGTGGTGAGAACCACAGTGCTGGGTGAGAACCACAGTGGTGGGTGAGACCACGGTGATGGGTGAGAACCACAGTGATGGGTGAGAACCACGGTGATGGGTGAGAACCACAGTGATGGGTGAGAACCACAGTGATGGGTGAGAACCACAGTGCTGGGTGAGAACCACAGTGATGGGTGAGAACCACGGTGATGGGTGAGAACCACGGTGATGGATGAGAACCACGGTGATGGATGAGAACCACGGTGATGGGCGAGAACCACAGTGATGGGTGAGAACCACAGTGATGGGTGAGAACCACAGTGCTGGGCGAGAAACCACGGTGATGGTGAGAACCACCGTGCTGGGTGAGAACCACGGTGATGGGTGAGAACCACGGTGATGGGTGAGAACCACAGTGATGGGTGAGAACCACGGTGATGGTGAGAACCACGTGATGGGTGAGAACCACAGTGATGGGTGAGAACCACAGTGATGGGTGAGAACCACAGTGATGGGTGAGAACCACAGTGCTGGGTGAGAACCACAGTGATGGGTGAGAACCACAGTGAGGTGAGAACCACAGTGATGGGTGAGAACCACAGTGATGGGTGAGAACCACAGTGCTGGGTGAGAACCACGGTGATGGGTGAGAACCACAGTGGTGGGTGAGAACCACAGTGCTGGGTGAGAACCACGGTGATGGGTGAGAACCACGGTGATGGTGAGAACCACAGTGCTGGGTGAGAACCACGGTGATGGGTGAGAACCACGGTGATGGGTGAGAACCACAGTGCTGGGTGAGAACCACAGTGATGGGTGAGAACCACAGTGATGGGTGAGAACCACGGTGATGGGTGAGAAACCAGGTGATGGGTGAGAACCATGGGATGGGTGAGAACCACAGTGATGGGTGAGAACCACAGTGGGGTGAGAACCACGGTGATGGGTGAGAACCACGGTGATGGGTGAGAACCACCGTGCTGGGTGAGAACCACAGTGATGGGTGAGAACCACAGTGATGGGTGAGAACCACGGTGATGGGTGAGAACCACGGCGATGGGTGAGAACCACGGTGATGGGTGAGAACCACAGTGGTGGTGAGAACCACAGTGAAGGGTGGTGAGAACCACAGTGGTGGGTGAGAACACAGTGCTGGGTGAGAACCACGGTG
>WNGS01165503.1:35847443-35858366 GCA_020271785.1 Procambarus virginalis
CCACTCCTCAGTCTTCACCACGTGCTTTACTTTACTTTTCTTTAATCTACTTTTACTTTTTTACTTACATTGATTTACTACATAAGTAATCCATTCTGTATTTTACTTTACTCCTACTTTATTTGGCTTTACTTCATAAAGTAGTCCATTCTGTACTTTATTTTACTGCATAAGTAGTCCACTCCACTCTCCGGCAACGCTTGCACTACGGTCGTGATTATCGACATTCCACTCTCACACTCTCCCTCAATTCCCCTCCCCCACCCCCCCGCCCCACTCCCCTCCCCCCTCCCCCTTCCCCAGCAGGACTCACCTGAGTGCCAGGCTGGCACCTGTGTCCCCCCCCCCCACCTTTGTCCTGTCGTTTCTCATATGGTCGTGGCACCTTTGCCAATTCACGGGAAATTGTCGCGTCTGTATAATAAACGTGAGCATCAAATGGGTGAGAGAGATGAGACATATATGTTGGGAGTTATGTTATACTTCAGTATATCATCAGTATATATGTATACCCTAAGAACGGAGCCCCGGCGGTGCCCGGGTCTCAGGTCGTTTCTCTTTCTTTCCCCTCCCTCCCTCTCTCTTATCCTCCCTACCTCCCTCTCTTTCCCGCCTCCTTTTCTTTTGTTTTCCCTCATTCCCTTCCATTCTTCTTCCCAATCATTTTCCCTCCCTCTAATTCTCCCTGCTTGTCTCCTTCCCACTCTCCCTGCCTCCCTTCCTACCATTCTTCTGTTCCCCTCCCTCTCACTCTCCTCTATGTGTCTCTCGTTCTCTCTCCCATTGGTCCCACACACCATGATTCCTAGTCTCTCTCTCCCCAGTCTAGGTATACCCTCTCCCACCAGTCTAGGTATTCCTCTCCCACCAGTCTAGGTATTCCTCTCTCTCCAGTCTAGGTATATGCTCTCCCACAGTCTAGGTATACCCTCTCCCCCACTCTAGGTATACCCTCTCCCACCAGTCTAGGTATTCCCTCCCACCAGTCTAGGCATACCCTCTCCCACCAGTCTAGGTATACCCTCTCCCACCAGTCTAGGTATCCCTCTCCACCAGTCTAGGTATACCCTCTCCCACCAGTCTAGGTATACCCTCTCCCACCAGTCTAGGTATAACCCTCTCCCACCAGTCTAGGTATACCCTCTCCCCCCAGTCTAGGTATACCCTCTCCCACCAGTCTAGGTATACCTCTCCCACCAGTCTAGGTATACCCTCTCCCACCAGTCTAGGTATACCCTCTCCCACCAGTCTAGGTATACCCTCTCCCACCAGTCTAGGTATTACCCTCTCCCACCAGTCTAGGTATACTCTGTCCCACCAGCTAGGTATTCTCTGTCCCACCAGTCTAGGTATTCCTCTCACACCAGTCTAGGTATTCCTCTCACACCAGTCTAGGTATTCCCCTCCCCACCAGTCTAGGTATACCCTCTCTCACCAGTCTAGGTATACCCTCTCCACCAGTCTAGGTATACCCTCTCTCACCAGCTAGGTATACCCTCTCCACCAGTCTAGGTATTCCCTCTCCCCACCAGTCTAGGTATTCCTCTCCCTCCAGTCTAGGTATACCCTCTCCCACCAGTCTAAGTATAACCCTCTCCCACACTCTAGGTATACCCTCTCCCACCAGTCTAGGTATTCCCTCTCCCACCATCTAGGTATTCCTCTCCCTCCAGTCTAGGTATACCCTCTCCCACCAGTCTAGGTATTCCTCTCCCACCAGTCTAGGTATACCTCTCTCCCACCAGTCTAGGTATTGTTTCCCTCTCCCACCAGTCTAGGTATTCCCTCCCACCAATCTAGGTATACCCTCTCCCACCAGTCTAGGTATTCCTCTCCCTCCAATCTAGGTATACCCTCTCCCACCAGTCTAGGTATTCCCCGCTCCCACCAGTCTAGGTATTCCCTCTCCCACCAATCTAGGTATTCCCTCTCCACCAATCTAGGTATTCCTCTCACACACCAGTCTAGGTATCCCTCTCCCACCAGTCTATGTATTCTCTGTCCCACAGTCTAGGTATTCCTCTCACACCAGTCTAGGTATTCTCCTCACACCAGTCTAGGTATTCCCTCTCCCACCAGTCTAGATATACCCTCTTCCACCAGTCTAGGTATACCCTCTCCCACCAGTCTAGGTATACCCTCTACCACCTGTCTAGGTATACCCTCTACCCACCTGTCTAGGTATTCCCTCTGCCTCCCCTACCTGCTGGTCGCCAAGTTTAGTTATAGCTTTGTGATGGACGTCGTGTAGTCCTGCTTCGAGTGTTCATCTTTGCATCACTCTAAGCTTAGTTGGTGCACTAAGCTCTTGGTGGGGATATAGAAGCACAGTGCCTAATATAACCTGTATTCAACACAAGTGTTTATATATATATATATATATATATATATATATATATATATATATATATATAATATGTTAGGGGTACCACCTCTGGTGCAATTGCAGGGACCCACATCCTCGAAGAAGAAAACAAAGAGCATTCAGAGAAGATCTTGTGGATTCTCACTGAATACTTTATTCTTTTCTTCTCCTACCACCCCTATTATTTTTTTGTATGTTTTGTTTTATTTATTGCAATGCTACAGTTTACAGAGAACACACACACACACACAAATATATAACAATTAAACAATCAGCGTTCGAAGACCTCGTCCAGCTCCTCGGAGGTTGGTGCGTACCCAGGATACAGCACGCATTTCCCTCTGCACTGCGACACTGAGGCGCTGGAATAGGAAACTGGCTGCTCGTGGGTCTCTAGTTTTCCCATGAGTTCCTCACCAACCTCCTTAAAAACTTGAGTGCACATTTACCCCAGGCGCCCAGAGTCTCTGAGCCTATCGGCACGAACCTGTAACAACGTTCTAGGTTTCTGTACTTGTGGATTTTCTGGGTCTCCCTGAAGGTGGCTGCCCCACCTCCCTCCGCTGAGCTGTAACGTAAATAGGTATCAGCCAATGTAGATGCACAGGTGTAATCCCATACGACCTGTTTACCTTCCCTCCATGGCTGCAGGGTGACTCCATCTGGGCGTTTTTGGCTGTTGTCAGGTCTGCACAGCTGGGGTTCCCTTTTGCTGGACACCCAGCTGTAGCCAACTTCTCTTGATGATGTCATTGACTGCCTCGTGTCTGGCAATCTTTCCCTGTGTCTTACGACAGATGAGACCATGGCTGCCGTATTGGTCTGCCCGTGCCTGGCCGCAAATACACCGGTGCTCGGTGGAGATAGGGGCGGCAAGGCGCAGAGCAACACCAATACTTAGGGCCCGATGATCCAGGCGGGTGCCCAAGGCGGAATTAGGGACTGCCAACAGGAAGTCCCCAGCATGGGTATATTATATATATATATATATAATATATATATATATATATATATATATATATATATATATATATATATATATATATATATATATGGGTTCACTTTTAAAAGAGACAGGAGACTTTGCATTATTTCTTGACGTGTTGCAACAAATTTGTTGCATTACTCGGTTGAATGTTGGATTTGAAACCTGTACGTATATATATATATATATATCTATATATAATATATATATATATATATATATATATATATATATATATATATATATATATACATATATATATATATATATATATATATATATATATATATATATATATATATATATATCTCTATATTAATATGTCGTACCTAGTAGCCAGAACGCACTTCTCAGCCTACTATGCAAGGCCCGATTTGCCTAATAGGCCAAGTTTTCATGAATTAATTGTTTTTCGACAACCTAACCTACCTAACCTAACCTAACCTAACTTTTTCGGCTACCTAACCTAACCCGAACCTATATAGATAGGTTAGGTTAGGTTAGGTAGGGTTGGTTAGGTTCGGTCATTATCAACGTTAATTTAACTCCAATAAAAAAAATTGACCTCATACATAATGAAATGGGTCGCTTTATCATTTCATAAGAAAAAATTAGAGAAAATATATTAATTCAGGAAAACTTGGCTTATTAGGCAATCTGGCCTTGCATAGTAGGCCAAAATGAGTTCTGGCTACTAGGTACGACATATATATATATATATATCTATATATACATATATATAATATAGATATATATAAATATATATATATATAATATATATATATATATGTATATATAATGTATATATATGTATATATATATTTTATATATATATTTATATATGTCTGTATATATATCTATATCTTATATCTATCTATATCTATATATATCTATCTATATATATATATATATATATATATGTATATATACAGAGAGAGAGAGGGAGAGAAAGAGGGGGGGCAGGGAAACATACAGCTGTATTCTTAGTTTTTCATACAGGAGGTGTGTAATATTTTTCAAAAAATGTTGGATCCAGAATAACATTACTGCTATAGATGTGAAGAGATTGATGGTAAATTGACTCTCCATTAGTATTTAGACAGTTCAAATTACATTCGCTCAGCCTTTGACAAGGTAGAGAGCTAAATTGAGGCCATCCGCCAGAGTACACGAGTTATAATCACTTCCCGCCTCTGTTTCTGGCCCAGTAATCTTCTGACTATTGGACGGACTGTGGGAACTTCTCTCTCCCCCCCCCTGGCACTAGTGCCATTTATTCTGGCCCAAACTTTGGCACTCACACAGTCCGTGTCAGTAAAGCATCAACAAACCTTTACTCAATTTAACTTCTCCCTGGATAGAACTGATGAATAGGTAACTTGAAGTGACGTAGGACGACATGATTTTTATTTTTGTTTAAAGGAGGTGATGATCTTCCGACTGTGTGTTTCCTTCATTAGATTCCGTAATGCTAAGATTTTTCTTCAATTTCCTACTCTTGATCTTCTTGAAAAATTTGTCCATGTCTTCATACTTTGTATTCTTGAGAAACCAACCCGTCCTCTCAACTTATGTGGCGTAATGGTAGGCCATCAGTATGGTATGGGAACCATCGTACCAAATACACCGTGCTGTGAAAAGTAACGGCTCATTAACTACGTTTTCATCCGTTGGTTATAGGGTTAGGTGGGTGGCTTGGGTTCGTATGTTGATGATTAGGTTAGGAATAAGATTTTGAATGTTGTGGAAAACCTAGAGAAGAGGCTCACAAACATCAAATGTGCATCATGGTTCAGTTGGTTGTGCGGATACGAGTTCGAGCCCCATTATATTTCCTCATCTTTTCTGGGGAATTCATCACGTCTTTGCAATTTCACTGTCATCTCTGCACGTTTAACGTATTTGAAATCCTCTGGAACTGTTGAATTCGACTTTCTTTTTCCACTGTTATTTAGGGTATTTAATTCTAAATATCTTGCTGCACTTGATATGGTGAGCAACACAAGCAACAGAGAGGGCTGGGAGTAGAGTCTTCCACGTGAGAACAGATACAAGGAGATAGTTTACAACGCGACATAACATATAAAGCCATCTTCGGAAACACGGCTCTCCTATTGTGTATCTTCAGGCAAGTGTTCTCCACACCCAATCTGTTTCTTATTTATCCCCACAACAATAAATATTCCCTGCACATACCTTTTGTCAGAGTCATGAAATGTCCTTACTTTACCTAGAAATAAGTCTCCTGGCAAAGAATCTTGCACTTGTCTTACCAGAACAGAACCCGTCCTGTTGACGGTATGTTTGACGGTACAGAAAGACGTCTCCTTTGACACTTCCACTCAGGAGACCACCACAGGAATCCCTGTCTCCGCCTCTCACTATTTACCCTTCTCTTATGCCTTTCTTTAACATTTTCATATACGCGCTACTGAAGAAATTATATATAAGAATTAATATTTTTTTGAGGATATTAATGGAATTGCAAGAATGAAACAACACAAAGCTCCGAATGAAATCAATTTGCAAGTCTGAATGTGTGCCTTTTGTATTTGGTATGCTGTTGGGCTTGAGAAACAATTATATAAATTATATAATTATATAATTACTAATTAATTAAGGCTTATCTACCACTGGGAGAGTATTATGGCTTGTTAACCTCTGGAGGATTATGAAGACCATCACACAGTCGTACTGACCATTCAGCATGTATACTTTTATTCTTAATATTTATATTCTATATATTTTCAATGTATATATAAATATACACCAAGAAGCACGGAGGCTGCTTGGTGTATGCGTTCACCATACACCTTACTGTGAACCCATGAGTTTAATGTCATAAATAAAAAAAATTATGAAACAATTTACTTAGTATAAATATATATATCATAGTCTATTTGCGTAATAATATATACCAATAATGCCACGATTAAAACAAATTAATATATTGATATATAAATTGGGTTGGTTTATATAAACTCAATTTTCTGTGAGATCAGGCGTATTTACCGAGGCAGAAATGTGAAAGGAAATTGGACTGTAATTACTGTTTGCTATCATTGAATAACTGAGGTGAGGAACTAACCTCAATTTACCAGTGGATGGAGCTGCACTCCGAGGTAGACGAGAGAACCCAGACGGAGCCTAGACGGAGAATAGAATAGCTTCTATTCTCTGATTATTCTATTCTAATATACAGTTTTATGGAGTATGGAACAGTAAATATTGTGTGTGCCAATATGGTTTCAGAATATCGTAATATTAACATGTACGTACATATGTACTTACCGCTCTCTTTCTCTATTTTTAGGTGTAATTATTATAACTGTTTTTTAGTTATTTTTTGGCATGATCAGGACATTATTTTGCGATACCATCTGGAAAGGAAAACAAATCAAGGTCGAGCCAGAAAATAAATAGTAATATGTGTCGTGGGGGTCGCTTTGGCTCTTTCTCATATGATACTCGTTTTATTTATGCCAGCCCTTAAATCCTCTCCCCCTCTTTACTCCTTCCACATTGTTTGGAACAAGTAATGATTGTGAAAAATGTATTGTAGATAGCGCCAAGGATCTAGTTTGCAACCTCAAACACACATTCATTCCAATATATTTATATATAATCTCTCTATCTCTCTTTGTAACTAATTCTAGGGTTTACTAAGAATATCATTGATGAAAAATTCCACAGGAGCCGTAATATGGATTCGAACCTATGTGCTGGGTATTCCCAGATGCACGTTCTAAACGACTACGCCACGACATGGTCAAAAGAATCGACCGTTGCGTAGTCGTTTAGAGCGTGCATTTGGAAAAATACCCAGCGCCTAGGTTCGAATCCTCATCACCGCTCCTGTGGGATTGATTTTTGAATCCCTCTTGGATTCAAAAATCCCCAAACACACACATGCAGGCCTCCCTTCACAAGCAGGATAGCCTTCCCATATCACCCCTAAACACCCTTCCTGTCGTCTCCATCACCAACATATCCTCTCCATCTCTGCCCACATATATCCTGCCAGTCTCCCTCCCACATATGCTCACCCAATGTTCCCAAAGATACAATCTCCTTGTATACCCAACAATACACTTTCCGCTTACTCCATATCACTGTAATAATTCACACTGCACATATTCTTCATTATTACAAACATCTACACAGTCTCCCTCACTCTACGCCCAGTCACCTTCCCCATCTTCCCTCACACACGCGCACACACACTCTCCCTGTCTTCCCTGCATACTCTCTCCCTGTCTTTGCACTCAAACACTACACACACACACACACGTAAGTGGAGTGGAAAGAGTGGAATGATTAGGACAAAGCGGCAGTGAATGAAATACTGAAGGCACTAGACATGGAAGGGCTGAGCATAACATTGAGAAGGTTTTCAGGTTAGGCTGGTACAAAAAAGACCGAGACCGTCTGTTAAGGATAGTGTTTGCAAACGAGAACACAAAGGACAAGATTCTAACAAAGAAAAGCCACCTGCAACATGTGGAAGAACTCAAAAAAGTATTTCTCCAGAGGGACATGACGAGGGAGGAGAGGGCCATGGCGGCAGAAGCAAGGAAGAAGCGCAGGGCGAGAGGGAAAAACCAGGAAACAACAGCTCCCACACATCACTCCCAGGTGCGAGGGGGGAACCCACAGCCAGCTACCCAGTAACACCAGCAGGGAGGGCAACCCCACCACCCACCTCTGCATAGAAACCCCCCCCCCTTTCCTTCCTGTCCTCCCTCCCCTTTCACCCCATACCCTTACTCTCCTCCCCCTTCACTTGACCCCCCACTCCTCATCCCAGTATCCTCTGCAACCCTGGTATCCACCTCACAAATCCTCACACCCATGGCACAGCTTCCTCCACCAGCAGAACACTCACCAAGAAGGAGATTTGAGAAGGGACAGAAGAAAGTGAGCCTCAAGGCAATGTACACTAACATAGATGGAATTACAAATAAAGCAAATGAACTTGGAGAATGGGTACTAGAGGAAAACCCAGACATAATAGCTCTCACAGAAACAAAGCTAACGAAAACCATAACAAATGCAGTGTTCCCACAGGACTATTATGTTATGAGGAAAGAGAGAGAAGGAAGAGGTGGTGGTGGTGTAGCTCTGCTGGTAAGAAAAGGCTGGGATTTTGAGGAGATGGTTGTTCAGGGCTGTGAAGGTTTCAGGACTACATAACAGCAACATAACAACTGGAGGGCAAAAAATTATAGTCGTAGTCATATATAATTCACCACCAAATACAGAAGACCCAGACAGGAATATGATAGAAACAACATGGCCACCATTGATTAATAGAGAGAGCAGCTTCCGTTGCTAGCAGGAATGGATCTGGACTACTAATCATGAGAGACTTCAACCATGGAAGATAGATTGGGAGAACAGAGACCCGCATGGAGGACCAGAAACATGGAGAGCTAAGCTGCTGGACGTGGCAACAAGAAACTTTCAAAGCCAGCACATCAAGGAACCAACAAGAATGAGAGGAGAAGATGAACCAGCAATGCTTGATCTGATATTTACCCTAAATGAGTGGGATATAAGGGAAGTCAAGATGAAAGCACCCTTGGGAATGAGTGATCACAGTGTATTGAACTTTGAGTACCTGGTAGAGCTAGGAATTAACCCGAAAAAGAACTAGGAAACAAAAGGCTGGCATACCGAAAGGGAAATATGATGAGAGATGAGAAGCTTCCTAAGGGAAAACCTTGGGACACAGACCTCAGAGCTAAGTCTGTACACGATATGATGGACTATGTCACCCAAAAGTGTCAGGAGGCAGTAAGCAGATACATCCCGGCCCAAAAGGAAAAATCCGAGAAGCAAAAGAAGAATCCATGGTATAATAGGCATGTATGGAAGCAAAGAAACTGAACAAAGGGCGTGGAGGAACTTCCGGAATAACAGAACACCAGAAAGCAGAGAGAGATACAGAGAACCAGGAATGAGTATGTCAGGGTGAGAAGAGAAGCAGAGAAAAGTTATGAAAATGATATAGCAAACAAAACCAAGACCGAACCAAAGCTACTCCACAGTCACATCAGAAGGAAAACAACAGTGAAAGAACAGGTAGTGAAACTAGAACAGGCGAGGACAGGTATACAGAGAATGACAAAGAGGTGTGTGAAGAACTCAACAAGAGGTTCCAGGAGGTCTTCACAATAGAACAAGGTGAGGTCACTGTGCTAGGAGAAAGGGAAGTAAACCAGGCGGCCTTGGAAGAGTTCGAAATTACGAGAGAGGAGGTCAAGAGACACCTGCTGGATCTGGATGTTAGAAAGGCTGTTGGTCCAGACGGGATCTCACCATGGGTACTGAAAGAGTGTGCAGAGGCACTTTGCTTGCCACTCTCCATAGTGTATAGTAGGTCACTGGAGACGGGAGACCTACCAGAAATATGGAAGACGGCGAATGTGGTCCCAATATACAAAAAGGGCGACAGGCAAGAGGCACTGAACTACAGGCCAGTGTCCTTGACTTGTATACCATGCAAGGTGATGGAGAAGATCGTGAGAAAAAACCTGGTAACACATCTGGAGAGAAGGGACTTCGTGACAAATCGCCAACAGGGTTCAGGGAGGGTAAATCTTGCCTGACTGGCTTAATAGAATTCTACGACCAGGTGACAAAGATTAAGCAAGAAAGAGAGGGCTGGGCGGACTGCATTTTCTTGGATTGTCGGAAAGCCTTTGACACAGTACCGCATAAGAGGCTGGTACATAAGCTGGAGAGACAGGCAGGTGTAGCTGGTAAGGTGCTCCAGTGGATAAGGGAGTACCTAAGCAATAGGAAGCAGAGAGTTACGGTGAGGGGTGAGACCTCCGATTGGCGTGAAGTCACCAGTGGAGTCCCACAGGGCTCTGTACTCGGTCCTATCTTGTTTCTGATATATGTAAATGATCTCCGGAGGGTATAGATTCATTTCTCTCAATGTTTGCGGACGATGCCAAAATTATGAGAAGGATTAAGACAGAAGAGGACTGTTTGAGGCTTCAAGAAGACCTAGACAAGCTGAAGGAATGGTCGAACAAATGGTTGTTAGAGTTTAACCCAACCAAATGTAATGTAATGAAGATAGGTGTAGGGAGCAGGAGGCCAGATACAAGGTATCATCTGGGAGAGGAAATTCTTCAGGAGTCAGAGAAAGAAAAGACTTGGGGGTTGATATCACGCCAGACCTGTCTCTGCAGCCATATCAAGAGGATAACATCAGCGGCATATGCCAGGTGGCCAACATACGAACGGCATTCAGAAACTTGTGTAAAGAATCATTCAGAACTTTGTATACACATATGTCAGGCCAATCCTGGAGTATGCAGCCCAGCATGGAGTCCATATCTAGTCAAGGATAAGACTAAACTGGAAAAGGTTCAAAGGTTTGCCACCAGACTAGTACCCGAGCTGAGAGGTATGAGCTACGAGGAGAGACTACGGGAATTAAACCTCACTTCGCTGGAAGACAGAAGAGTTAGGGGGGACATGATCACCACATTCAAGATTCTGAAGGGATTGATAGGGTAGATAAAGACAGGCTATTTAACACAAGGGGCACACGCAC
>WNGS01165503.1:35863466-35872155 GCA_020271785.1 Procambarus virginalis
ACCTAACCTACCTAACCTAACCTAACCTATCTTTTTCGGCTACCTAACCTAACCTAACCTATAAAGATAGGTTAGGTTAGGTTAGGTAGGGTTGGTTAGGTTCGGTCATATATCTACGTTAATTTTAACTCCAATAAAAAAAAATTGACCTCATACATGATGAAATGGGTAGCTTTATCATTTCATAAGAAAAAAATTATAGAAAATATATTAATTCAGGAAAACTTGGCTTATTAGGCAAATCGGGCCTTGCATAGTAGGCCAAAAAGTGAGTTCTGGCTACTAGGTACGACATATATATATATATATATATATATATATATATATATATATATTATATATATATAATATATATATATATATATATATATATATATGTCGTACCTAGTAGCCAGAACGCATTTCTCAGCCTACTATGCAAGGCCCGATTTGCCTAATAAGCCAAGTTTTCATGAATAAATTGTTTTTCTACTACCTAACCTACCTAACCTAACCTAACCTAACTTTTTCGGCTACCTAATCTAACCTAACCTATAAAGATAGGTTAGGTTAGGTTAGGTAGGGTTGGTTAGGTTCGATTATATATATATTTACGTTAATTTTAACTCCAATGAAAAAAATTGACCTCATACATAATGAAATGGGTAGCTTTATCATTTCATAAGAAAAAAATTAGAGAAAATATATTAATTCAGGAAAACTTGGCTTATTAGGCAAATCGGGCCTTGCATAGTAGGCCAAAAAGTGAGTTCTGGCTACTAGGTACGACATATATATATATATATATATATATATATATATATATATATATATATATATATATATATATATATATATATATATATATATATTCTAGCCTATATACTGAGTTCTTGAGGACTTGCAGTCCCCGAAGTGGGCATTTAAAGGCATAGACGACGTTGGTCTCCTTTAAGGTGATCTGCTTGGTATCTGGAGAGTTTTTCATGAGTAGATTGGCTGTTTTTTTTATTTTATAATAAATTGTGATGGAAAAAAGAAGTGTAGGTGTTCGGCAGTCCTACTAATGGCTGGTGTCAATGCCAATCACATTCACAAAAAAAAAAGTTGACTGCTTGGCTGTTGCCTCCTGTGGTAAAGTAAGGGAAAACACGCAAAACAAATAGTATGAATAATGAAACTTTAATTTAACTTGAAAATAACAATGAACAAAGATAATCCCTTGGCTATTTACAGTGCAAACAAACAAGATTATAAAGTAAAAAAAATAACATAAAATATAACAGTGATGACGTTACTCTTCCATGAATAAAGACAAGAAATGAATTAACAGGTGCTGAGAATAAAGCGCTGGCTGAGAACATCCACTAATAAACAGAGCGTATATCAGATGGTTGTTTCAGCTTGAGAGCACAAGGATATTCTAACTCCAATAGCTGGTGCAGACTCAGTCATCGGCTAGGTAGATGGCACTGAAGTGCAGAGGTGCAGTGGTGCAGACGTCGATTCACCAATCAGAAGCGGGCTGGCTGGAAGTGGTGGTTTGGTGATAGACGAAGGTGGAGGGGGGAGGTGGAGAGCGAGTGTCTGATACGTATGCGCTTGGCACAAACATATTTTACACAATACGTACTACACTTGCTTGTAGTATCTAGATGTTGTAGATGTACTGAAGTAAATTGATGATAGGAAAGAGCAGGCCAAATCTCTCTTGAAGGAGATTATCGTAACAGCTCTCCCCCGAAGCCTGCTCTTACGGGTTAAGTTACTTCAGTAGCTGGTGTAGAAGTAGGAGTAGCCGTCTCACCTCGTAGACTCTGGGGAGGGCGTCGGCTATGATGTTGTCCGAACCCGTTGATTGCTGAATTGGGCCTGTTGTAGGAACCGCAGGGAATTGTGGTCCGAGTAGATGGTAATAGACCGATTCCCCTGTAGGTAAGGTTCGAAATGTTGCAGATTCAGGACGATGAAGAGGAGTTCCTTTTCTATAGTGCTATAGTTCTTTTGACGGGGCTTCAACTTGTAGCTGTAGTAGCTGACAGGGAGAACCTCTTCGCCTCGTTGTTGTATTAGGACGCCCCCGATGCTGGTACCACTGGCGTCGACATTGATGATGAAGGGCTTCGTGATATCTGGAGAGGCGAGAATGGGATCAGAACATAGCAGAGATTTAAGTTGTTCAAAGGCAAAGGTTTGTTGAATGGTCCAATGATACCGTTGCTTGGGGCTGGTCAGATTAATCAATGGTGCCGCTACCGTACTAAAATTCTTCACAAACCTACCATAGTAAGATGCTAGTCCAAGGAACCGCAGGAGCTGCTTCCTGATCGTAGGCTGTGGGTAATGCTGAATGGCTTTAGTGTGAATTGTTAAAGCGCTAGGCTGCCACTCCCTATCACATGACCCAGATAACGCACTTTACCTTTGGCAAAGGTGGACTTGCCCAAGTTGATGGTAAGGCCAGCTGTCAGGAGCTTGGAGAACAGTCGTTGCAGCTGGAGCAGATGTTCGCTCCAGGTGCTGGTTGCCACAACGATGTCGTCCAAGTAGGCATAGGTGTGATCTAGGCCGTAGATGACGCGGTTGACAGCTCGCTGGAAGGTGGCCGGGGCGTTACACAGTCCAAAGGGAAGGCGTTAATATCTGTACAGGCCAAAAGGAGTTGCGAAGGCAGATATTTCCTTAGCTCTCTCTGTCAGGCTGAGTTGGTAATAGCCCTTTAACAAATCAGTTTAGGATAAATATTTGGCATTACCTATTGCATCAAGGATATCATCTATATGTGGTAAAGGATAAGCATCCTTGACGGTCACAAGATTCAGTTTCCTATAATCGGTACAAATGCGTACTTTACCGTGCGGTTTCGGCACCAAGATGCAGGGTGAGGCCCAAGGGGACTCACAAGGGGTGGCCAGCCCATGATCAAGAAGGTATTGTACTTCAGCACGCATAACTTCCTTTTTGTACGGGCTGATACGGTAGAAGGGTTGACGAATCGGCCGGGTAGCAGGAAGCAGCTGGATGTCGTGCTGAACCACATTACACTCCTTGGGATCATCGCTGAACAACTTCTGATGTTCATGCAAAACTTTGATGAGAGGAGCACTTATTGTCCTGAAAATAGGTAGGAAGATCATTCAGGATTTCCGAGTTCGAAGGCACTGACTCAGAGTCAGTGCTTTCCGGAGGAGAAGGAGGGAAGGTCTCACTGTGGAGGTATGGATCTTTGAAAGTGGAGAGTGATATTAGCACAGTGGGGGCGGATACCTTTATACTCCTTTAGAAGAGTGACATGGCACAACTGGGTCCTCCGCCGCCTATCTGGAGTCTCAAGAACGTAGTTGTGGTTGTTTCTGCACTCCTTGATGCGGTAGGGTCCTGAAAACTTATTTTGCAATGGAGAACCCGGGATCGGAAAATATGCCAACACGAAGTCTCCTGGTTTAAATTTCCTGATTTTGCTGCGTTGGTCAAAATGAGTTTTCATCCTAGCTTGAGCTTTCAATAGATTGTCATTAGCAAATTTACGTACTCTCTCTAGAATGTGCTTTAAGTTTTGAAGAAACTGGGTCACATTCTGAGGGTCACTGAAGGTGGAATTATGTAGAGAGTCTTTAAAAGCTTTAAGAGGAGTACGGCACTTACGTCCGTAGAGCATCTCATAAGGAGATACTCCTAGAGACTCATTTGGGAGACTTCTGAAAATGCACATGATGATGTCAAGTTGTTTATCCCAGTCTTTCATGGTTTCATTGCAAAATTTCTTTAGGAGTGCTTTAATCGTTTGGTGACTACGTTCAAGAGAACCCTGTGAAGCAGGATGATAGGGGCTGGACAATACCTGTGTGATGTTGAATTCTTCCAGTGTCTTCTTGAAGAGATCACTGGTGAAGTTGGTGCCACAGTCGCTTTGAATCTCCCGAGGAAATCCGTATCGGGTAAAGATCTTCAATAGTCGTTTCACCACCGTAGCAGCCGTAATGTTCTTTACTGGAACTGCTATGGGGAATCTGGTGGTTGGACACTGGATGGTTAGTATATAAGCGTTGCCAGAACTGGTCCGGGGTAAAGGACCAACACAGTCTATGATGAGTTTGTGGAAAGGTTCCGCAGGCACCGGGATAAGAATTAAAGGAGCCTTGGGAATCGGGATGTTAGGTTTTCCTGCCATCTGACATATATGACATTGTTGTATGTAACTTTTGACATCTTTAACCATACCTGGCCAGTAGTAGTCTTGTTTGATTCTGTGACAGGTTTTGTTAAAACCATAGTGAGAAAGCGCTCCGTGGGCCAGGTGTAGAATATCGGGCCGTAGGCTGGTGGGAACTATTAGTTGGTCGACATTTGCCCAATCGCCATCCTCCGTCAGCTTACTGGGTCGGTACCTTCAGTAGAGCAACTGATTCTCTAGGAAGAACCCAAGGATACTGTCAGGTTGAGTCTCAGCCTGGAAGAATAATGGTGTTAATGAAGGATCCTCCCTCTGTAACTTACGGAACTCCAACATAGTAAGATTCGGTGGTAAATTCTGAGGGTCTTGAGGGACAGCGATAGCAGTAGAGTCAGCTTGTCGAGGGCGTGTAGCTTGTGCACGGGTGGTCACCAAAACCGGAGGAGAAACTTTATCACTTTCTTGGACCTCTGCTGGAACATACTTCAAGATGGGGTTGTCCACTACAGAGTCACATACCTGGGGTTTGTCCATGATGATCAGGTTGGACGGTTGCAGACCTTCGGCCAAGTCATTGCCCAGGAGAAGTTGTACCCCTGACATGGGAAAAGGCTTTTCCCTGATGGCGACTTGGACTTCCCCGGTCACGAAAGGACAATCCAGGTAGACTCTGGCGAGTGGATACGGAGTGGTAGCAGTGAGGTCAGTGATAAGGACGGATTCCCCAGTGTAGGTGATGTTAGGCACAGCCGATTTCAATATTATTGACTGAAGAGCCGCTGTGTCCCTCAAGATGTTCAATTTAAAGCGTCCCTCCGAATTTGACTGTTGACAGAGACATTTCCAGGATACAGGTGTTTGCTGAAGAGAGAAAGATCATTAACAGGAACACCAATATTCATCACAGGCTTACCGGACTTAGGAGGAGTCGATTTGAGTTTAGGAGTTTCACTATAGCCTTTGTATTGAGCTTTTCCACATTTATCTATGGTATGTCCATAGAGCTTGCAATACTTACAATACAATTGAGAGCTCGCCTGATTGGTACTCACTTTGTTATAACTATACCAAGACTTCTTACTGAAAGGTGGGTCAGGTACTTACCTAATTGTACATACCTAATTGCGCTTGCGGTGGTTGAGCTTTGGCTCTTTGGTCCCGCCTCTCAACTGTCAATCAGCTGGTGTACAGATTCCTGAGCCTACTGGGCTCTATCATATCTACATTTGAAACTGTGTATGGAGTCAGCCACCACCACATCACTGCCTAAAGCATTCCATTTATTAACTACTCTGACACTGAAAAAATTCTTTCTAACGTCTCTCTGGCTCATCTGGGTACTACGTTTCCACCTGTGTCCACCCGTTCGTGTTCCACCCGTGCAGAAGAGTTTGTTTTTGTCCACCCTATCAATTCCCCTGAGAATTTTGTAGGTAGTTATCATGTCTCCCCTTACTCTTGTGTTTTCCAGGGATGTGAGGTTCAGCTCCTTTAGCCTTTCCTCGTAGCTCATTCCTCTCAGTTCCGGGACGAGCCTCGTGGCATACCGTTGAATCTTCTCTAGCTTTGTCTTGTGTTTAACTAGGTATGGACTCCAGGCTGGAGCTGCATACTCAAGGATTGGTCTTACATAAGTGGTATACAGGGTTCTGAAAGATTCCTTACACAAGTTTCTAAAGGCAGTTCTTATGTTGGCCATAAGGTGTTAGCCGGTGTATGAGGCTGTAGGTGTCAGCCGACTTTGCACATCTGATGTAGTCGGTTTCTTCTTTTGTCTGCTAAATAAAAACGGATGGAAGAGGGAGCACGTCTAAAGAATTCCTCAACTAGAATGGAGTTGACGAGTTCTGAAAATGTAGACATGTGCTGCTTCCAGCCATTTCATGAAATACCTTTTCTTTATATTGGCAAATTCTAAAAAGCTGGTGGTACTTGCCTTTAGATAATCTCGGAATTTTCGTCTGTAGCTTTCGGTGGAGAGAAGGTAGGCGTCAAGAACTGCTTGCTTCACGGTCTGGTAATCATTCTCAGTTGCTAAGGTACTGAGAGTGATCGCACCTCTACCTGTGAGATGCACTCTGAGAAGGGTAGACCATTGTTCTTCAGGCCAGCTATGTTTTTTTAGCTAGGACCTCAAAAGTAGTAAAAAAAACATCTATCTCTGTCTCAACGAATGGTGGCATTAACTTACTTGCCTGGGAGACATTGAAGCTTACTGGAAGACTAGCTGTAGCTTGTTGGCGCTGAGTGTGGTGTGTAGTTTCCAAGGTGAGTTCTTGTCGACGATATTCTAAAACACTCTCAGATTGCTGTTTATCGTGCTCACGTTGTATCTCCAGGTCACGTTTTCTTGTTTCAAGTTGTACCCTCACACGCTCACGTTGTATGGCAACCTCTCGTTCCTGTTCTTCTTTCTTTAGGGCAGCCTCGAGTTCCTGTTCTTCCTTCTTTAGGGCAGCCTCTTCTTTCTTTATCTGGAGAGCTTCTTTCTGTTGTTGTAGAGTTTCTTTTTGTTGTTCCCGCTCTATTTTCGCTAGTTCGAGCTTTAACTTCATAGCTGCCAGAGCATGTCTATCTGCAATATAATAGTTTTCGTGAGTATCAGAGTCTATAATTCCTTCATCTAAGAGGTGATCCAGGATAATATTGTACAAGTCATTTTGTTGGCTCCATGGGGAACATCTAGTTGATTCTCTTGTGCTAGAGTTTGTAATTCGGTCCTCCTGGCACGAATTAAGTTCCCTACTTCACTTGCTGGATCACTACGAAATGCTGAGAGACGAAACATGTTGAGATAGCAAATAAATTTACAACGAATATACTTGTGATATTATAAGTGTCAGTAACAGGATGACGTAGCAACTGGTAACTATCCTGTGGAAATTTATCGTTAACAATTAACGTTAATTTTAGATGGTAAATGATTAGTCAATCAAAATCGCAGGAAATCTTGTACCCGTACTCATGTAAGAGAATAAGCGCAAGAAAATCCTACTAAATAAATTAAACCGATAGTTTCTAAAACAAATGAAACCTAATTGTTTCAAAAGTGAAAGGGTAGTCCAAGAATGTAGGGATACCTTGCCAGGTCTCTATAGGACAGAAGCAAGGGGTTTTCCTACTTAATTATATGATACAGAATTAGCGTTCTTTGTGCTCTGAAAAAAGAAAGCTAATTCCCTACCTGAGTAAATATCATCATCTCTGACTGACGTGTAGGGGTGCGAGTGTCAACTGGTGACGAGAACTGTTGTTGAGGTCCCAACTCAGCAACGTAGTCCGTGCTAGAGGAACTATGGCCCTCTGTATCCTCCTTTGGTCGGATTGCAGAAGATAGGGTGTTTGGCCCGAAGACAAATCAAAGTACCAGGTACCAAAATGATGATCTGTCTGAATTTGAGAAATATCCTAGGGACAAAAAAGGTGGAAAACACTAGTAATAACACTGAGGGAGGGATGACCAATTAAGAGAATGACTGCGGCCTCCAGTCACCACGTAATCCACAGTTATCTAACACTCACAATATGTTCCCTTCGGAATGCACAAAATACACAGGACCATATAAAATTAAAGTAATGAAATATTGAAAATGGTGGAGAGAATGGTGGAACCATTCTCTCCTGCCTATTTATGTCCATACTCGACCTGTAAAACCACTCCTTCTGAGATGTATTAATATACGAAAGTACTTAAAGAAATCCTGCTTCAATTTTCCTCCATGGTCTGACACTGTCTATATATATATATAATATATATATATATATATTATTATATATATATAATATATTATATATATATATATATATATTATGCAAACAAGCCTGAATGGTCCCCAGGCTAGATACAACTGAAAACTCACACCCCAGAAGTGACTCGACCCATACTCCCAGGAGCAACGCACTGTATGTACAGGGACGCCTTAAACCACTTGACCATCACGACCGGACATAAGGAAGTGATAGCCGAGGCTATATGAACCACTTCCCCGCCGCTCGGATGGGGTAATCTTGGGCATAGCATTTTATCAAATCACCTCATTTTTGGGGGCAACACGTGAGGAACACAAATGCAAACAAGCCTGAATGGTCCCAGGACTAGATACAACTGAAAACTCACACCCCAGAAGTGACTCGAACCCATACTCCCAGGAGCAACGCAACTGGTATGTACAGGGACGCCTTAAACCACTTGACCATCACGACCGGACATAAGGAAGTGATAGCCGAGGCTATAGAACCACTTCCCCGCCGGCACTCGGATGGTAATCTTGGGCATAGCATTTTATCAAATCACCTCATTTTTGGGGCAACACACGTGAGGAACACAAATGCAAACAAGCCTGAATGGTCCCCAGGCTAGATACAACTGAAAACTCACACCCCAGAAGTGACTCGAACCCATACTCCAGGAGCAACGCAACTGGTATGTACAGGGACGCCTTAAACCAACTTGACCATCACGACCGGACATAAGGAAGTGATAGCCGAGGCTATATGAACCACTTCCCGCCGGCACTCAGCGGGGAAGTGGTTCAA
>WNGS01165503.1:35892437-35905174 GCA_020271785.1 Procambarus virginalis
TTAATAACAATAGAAAACACAAATTGAAATAAATGCAAAATCTTGGCTTACTGACAAAACAATAAACAATATAAACATGAAAATAGATTACGTTAATGGGGAGGAGAATTGACAGCGACACAGCTCATGATTGAAACCAACAAGAGAGATATTGATATTAAAAGCCTCGCTAAAGTGTTCCAGAACCACAGTGTTCCAGCTAAAGTGTTCCACATAGTGTTCCAGAGCCACAGAAGGTGTTGGTAAATAAGGGATCTGGGGAGGGAGTTTCTCACGACCTGTCCCTAGCTTGTCGTATCTAGTTTTTATAATTGAGTGAGAGAGAGCAAGTGAGAGTGAGAGCATCAAGTAGGGATAGGCTTACGATGAGCCTATCTTAGAGGAAGGGAAAACTCTAGCCTACTAACAGCAGTCAGCATCCGTCTACTCCTGTTCCCATTTATATTAAAAAGCAAAAGTTGATATCATAATTGGGTAAAGCTTTACCGAATCCCAAGAAATAGAAAAAATCCGTATCATTTGCCATAGACGCTATTTCAGTCTCATGTTTACTGCTGAGGTCCAGTCCGCTCTTCGATCATCTACCCCCATAAATATACAAACCGAATCACATTATTCTGCCATGGCGTGAAAACCACACGCGACGTTTAAGGATCAGGAAAAAACATTTAATAACGTTCCAAAAGCTCTTCAAACAGTTTTAACAAAATCTGAATGCGGAATTTAATAAAAAAACGAGGCAGAATATATTGAGTGGTGCTGCACTGAGAGGGAGTTGCTGGGCAAACTGGCGAGTGTGTAGGAGCCAAAGCGACCATCACATGGCTATCATGTGATGTCAAAGCCGAGCATAGTAGAGCGTGAAGAGGCCAGGGGGCGCGCTCACAGTGAACGCTTTTGTGTAACCTCACAGACAACACTTTATTATTATTATTATTATTTTTAACCAAACAGTGTCCTATCACGGAGCTTTTTTGTCTATAATAAATTAACTTATTTGTGTACCGTTTAAGGAAGCTTTCATGTGTAATAAACTAGTCAATACACCATTATAGGGAACTTTTCTCTATATAGACTGACAAGTTATTGTTACATGGAGCGCTTTCCCGTGTAACTCATCACGAATGTGTTCTTATCTAACCTAACAGAGAACTTTTCATCTGTCACCTGGAAATGAATGGCTTATTATATCCTTTCACCAATTTCTGTAATATATATATATATATATATATATATATATATATATATATATATATATATATATATATATATATATATATATATATATATATACATATATATATACATATATATATATATATATATATATATATATATATATATATATATATATTATATATATATATATATATATATATTAAACGTTATTTTTTTCCTGAGATGTTATTGAAATCTTTATGCATGTTGAGAGAGAACGCTTAGGTATAACGTCCTTGCAATCATTCCAATATTGCTACAGATTATTTATATATATTTATATTTTTTTTACAGTTGCCCTGGTAAGTTTACATCGGAATAAACGTTTGCTTAAACAAAAAAAAACATATGTATCTATGTACAGATTAAAAAAGTTATAGTACTTACCAGCGTAAATATTTCTGTATAACCTCAGCGTTAAAAGCTTCCTTCAACTACTCAACGATTGTTGACTTTTCTATAAAAAAGTCACACCAAAAGATTTTGTTTAACTTCGCATTGAAAATGTTGTAACTTCCGGGTGAAAGATTTCATCTAATTAATAAACTTTAGTTTTGCCTGACGTCTACAGTCAGGTACTTGAGTGGTACCTCCTCCAGCCTGATCAGTGCTGAGGCTGATGGAAGCGTCGACTAGAGCGGATACTCCACGGGCTTCACTGATGATTGATCAAGATTAAGCCGCGTCAATGACTGGGCATGTACAACTCAAACCGAACTTGCAGGCATATACCTTGCCACTGAATTTTTAAAAGACAAAGGCAGTGGACTTATATATTGTGACTCGCAGAGTGCACTCCTGGCATTGAACGCACATAGTAGTGACACCCAGAAAATAAATAGTCAGTGATATTCGAATGAATGTTTTAGCTGCTAATGAAAACAGATTTGAAATTAAATTCCTATGGATTCCATCACATGTTGGCATCTCAAGGCATGACACTGTTGATACGCTTGCAAAGACAGCCTGTAGAAAACTAGTGGTAGAAATTGATATGGGTATTTCATTAGCAGTGACAAAGAGAATACTTAAACAAATATCTAATGAAGATCTCACCGACCTAACAAATTCACAAAGACCTGAAAGTTGTAGCATTAAATATTATGATAGATATCGTGAGGAGACATTCTTATATGGGACTAATAGAACAAGAACCCGGCAATGTGATGTTATAGTGGCCAGAATACGCCTGGGATATAGACGTATCTGGCAGCTTTCTCAAAACCCAAATGTCGAGTACACAATGTGTCAACTTTGTGAAAGAGAAAACATGCATTCTCTTGAACACTATATTGTACAATGTCCCATACTGGCTGACTTTCGCCCTCCTGGGCTAAGGTATGCTGAACTCTGTAATTACTATATGAGTACTGGAACACTTGATGATATATTGGACTTGTACCAAGATTGACCATGTAATAGATTAATTATACAATGTATTGATGTAACCTATAACCTGAGCTTGTAAAAGCACACTTAATCACCTTCAGTGATTAAGTGCTTAATTGCACACTAGTTTCTTTATCAGCTATCTCACCCTGTCAGAGTGAATGAGCAAATGTCTGTGAATGCATGTGTGGTATATATGTATATGTGTGTGTGTATGTATATGTATGGGTATAAAGTATATATGGAGCTGATCAGATTACATTTCACCTTTATAAATGTACATTAATGACACTATGTAAAGACACATCGAACACTTTATGTAAGGCATACGTAAATCTGTGTATCTATGTATTTACGTATATAGGTTAGCTTAGCATTTTAAAAGCACCGACTCACCTTCAGTGGTTGATTGTTCAATAAACCCTTGAAATATATGTTTAACACATCTCTAACCCTGTCCATGAGGAGACAGAAGAAAATGTATATGCTGGTTAGCATTGTAAATGTGTGGCCACGTCTGTGGTAGAAAAAAACAAAACCTCTTTTTAACCCAATCTGTTAATATATATGGCGACAAAGAGTTTGGGCAATAATGGGATATTATAAGACTGAGTTCGGTGTCTGCTGGGTAATAGTGAATTAGTGTGGGGGACGGAGAGGCTCCTCTCAATGATATTGTCGACTCCACTCTATCTTATGGTCCTTCCCTTTAACTGTCTGCAATTCAGACTGTTGAAACCTATTTCAGTCGATTTCTATTCCGCTGCAAAACACTTGTATATAGTGTGGATTGGGTAGCGAGGTCTGGCACCACTGCCGTACAGAACAGATGTGCATTGAGATGCATTCCAGTTGCAGATTAGGGGATCGGCACACGAAAATTCCCTGCTTAGGGAGCACGGCTATGAGGCGTGAGTAAGCACAAGATATTTCTTCGGCTTCAAACAACGTTATTAAAAGTGCTTTCTCCACAGTGGGACTGTCCCAGTTGGATTGATTGCTGCCCTTTTTTGATGGGGCTGGTTCGGGTACTGGAATACCAGAGTCTTACTCAGTGATGCATTGTTAGAAGGTTAGGTGTAAACCTCCGCTAAACCTTTAAGGCCCTCCAGTAGTATTTTATTTCACCAGGTAATCTGATGCTCTATACGAGAATTCAAAGGCTTGTAAGGCCATCTGGGAAGCTGTGAAGGTATTGAGGCCACCGTGTCTGTCTAGATAAGTGGCGTGTTTCCACTTCGAGTCATCGAGAGGGAGATTGAAGTTATTTACTAACATGACATGAAAAAACTTGTACTCACCACGCTAAAGCCATTAAGGGAAGGATGACATCTCCAGAGGTAGTTTAGTGTAGTGAGAAGGTGTAATGCGTGGTCAGCGTTGATGTCAGTGAGTGACGCTGAAGTCCATCACCCTTTGTTAAAAAAATCCTTTTCAATTGTGACATCTTTGGCAATCACCTTACGAGAAGCTTGAAGGAGAGTAATAGACTTAATATGATAATCCGAACATCGAACCACACAAATTTACATGACTTATGATAACAAAGTTGGAGGAGACAATTTTCGCAGAGGGAAGAGTTCAGGATTACCTTAGTGATCCTGGATTTTTCTGATGTTATCCAGGAGAGAGAATCTGAGGAACAGTCCACAGTCCATCGTGCACAATACTAGCTACAGGGCTCGCAGACGGGATAGACCGTACTGAGGCAGTAAGCAATATATGATGAAACTGGCCGACTCGTCAGCCTTTTCTCTTGGATGTGATAGGGAACATTCAGAGTAGCTAGAGGCAATAGGCAGTGTACCGAGTCTATAGACAGTGTATGAGTCTGTAGGCAGTGTACTGAGTCTGTAGGCAGTGTACTGAGTCTGTAGGCAGTGTACTGAGTCTGTAGGCAGTGTACTGAGTCTGTAGGCAGTGTACTGAGTCTGTAGGCAGTGTACCGAGTCTATAGACAGTGTACTGAGTCTGAAGGCAGTGTACTGAGTCTGTAGGCAGTGTACTGAGTCTGTAGGCAGTGTACTGTGTCTGTAGGCAGTGTACTGAGTCTGTAGGCAGTGTACTGAGTCTGTAGGCAGTGTACTGAGTCTGTAGGCAGTGTACTGAGTCTGTAGGCAGTGTACCGAGTCTATAGACAGTGTACTGAGTCTGTAGGCAGTGTACTGAGTCTGTAGGCAGTGTACTGAGTCTGTAGGCAGTGTACTGAGTCTGTAGGCAGTGTACTGAGTCTGTAGGCAGTGTACCGAGTCTGAGGGCAATATACCGAGGCTATAGGCAGTGTACTGAGTCTGTAGACAGGGCTGTAGACAGTTTACCAGGGGTGTAGACAGTGTATTGAGTCAGTAGGCAGTGTACCGTGGCTTTAGAAAGTGTACCAGGGCTGTAGGCAGTGTATTGATTCTGTAGGCAGTGTACCAGGCTGGTGGCAGCGTACCAGGGCTGTAGGAAGTGTACCAGGTCTGGTGGCAGTGTACCAGGGCTGTAGGCAGTGTACCAGGGCTAGTGGCAGTGTAGCAGGGCTGGTGGCAGTGTACCAGGGCTGTAGGCAGTGTACCAGGGCTGGTGGCAGTGTACCAGGGCTGTAGGCAGTGTACCAGGGCTGTAGGCAGTGTACCAGGGCTGTAGGCAGTGTACCAGGGCTGTAGGCAGTGTACCAGGGCTGTAGGCAGTGTACCAGGGCTGTAGGCAGTGTACCAGGGCTGTAGGCAGTGTACCAGGGCTGGTGGCAGTGTAGCAGGGCTGGTGGCAGTGTACCAGGGCTGGTGGCAGTGTACCAGGGCTGTAGGCAGTGTAGCAGGGCTGGTGGCAGTGTACCAGGGCTGTAGGCAGTGTACCAGGGCTGTAGGCAGTGTACCAGGGCTGGTGGCAGTGTACCAGGGCTGGTGGCAGTGTACCAGGGCTGGTGGCAGTGTACCAGGGCTGGTGGCAGTGTACCAAGGCTGGTGGCAGTGTACCAGGGCTGTAGGCAGTGTACCAGGGCTGGTGGCAGTGTACCAGGGCTGGTGACAGTGTACCAGGGCTGTAGGCAGTGTACCAGGGCTGGTGGCAGTGTACCAGGGCTGGTGGCAGTGTACCAGGGCTGGTGGCAGTGTACCAGGGCTGGTGGCAGTGTACCAAGGCTGGTGGCAGTGTACCAGGGCTGTAGGCAGTGTACCAGGGCTGGTGGCAGTGTACCAGGGCTGGTGGCAGTGTACCAGGGCTGTAGGCAGTGTACCAGGGCTGTAGGCAGTGTACCAGGGCTGTAGGCAGTGTACTGAGTCTGTAGGCAGTGTACTGAGTCTGTAGGCAGTGTATCAGGGCTGTAGGCAGTGTACTGAATCTGTAGGCAGTGTACTGAATCTGTAGGCAGTGTATCAGGGCTGTAGGCAGTGTACTGAGTCTGTAGGCAGTGTACTGAGTCTGTAGGCAGTGTACCAGGGCTGTAGGCAGTGAACTGAATCTGTAGGCAGTGTACCAGGGCTGTAGGCAGTGTACCAGGGCTGTAGGCAGTGTACCAGGGCTGTAGGCAGTGTACCAGGGCTGTAGGCAGTGTACCAGGGCTGTAGGCAGTGTACCAGGGCTGTAGGCAGTGTACCAGGGCTGGTGGCAGTGTACCAGGGCTGTAGGCAGTGTACCAGGGCTGTAGGCAGTGTACCAGGGCTGTAGGCAGTGTACCAGGGCTGTAGGCAGTGTACCAGGGCTGGTGGCAGTGTACCAGGGCTGTAGGCAGTGTACCAGGGCTGTAGGCAGTGTACCAGGGCTGTAGGCAGTGTACCAGGGCTGTAGGCAGTGTACCAGGGCTGTAGGCAGTGTACCAGGGCTGGTGGCAGTGTACCAAGGCTGTAGGCAGTGTACTGAGTCTGTAGGCAGTGTACCAGGGCTGTAGGCAGTGTACTGAGTCTGTAGGCAGTGTACCAGGGCTGTAGGCAGTGTACCAGGGCTGTAGGCAGTGTACCAGGGCTGTAGGCAGTGTACCAGGGCTGTAGGCAGTGTACCAGGGCTGTAGGCAGTGTACCAGGGCTGTAGGCAGTGTACCAGGGCTGTAGGCAGTGTACCAGGGCTGTAGGCAGTGTACTGAGTCTGTAGGCAGTGTACCAGGGCTGTAGGCAGTGTACCAGGGCTGGTGGCAGTGTACTGAGTCTGTAGGCAGTGTACCAGGGCTGTAGGCAGTGTACCAGGGCTGGTGGCAGTGTACCAGGGCTGTAGGCAGTGTACCAGGGCTGTAGGCAGTGTACCAGGGCTGTAGGCAGTGTACCAGGGCTGGTGGCAGTGTACCAGGGCTGTAGGCAGTGTACTGAGTCTGTAGGCAGTGTACCAGGGCTGTAGGCAGTGTACCAGGGCTGGTGGCAGTGTACTGAGTCTGTAGGCAGTGTACCAGGGCTGTAGGCAGTGTACCAGGGCTGGTGGCAGTGTACCAGGGCTGTAGGCAGTGTACCAGGGCTGGTGGCAGTGTACCAGGGCTGTAGGAAGTGTACCAGGTCTGGTGGCAGTGTACCAGGGCTGTAGGCAGTGTACCAGGGCTAGTGGCAGTGTAGCAGGGCTGGTGGCAGTGTACCAGGGCTGTAGGCAGTGTACCAGGGCTGGTGGCAGTGTACCAGGGCTGGTGGCAGTGTACCAGGGCTGGTGGCAGTGTACCAGGGCTAGTGGCAGTGTAGCAGGGCTGGTGGCAGTGTACCAGGGCTGGTGGCAGTGTACCAGGGCTAGTGGCAGTGTACCAGGGCTGTAGGCAGTGTACCAGGGCTGGTGGCAGTGTACCAGGGCTGGTGGCAGTGTACCAGGGCTGGTGGCAGTGTACCAGGGCTAGTGGCAGTGTAGCAGGGCTGGTGGCAGTGTACCAGGGCTGTAGGCAGTGTACCAGGGCTGGTGGCAGTGTACCAGGGCTGTAGGCAGTGTACCAGGGCTGGTGGCAGTGTACCAGGGCTGTAGGCAGTGTACCAGGGCTGTAGGCAGTGTACCAGGGCTGGTGGAAGTGTACCAGGGCTGTAGGCAGTGTACCAGGGCTGGTGGCAGTGTACCAGGGCTGGTGACAGTGTACCAGGTCTGGTGGCAGTGTACCAGGGCTGTAGGCAGTGTATTGATTCTGTAGGCAGTGTACCAGGGCTGTAGGCAGTGTACCAGGGCTGTAGGCAGTGTACCAGGGCTGGTGGCAGTGTACCAGGGCTGTAGGCAGTGTACCAGGGCTGGTGGCAGCGTACCAGGGCTGTAGGCAGTGTACCAGGGCTGTAGGCAGTGTACCAGGGCTGTAGGCAGTGTACCAGGGCTGGTGGCAGTGTACCAGGGCTGGTGGCAGCGTACCAGGGCTGTAGGCAGTGTACCAGGGCTGTAGGCAGTGTACCAGGGCTGTAGGCAGTGTACCAGGGCTGGTGGCAGTGTACCAGGGCTGGTGGCAGTGTACCAGGGCTGGTGGCAGTGTACCAGGGCTGGTGGCAGTGTACCAGGGCTGGTGGCAGTGTACCAGGGCTGGTGGCAGTGTACCAGGGCTGGTGGCAGTGTACCAGGGCTGGTGGCAGTGTACCAGGGCTGGTGGCAGTGTACCAGGGCTGGTGGCAGTGTACCAGGGCTGGTGGCAGTGTACCAGGGCTGGTGGCAGTGTACCAGGGCTGGTGGCAGTGTACCAGGGCTGGTGGCAGTGTACCAGGGCTGTAGGCAGTGTACCAGGGCTGTAGGCAGTGTACCAGGGCTGGTGGCAGTGTACCAGGGCTGGTGGCAGTGTACCAGGGCTGGTGGCAGTGTACCAGGGCTGTAGGCAGTGTACCAGGGCTGTAGGCAGTGTACCAGGGCTGGTGGCAGTGTACCAGGTCTGGTGGCAGTGTACCAGGGCTGTAGGCAGTGTACCAGGGCTGTAGGCAGTGTACCAGGGCTGGTGGCAGTGTACCGAGGCTGTAGGCAGTGTACCAGGGCTGTAGGCAGTGTACCAGGGCTGGTGGCAGTGTACCAGGGCTGGTGGCAGTGTACCAGGGCTGTAGGCAGTGTACCAGGGCTGTAGGCAGTGTACCAGGGCTGTAGGCAGTGTACCAGGGCTGTAGGCAGTGTACCAGGGCTGGTGGCAGTGTACCAGGGCTGGTGGCAGTGTACCAGGGCTGGTGGCAGTGTACCGAGGCTGTAGGCAGTGTACCAGGGCTGTAGGCAGTGTACCAGGGCTGTAGGCAGTGTACCAGGGCTGTAGGCAGTGTACCAGGGCTGGTGGCAGTGTACCAGGGCTGGTGGCAGTGTACCAGGGCTGGTGGCAGTGTACCAGGGCTGTAGGCAGTGTACCAGGGCTGGTGGCAGTGTACCAGGGCTGGTGGCAGTGTACCAGGGCTGGTGGCAGTGTACCAGGTCTGGTGGCAGTGTACCAGGGCTGGTGGCAGTGTACCAGGGCTGGTGGCAGTGTACCAGGGCTGGTGGCAGTGTACCAGGGCTGGTGGCAGTGTACCAGGGCTGGTGGCAGTGTACCAGGGCTGGTGGCAGTGTACCAGGGCTGGTGGCAGTGTACCAGGGCTGTAGGCAGTGTACCAGGGCTGGTGGCAGTGTACCAGGGCTGTAGGCAGTGTACCAGGGCTGGTGGCAGTGTACCAGGGCTGGTGGCAGTGTACCAGGGCTGGTGGCAGTGTACCAGGGCTGTAGGCAGTGTACCAGGGCTGGTGGCAGTGTACCAGGGCTGGTGGCAGTGTACCAGGGCTGGTGGCAGTGTACCAGGTCTGGTGGCAGTGTACCAGGGCTGGTGGCAGTGTACCAGGGCTGGTGGCAGTGTACCAGGGCTGGTGGCAGTGTACCAGGGTTGTAGGCAGTGTACCAGGGCTGGTGGCAGTGTACCAGGGCTGTAGGCAGTGTACCAGGGCTGGTGGCAGTGTACCAGGGCTGTAGGCAGTGTACCAGGGCTGGTGGCAGTGTACCAGGGCTGGTGGCAGTGTACCAGGGCTGGTGGCAGTGTACCAGGGCTGTAGGCAGTGTACCAGGGCTGTAGGCAGTGTACCAGGGCTGTAGGCAGTGTACCAGGGCTGTAGGCAGTGTACCAGGGCTGTAGGCAGTGTACCAGGGCTGGTGGCAGTGTACCAGGGCTGGTGGCAGTGTACCAGGGCTGTAGGAAGTGTACCAGGGCTGGTGGCAGTGTACCAGGGCTGGTGGCAGTGTACCAGGGCTGGTGGCAGTGTACCAGGGCTGGTGGCAGTGTACCGAGGCTGTAGGCAGTGTACCAGGGCTGTAGGCAGTGTACCAGGGCTGTAGGCAGTGTACCGAGGCTGTAGGCAGTGTACCAGGGCTGGTGGCAGTGTACCAGGTCTGGTGGCAGTGTACCAGGGCTGTAGGCAGTGTACCAGGGCTGTAGGCAGTGTACCAGGGCTGTAGGCAGTGTACCAGGGCAGTAGGCAGTGTACCAGGGCAGTAGGCAGTGTACCAGGGCTGTAGGCAGTGTACCAGGGCTGTAGGCAGTGTACCAGGGCTGTAGGCAGTGTACCAGGGCTGTAGGCAGTGTACCAGGGCTGTAGGCAGTGTACCAGGGCTGTAGGCAGTGTACCAGGGCTGGTGGCAGTGTACCAGGGCTGTAGGCAGTGTACCAGGGCTGTAGGCAGTGTACCAGGGCTGTAGGCAGTGTACCAGGGCTGGTGGCAGTGTACCAGGGCTGGTGGCAGTGTAACAGGGCTGTAGGCAGTGTACCAGGGCTGGTGGCAGTGTCCAGGGCTGGTGGCAGTGTACCAGGGCTGGTGGCAGTGTACCAGGGCTGTAGACGTCCTGTTGTAGAATACTGACCACATTTTTGTTCACTGTAATTAGCGTTCGATTTAAAAGTTATTCAGCACCAAGCTCGGTTTATAGATTGGGAAGAACTTTAATTTGAAACCCATTTACATGAGCTTAATTGATTCAGTGGTGATATGTGAACAGTAGGAAATAACCAATTCAAAATACGAGATTACCTATTTAAAATAGAAGGTGACAAAATAAAATCAGGAGTGTTCCGTTAACAATAGGAGGTGACCCAATGACAATAGAAGGCGTCCAATTAAGTATGTGATGGGTCCAATTGAAAATAGAAGTTTGTCTATTAAAAATTATCTACCAGAAATAATAAAACAACTTGACAATCATGGTTTACAATGTATCCTAAACACTTCCACGGTTTAACGTAGACTGCCATATTAGTTTGTTAACTGTCAACAAAGTATTTCAATCTTGCGGGCCTAGAGTCTTTTTTCCCTTAATAACGGATCTACGTTGATGGACAGAGGGGCTATGTATGTAAGCAGAGAGGTGCGGCCCTGTTTCTCTGTGCATGTATACACTGAGAGTACACTTTAGCCCTGGACAATATTCAGGATAAAAGTATACCTTGCTGGTTAGTCAGTAAACTCGTATATAACGGCATTTCTGACCCTCTTGACGTAGATAGGTCTCAAGTCCAAGTATATATAGAACAACTTTATTATTTACAAAAGTATTGGACAAATACGTTTCTTTACATCAACACTTCTCTTATGTCCAAAGGATTTTTCAGTTTGTCTTCCTTTTGTTACTAATATTTTACGGTATTAAACATCCTGTAACGCATGATGGAATATAACATGATACGCTTTTATATAATCCTATCTAATCTAACCATTATAAAATACTTAAATATTTATTAGGATTCGCTTAATGAGCCGGTCTACAGTTAATCCAAGAGACATTTTCTCTGGATGTGTGAGATTATGCCTTTGACTTACCACTTCCTAGCCCCAGAGTGGGAGCCAGATGGAAAATACCTAATTTACTTTACAGTGGTAGTTTAGGAGACGAGAGCAAACGCCGAGGTGCAACTACTTGGTCCTCCAATCACTGGGTCGTTAGCTCCTAAATTGAGTAATCAATCTAGATGGCAACAAATGGGTTCTGTCGTCAAATTTTAGTATTTAGTGTTTGAAGCTGTGGGCTTGATCCTAGAACTTAAACCTGTTAAATTCAAGACTTCATAAGTTACTGTAGGAGAGCGAAATAACGGGGCAATACTCACCAAAGGTTGTTGACGAAAAGACACTTTTGCAACAATAACAATTTATTCAACACACTTATTGACTAATAAGTGCACTGCAATATCAACGTTGCGATAATTCCTGAGTGTCACTGAACAGCTAAACAGCACCAGCTGCAGAAGGACGCTGTCCCACCACTCTGATAATCACGAGATCTAGTCTCAAGCCTTCTTGCATGGGCGATAGTTAACAATGTGAACTAACTGAACACTAGTGAACACTTGCACTCAACTGCACTTAACCCTTTCACTGGCATTACACATTGATGAAAAATAGAACAATAACAATAAACAATGAACACTTGTCACTAAGACAACCTCCAATTAATTAATTAATTACGTTAACACCTGTGACTTACTGCAATCAAATCAAAGATAATTGATTGATTACGTTAATCCTTCTGTCACACAGACAGTAACAAACCAAAGAACAATTTAATTACGACTTTGCTTTATAACTTGTCACAGAGACAGTTAACCAAGATGAATACTTATGCTCAATACTGTACGATAACACACAAGTACAACACTACAGTGTCTCACAACACCATAATCACTGAACGACGAAGTTATAATAATAAACAGACGTGACCCAGACACAACACTCAGTGACTTACTCCACCTCGGGTGTCGGGAAAGAATATCAACATACGCGGTAACACACACATACAGGAATGACAATAATAACAACGTACAACTTAAATACACAAAAGTATATCAAATACAAAATGTGCGTCATGTGTATGACACCTACACCAATGACAGTGACGGATACAGTGTAACACAAACGGCTGTACCGACTACTGACTTATAGTTTCCTCGACCAGATTAACCATCGCCTGTACCGGGAGATAACAAGATAACACGGGTCAGACGGCTGATCCAAGATCATCACTAGGAACATTAAACAAGAGAATAATTTGTACTTACTTTAAGACCGGCCTGTCACTTACACCTTGCATACATACAACGCTGGACTGTGGATGCTCCGGTGAAATACTTAAGCAATCTCAGGACGTGTAACATGGGGTAGTAACGAGAGTGTAACACAGAGGGGTGACAGGGTGCAAAAACTGACTGAAACAAGATGTACCTTTGTCACACGTGACGCGAAATCTGTCGGCAGGTGAGTGTGAACACACACAGGGTGGCAGGGTGAGTG
>WNGS01165503.1:35907185-35926632 GCA_020271785.1 Procambarus virginalis
TAAACCCTTGAAATATATGTTTAACACATCTCTAACCCTGTCCATGGAGGACAGAAGAAAATGTATATATGCTGGTTAGCATTGTAAATGTGTGGCCACGTCTGTGGTAGAAAAAAAAAACGCTCTTTTAACCCATGTAATGTTAATCTATATGGGCGACAAGAGTTTGGGCAAAAATGGGATATTATAAGACTGAGTTCGGGTCTGGGTGTAATAGTGAATTAGTGTGGGGGACGGAGAGGCTC
This sequence comes from Procambarus virginalis, assembly GCA_020271785.1. Classification (NCBI taxonomy): domain Eukaryota; kingdom Metazoa; phylum Arthropoda; class Malacostraca; order Decapoda; family Cambaridae; genus Procambarus; species Procambarus virginalis. Next base: position 35,907,431 of record WNGS01165503.1, read on the forward strand.
CTCTCAATGATATTGTCGAGTCCACTCTATCTTATGGTCCTCCCTTTAACTGTCTGCAATTCAGACTGTTGAAACCTATTTCAGTTGATTTCTATTCCGCTGCAAAACACTTGTATATAGTGTGGATTGGGGTAGCGAGGTCTGGCACCACTGCCGTACAGAACAGATGTGCATTGAGATGCATTCCAGTTGCAGATTAGGGGATCGGCACACGAAAATTCCCTGCTTAGGAAGCACGGCTATGAGGCGTGAGTAAGCACAAGATATTTCTTCGGCTTCAAACAACGTTATTAAAAGTGCTTTCTCCACAGTGGGACTGTCCCAGTTGGATTGATTGCTGCCCTTTTTTGATGGGGCTGGTTCGGGTACTGGAACTACCAGAGCCTTACTCAGTGATGCATTGTTAGAAGGTTAGGTCGTAAACCTCCGCTAAACCTTTAGGCCCTCCAGTAGTATTTATTTCACCAGGTAATCTGATGCTCTTTACGAGAATTCAAAGGCTTGTAAGGCCATCTGGGAAGCTGTGAAGGTATTGAGGCCACCGTGTCTGTCTAGATAAGTGGCGTGTTTCCACTTCGAGTCATCGAGAGGGAGATTGAAGTTATTTACTAACATGACATGAAAAACTTGTACTCACCACGCTAAAGCCATTAAGGAAGGATGACATCTCCAGAGGTAGTTTAGTGTAGTGAGAAGGTGTAATGCGTGGTCAGCATTGATGTCAGTGAGTGACGCTGAAGTCCATCACCCTTTGTTAAAAAAAATCCTTTTCAATTGTGACATCTTTGGCAATCACCTTACGAGAAGCTTGAAGGAGAGTAATAGACTTAATATTGATAATCCGAACATCGAACACACACAAATTTACATGACTTATGATAACAAAGTTGGAGGAGACAATTTTCGCAGAGGGAAGAGTTTAGGATTACCTTAGTGATCCTGGATTTTTCTGATGTTATCCAGGAGAGAGAATCTGAGGAACAGTCCACAGTCCCATCGTGCACAATACTACCTACAGGGCTCGCAGACGGGATAGACCGTACTGAGGCAGTAAGCAATATATGATGAAACTGGCCGACTCGTCAGCCTTTTCTCTTGGATGTGATAGGGAACATTCAGAGTAGCTAGAGGCAATAGGCAGTGTACCGAGTCTATAGACAGTGTATGAGTCTGTAGGCAGTGTATAGAGTCTGTAGGCAGTGTACAGAGTCTGTAGGCAGTGTATTGAGTCTGTAGGCAGTGTACTGAGTCTGTAGGCAGTGTACTGAGTCTGTAGGCAGTGTACCGAGTCTGAGGGCAATATACCGAGGCTATAGCAGTGTACTGAGTCTGTAGACAGGGCTGTAGACAGTTTACCAGGGGTGTAGACAGTGTATTGAGTCAGTAGGCAGTGTACCGTGGCTTTAGAAAGTGTACCAGGCTGTAGGCAGTGTATTGATTCTGTAGGCAGTGTACCAGGGCTGGTGGCAGCGTACCAGGGCTGTAGGAAGTGTACCAGGGCTGTAGGCAGTGTACCAGGGCTGGTGGCAGTGTACCAGGGCTAGTGGCAGTGTACCAGGGCTGGTGGCAGTGTACCAGGGCTGGTGGCAGTGTACCAGGGCTGGTGGCAGTGTACCAGGGCTGGTGGCAGTGTACCAGGGCTGGTGGCAGTGTACCAGGGCTAGTGGCAGTGTACCAGGGCTGGTGGCAGTGTACCAGGGCTGGTGGCAGTGTACCAGGGCTAGTGGCAGTGTACCAGGGCTGGTGGCAGTGTACCAGGGCTGGTGGCAGTGTACCAGGGCTGGTGGCAGTGTACCAGGGCTGGTGGCAGTGTACCAGGGCTGGTGGCAGTGTACCAGGGCTGTAGGCAGTGTACCAGGGCTGTAGGCAGTGTACCAGGGCTGGTGGCAGTGTACCAGGGCTGGTGGCAGTGTACCAGGGCTGGTGGCAGTGTACCAGGGCTGGTGGCAGTGTACCAGGGCTGGTGGCAGTGTACCAGGGCTGTAGGCAGTGTACCAGGGCTGTGGCAGTGTACCAGGGCTGTAGGCAGTGTACCAGGGCTGTAGGCAGTGTACCAGGGCTGGTGGCAGTGTACCAGGGCTAGTGGCAGTGTACCAGGGCTAGTGGCAGTGTACCAGGGCTGGTGGCAGTGTACCAGGGCTGGTGGCAGTGTACCAGGGCTGGTGGCAGTGTACCAGGGCTGTGGCAGTGTACCAGGGCTGTAGGCAGTGTACCAGGGCTGTGGCAGTGTACCAGGGCTGGTGGCAGTGTACCAGGGCTGGTGGCAGTGTACCAGGGCTGGTGGCAGTGTACCAGGGCTGGTGGCAGTGTACCAGGGCTGGTGGCAGTGTACCAGGGCTGTGGCAGTGTACCAGGGCTGTGGCAGTGTACCAGGGCTGGTGGCAGTGTACCAGGGCTGGTGGCAGTGTACCAGGGCTGGTGGCAGTGTACCAGGGCTAGTGGCAGTGTACCAGGGCTGGTGGCAGTGTACCAGGGCTGGTGGCAGTGTACCAGGGCTGGTGGCAGTGTACCAGGGCTGGTGGCAGTGTACCAGGGCTGGTGGCAGTGTACCAGGGCTGGTGGCAGTGTACCAGGGCTGTAGGCAGTGTACCAGGGCTGGTGGCAGTGTACCAGGGCTGTAGGCAGTGTACCAGGGCTGTAGACAGTGTACCAGGGCTGTAGGCAGTGTACCAGGGCTGTAGACAGTGTACTAGGGCTGTAGACGTCCTGTTGTAGAATACTGACCACATTTTTGTTCACTGTAATTAGATCTCGATTTAAAAGTTATTCAGCACCAAGCTGGTTTATAGATTGGGAAGAACTTTAATTTGAAACCCATTTACATGAGCTTAATTGATTCAGTGGTGATATGTGAACAGTAGGAAATAACCAATTCAAAATACGAGATTACCTATTTAAAATAGAAGGTGACAAAATAAAATCAGGAGTGTTCCGTTAACAATAGGAGGTGACCCAATGACAATAGAAGGCGTCCAATTAAGTATGTGATGGGTCCAATTGAAAATAGAAGTTTGTCTATTAAAAATTATCTACCAGAAATAATAAAACAACTTGACAATCATGGTTTACAATGTATCCTAAACACTTCCACGGTTTAACGTAGACTGCCATATTAGTTTGTTAACTGTCAACAAAGTATTTCAATCTTGCGGGCCTAGAGTCTTTTTTCCCTTAATAACGGATCTACGTTGATGGACAGAGGGGCTATGTATGTAAACAGAGAGGTGCGGCCCTGTTTCTCTGTGCATGTATACACTGAGAGTACACTTTAGCCCTGGACAATATTCAGGATAAAAGTATACCTTGCTGGTTAGTCAGTAAACTCGTATATAACGGCATTTCTGACCCTCTTGACGTAGATAGGTCTCAAGTCCAAGTATATATAGAACAACTTTATTATTTACAAAAGTATTGGACAAATACGTTTCTTTTACATCAACACTTCTCTTATGTCCAAAGGATTTTTCAGTTTGTCTTTCCTTTTGTTACTAATATTTTACGGTATTAAACATCCTGTAACGCATGATGGAATATAACATGATACGCTTTTAAATAATCCTATCTAATCTAACCATTATAAAATACTTAAATATTTATTAGGATTCGCTTAATGAGCCGGTCTACAGTTAATCCAAGAGACATTTTCTCTGGATGTGTGAGATTATGCCTTTGACTTACCACTTCCTAGCCCCAGAGTGGGAGCCAGATGGGAAAATACCTAATTTACTTTACAGTGGTAGTTTAGGAGACGAGAGCAAACGCCGAGGTGCAACTACTTGGTCCTCCAATCACTGGGTCGTTAGCTCCTAAATTGAGTAATCAATCTAGATGGCAACAAATGGGTTCTGTCGTCAAATTTTAGTATTTAGTGTTTGAAGCTGTGGGCTTGATCCTAGAACTTAAACCTGTTAAATTCAAGACTTCATAAGTTACTGTAGGAGAGCGAAATAACGGGGCAATACTCACCAAAGGTTGTTGACGAAAAGACACTTTTGCAACAATAACAATTTATTCAACACACTTATTGACTAATAAGTGCACTGCAATATCAACGTTGCGATAATTCCTGAGTGTCACTGAACAGCTAAACAGCACCAGCTGCAGAAGGACGCTGTCCCACCACTCTGATAATCAAGAGATCTAGTCTCAAGCCTTCTTGCATGGGCGATAGTTAACAATGTGAACTAACTGAACACTAGTGAACACTTGCACTCAACTGCACTTAACCCTTTCACTGGCATTACACATTGATGAAAAATAGAACAATAACAATAAACAATAAACACTTATCACTAAGACAACCTCCAATTAATTAATTAATTACGTTAATACCTGTGACTTACTGCAATCAAATCAAAGATAATTGATTGATTACGTTAATCCTTCTGTCACACTGACAGTAACAAACCAAAGAACAATTTAATTACGACTTTGCTTTATAACTTCTGTCACAGAGACAGTTAACCAAGATGAATACTTATGCTCAATACTGTACGATAACACACAAGTACAACACTACAGTGTCTCACAACACCATAATCACTGAATGACAAAGTTATAATAATAAACAGACGTGACCCAGACACAACACTCAGTGACTTACTCCACCTCGGGTGTCGGGAAAGAATATCAACATACGCGGTAACACACAGATACGGGAATGACAATAATAACAACGTACAACTTAAATAAACAAAAGTATATCAAATACAAAATGTGCGTCATGTGTATGACACCTACACCAATGACAGTGACGGATACAGTGTAACACAAACGGCTGTACCGACTACTGACTTATAGTTTCCTCGACCAGATTAACCATCGCCTGTACCGGGAGATAACAAGATAACACGGGTCAGACGGCTGATCCAAGATCATCACTAGGAACACTAAACAAGATAATAATTTGTACTTACTTTAAGGCCGGCCTGTCACTTACACCTTGCATACATACAACGCTGGACTGTGGATGCTCCGGTGAAATACTTAAGCAATCTCTGCACGTGGTAACATGGGAGTAACGAGATTTAACACAAGGTGACACGTGCAAAACTGACTGAAACAGATGTACCTTTGTCACACGTGACGCGACATCTCCGTCGGCAGGGTGAGTGTGAACACACACAGGGTGGCAGGGTGAGTGTGAACACACACAGGGTGGCAGGGTGAGTGTGAACACACACAGGGTGGCAGGGTGAGCGTGAACACACACAGGGTGGCAGGGTGAGCGTGAACACACACAGGGTGGCAGGGTGAGCATGAACACACACAGGGTGGCAGGGTGAGCATGAACACACACAGGGTGGCAGGGTGAGCATGAACACACACAGGGTGGCAGGGTGAGCGTGAACACACACAGGGTGGCAGGGTGAGCATGAACACACACAGGGTGGCAGGGTGAGCGTGAACACACACAGGGTGGCAGGGTGAGCGTGAACACACACAGGGTGGCAGGGTGAGCATGAACACACACAGGGTGGCAGGGTGAGCATGAACACACACAGGGTGGCAGGGTGAGCGTGAACACACACAGATTGGCAGGGTGTGCGTGAACACACACAGGGTGGCAGGGTGTGCCAATTCGCCTTAGTTATAGGCACATCTGGCAGGTTAGTGAGCCTGAGGGTCTCGCTTCATGCAGGTCGGCGTTCAATCCCCGACCGTCCAAGTGGTTGGGCACCATTCCTTCCTCCCATTGTCCCATCCCAATTCTTTATCCTGACCCCTTCCCAGTGCTATATAGTCGCAATGCCTTGGCGCTTTTCCCTCATAACTCCCATTCTGTGATAAACCTTTAATGCATTCACTAGAGCACTATATTGACACCAATGGCTTGCTGTTGACATGAGCTATCCACCGATACCCAACAAGTCACAGCTGAGTCTTGTATTAACAAAACTCTACTTAGTGCACATACTCTGTGCACTCGTGAGAGTTCAACTGTCGGCGTGCACTCACTTTGCACAAATTTAGACAGCTGGCAAAAATCAATCCTCTATCAGTATGAATATGAATGTTGGAATTTGCGATATCAAGAGGAAATTGCTTTACGTATGTGTTAGATGTTCATGCAAACATATTAATTTGATATCTGGTTTAATATATATATATCTTCTCACATCAAAGGCAAAGGTTTCCAAATTGAATAATCAACTTCCTTTATAAACGAGTCTCACTCCACTAAATGCATTTGTGCTTTTATAGAGATAAAACCTTGCAATTTCTTGCCCCGTTTTCGCCATTTTGCTCAATAAATGTCTTCATAATTTAGAGGTTTTGGTGATGTTGGTGATAATGTGGACTGTTTCTTGAGGGAATTAAGGGATAATAAGGCCAATATTGGTCCAGGGTACCGGTTGAGTATGCTTTTTGTACACAGTTATTATGGCCGAGGTGTATTACAGTCTTGGCCATAATACATCGACATATGGCCAAGAACATCGACAAACTACAGTATTATATCAACTCTGGAGATGGTTCTGAAACCATGGAGGCGCAAGGATGTGTTCGCCAGTGGAATGACAGGTGTTTGAACACTTGTTTTTTTTTCAGACGCCTTTGTTCTTGTTCTGAGAAGTGTGTTCTTGTTCAGAGCAGACTGCGCCTTTGATGGACGTAACCTAACTGTCCCTTATAAATATGTTCAAAAGTAAGCAAAATCTAAAGCACACAAAATTTAGTGTCGATATTGCCGACACTAACGATATTGTCGACAACCTGAGCTGATGCTTCCATCGTGCAGAGACGATGGTAGACCAGGAGCTTAGGGCCATTAGCATAAAGATCGTTTCGTGGCCTCCCACGGCAGCCTGGAGGCACCATTGAGCCATTGGAACCATTTGGACCCTATCTTATTTGAACGCAGGGAGCGGTTCACCTGATTTGTTCATCGATTGTAAAAGAGAATGATGGACTCATTGATGTAGTAATACAAGGATGTGAAGGTATCATGAATCAGGTTGATGGATGAGTTTGTATCAAAGATGAGTCCGTATCAAAGATGAATTCGAATCATGGAAGAGCTTGTATCGTGAATGAGTCCTTATCAAGTGCTTGAATATCAGAGGATAATTAAATTTTTATGTCAACTCCGTGTCTACGATGAGTCTGTATCTACGATGAGTTCGTATCTACAATGAGTTCGTATCTACAATGAGTTCGTATCTACGATGAGTTCGTATCTAAGACAGTTTGAATCTTAGATGAATCAGTGTGTTCGACAAATTTGTATCACGACGAGTTCACAGCAACGACGCATTCGTGTATCTGATGAGGTCATATTTACGACGCGTCCGTATCTACGATGCTTCCGTATTTATGACGTGTTCGTATCTACGACACATCCGTATCTACGGCGCGTCTGAATTATTGAACGATTCTTAGCACCATAGGAGGAGTGAGCTCTTATCCAATTTGCTGTTAGTGGCACATTCACTTTAATTTGACGCCAATGGCTTACAAGGTATTGAAATAGTCGGGGAGGACTGGCTCTTTGCTTGAGAGTGATGGGGCTGAGGTGGCTCTTTGCTTGAGAGTGATGGGGTTGAGGTTGCTCTTTGTTTGAAAGTGATGGGGCTGAGGTGGCGCTTTGTTTGAAAGTGATGGGGCTGAGGTGGCTCTTTGCTTGGGAACGATGGGGCTGAGGTTGTTCTTTGCTTGGGAACGATGGGGCTGATGTTGTTCTTTGCTTGGGAATGATGGGGCTGAGGTGGCGCTTTGTTTGAAAGTGATGGGGGCTGAGGTGGCTCTTTGCTTGGGAACGATGGGGCTGAGGTGGCTCATTGCTTGAGAGTGATGGGGCTGAGGTGGCTCTTTGCTTGGGAATAATGGGGCTGAGGTTGTTCTTTGCTTGAGAGTGATGGGGCTGAGGTTGTTCTTTGCTTGAGAGTGATGGGGCTGAGGTTGTTCTTTGCTTTAGAGTGATGGAGCTGATAATGTACTTTCGACTACCGAGTGAGATGGAGGCTGAGAGAGAAGGGGCTCAGAGTGAGTGCTCTTTGCTTGAAACTAAAGGGCAGGATTATTTATGCAGGACTTCAATCGAATTTGTTGCTTGAGCAATTACTTCTTGCACACAAATGCAGTAAATATCCATCATACACGAGGTGGATGGATGGATTAGTTCCAAGTACCTTAGTGATGCTCGAGGAAGGGTTTAAAGTCTCAGATGAACTCCACTTAAGCACGTCTAAGATCTTTCCTATTGGAAGTATCCATGCCCAGGATGGTAGGAAAAGAGCTTTGCACTTTAGAGGTCCCAGATCGAACCTCCGATGATGAAACGGAGGCTCGTCTGATAAGGAGGAATATATATATATATATATATATATATATATATATATATATATATTATATATATATATATATATATATATATATATATATATATATATATATATATATATATATATATATGTAGTATATATATATACATATATATTATATATATATATATATTATATATATTATATATATATATATAATATATAATATATATATATATATGTATGTATGTATGTATGTATGTAATAATATATATATATATATATTAATATATATATATATATATATATATATATATATATGTATATATATATATATTATATATATATATATATATATATATATATATATATATATATATATATATATATATATATATATATATATAGTACCTAGTAGCCAGAACGTCGTACTCGGCCTAAAATGCAAGGCCCGATTTGCCTAATAAGCCAAGTTTTCCTGAATTATATATTTTTCTATTTTTTTCTTATGATATGATAAAGTTACCCATTTCATAATGTATGAGGTCAATTTTTTTTTCATTGGAGTTAAATTAACGTAGATATATGACCGAACCTAACCAACCCTACCTAACCTAACCTAACCTATCTTTATAGGTTAGGGTAGGATAGGTAGCCGAAAAAGTTACGTTGGTTAGGCTAGGTAGGTTAGGTAGTCGAAAAACAATTAATTCATGAAAACTTGGCTTATTAGGCAAATCGGGCCTTGCATAATAGGCTGAGAAGTGCGTTCTGGCTACTTGGTACGACATATATATATATATATATATATATATATATATATATATATATATATATATTATATATATATTTATATATATATATATATATATATATAATATATATATATATATATTATATATATATATATATATAATATATGAACGATTTTTTTTCAATATCCACAATTGGTTAATTAATTAGTTAGGTAATGGTGCTTCTTCCTGCTATTCCAGTTCTTATCCTATCTTTATCCTGTCCTTATTCCCTATCTAAGTGCGATACAATCATACTAGCTTAGCGCTTTCACTTAATAATTACCTTGTTATGAATGATAAAAGTTAGAAGAGAAAACCTTAGTGCAAAGTAGTTGTTCAACACTGCGAGTTCACCAGTCTATAGATTCCATTTGTTATGTGAACTATGCATACTGACCTATGTTCAGTATGTCACATACGAGGCCATGTTCTGCATCCTTACTAATTGAATCTCCCATGCAGTCAGCATCGAGAACTTTGTTAATTGCAGGCAAAATGGCATCAAATACAGTTGTGCTGCATGACATCAAATTTGTTAGACACGAACGCCCTCTAGTAAATAGAAGAATTATAAGTGAATGAGGGGAGTTTGAAATTAATGGGATTAATGGGTGAGTTGGAATTAAATGGCTTTTTAGAGGTATTACTGTTAGTTGTCGACTCTTCAAATATTACAAGGCAATGAAACGTCATTGAAAAACCGGAACCACACACATATTGATTGAATGGTAGTGAATGTTCGGGATGGGGCGCATCTGTGTAGGGCGGGGACTGATGATGCTTTTGTTCCATCATTAGCAACCGTTGTTAGTGAGGTTTGCGAGAGGGTTCAGCCCCTTAGAACATAGAGATTAGAAAATGTGATTGACAGGAGTAGGTGAAAATGAGACATTCAGGCAAGAGGTAAATTTTAAATACGTTAATTTTTGCTGGGAAAGCAGAGGACAAATATTTGGGTGGGACAAAAAATTCAGGATTTAAGAAGATTTCCCGAGGTAATAGAGATATGATAATGGTACAAAAGCTAAGGATGATAATATAAAGGACGCATCATTGTCCTGCGGGTAAATTATTCTACAACTATAATAAGTATATTAGGGTCATGAATTGAATGTACATGCGTGCTCAGAAGCAACAGATTTTATTGAAATAGCAGAAATGTGGATAAAAGTACATAAGACATTATTTAGCTGAGTCAAATAAAGGTATGCAAACTGTTTCTAAGTGACAGAACACAACTAAACAAGTAGGAAGGGCAGCTAATAAAGAAATAAAAACGGCTTCATACTGACAAAAAAAAACTAAATACGGAAGAAGAACTGCTCTTTACGTCGGAGAAAACGTACAAAAGTATCAGTGTAAAACAGCGAATCAAAACTGAGCAGGATACAAAACCATTAAGAATAGAAATAACAATATTGATAGCCAATTATCGTACTTTTCCAGCGTCTCTACGTGGCAAGACAGAGAAGTTGCAACATCCACAACACATTCTTGGTTCTTGCCCGCCCTCTGAGGAGCTGGAGAAACTCACTAACAGTTAACACACTGTCAAGTAACGTTGCGTTACAGTAGATAAAGTTACTTGAGGTACTTAACGGCATAATAAAGTCACCTTAATATGCATTATATTACTTACAGTACTTTAGGTGACGAGTATGTTACAGTATGTTACGTTAAATTCGGTTAGGCGAGCTTGTGTTATGTTGCATTAATTACATTATAGTTGACTTTGTTAGGGTATGTTACATATATTACAATAGGCTCCGTTAGGTTAGATAAGGTACGTTTCAATAGGATCCGTTAGGTTAGATTAGGTCAGATTTGATTAGATTAGGTCAGGTCAGATTAGGCTAGGTTGAGTCTGGTTGTGTTAGGAAGTGTACTTCAGTAGATTAGATTAAAATATGTTTTGGTTCCATTATGTAATATTGTTACATTGTGTTATGTTAGGAGAGCGGAAAATTGACAAACTATTTGCGTTCGCCTATTTTAATTTGTAATTTCCATATATTTTTAAAATCTAAACAACACGACTGCAGATTAAAATAATTATAACCCCAAACTGACACCTCGGTAGATGTTGAAGCAATCTAATTCCGTAATGGCTCATCAACAAAGTCAAAATAACATCAATATGTAACATTAGCATAACTTTCAGGAGGAGGTCTAGCTTTGCCCATACAAGACGGTTTTCCACTTGTACCCAACCAAAAGCAATTTATACATATGTATTACCTACACATGAATCAATCAAGTGATCCCAATTTAATAAGTTAGCCAGTAATTTGTTTCATAATTCAACAACGCTCTTTCGGTCGCCGGCAGCTGATCTTTAAAATGAGGGATTGGCCGATTGCCTTTGCACTGTATATAAGAATTGCTTTCTTGACCGCCTCAAAGAGTGAAGAAAAAACGAGTGGGGATGAGAAAGTACTCAAGCATAGCATGGGGGGGGGGGGGTTGCGTCGTGGGAGAGACACAATAGTGTCAGGAACCAGGGTTCTTGGGTCATTTCTTCTCCATTGCGCCCGGCATTCGTCCCCAGAGCCAAATGGCCCCAGCGCTTTAACCAATTTGTTTCGGATTTGAGACGATTGCCTTGGCATCACAATCTCTCCCGCTCGTTCTCTCTCTCTCTCTCTCTCTCCCTCTCCTCCCCTTTACTACTACTGCTCACGTCACCTCAGCCACCGCACGGGAGAAGTCAGAGGTCATTGAACACGAGTTCAACAAGGATGATGACACATGGGGCGTTTCACCCCAGCTTCCCTTCATGGTCAGCATCAACACAAACAAGCAGTGATATGTGTAATGGACTTGTGGGAAATACTAACACGAAAAACACCTTTAAAAGCTATATTCATTAATTTTTCAAATTGATTTGGAGTCTAGGGAAAAATTAGGAAAAAAGTTTGCAAATTAACTCTCCAAGCTATTTTTTCACCCTTGATGGGCCTTATGTGCGTCGCTTGAGGAGTCGATTCTCTAAACCCTCAAAAGTAGAGAGAAGGTAAAATACATATTGGCAGCATATATTCCAGGCAAGTGTGAGGCGATATGAGGCAGTTACCCCTCTGTAGGGCACCTGATAATCCTCCTTTGTGTCCTCTCTTGGTCTTGTAGATATTGCAAGTACTTATGATTACGCTAGCTGTTGAGAATTCGGTCAGAGTGTTTGATGTGTAGTGCTTCGGCTAGGTTTAATCTTACATGTCGCTGAATCTGTGGGTTTTTTTCGGTGATGTTGGTTAGGATATGATAGGTGATCATCTGGTTGTGTATTAAAACGATGTGATTGATAGAGCCTTGTTGTTTGCATAGTGTCAGACATCTTGTATGAGATGGCTTACCTGTATATTAAGATTGCTGGGGCGGACTTCAAGAAGCATATAATCTCCTCACACAACCAGACTATCACCAGAGAAATCCTAACAACCAATTCAGAAATTATCGACAGGTACAACGACAACAGGAGACTCGACATCAGCGAAGCCCTACACATCAGAAAGTAAAATCCAGCAATCAGCAGCCAATTAACACATAATTACATTGTACCCACTACAAAATCCCGAACCAACACAGAAGCAAGAAGATAGAACATGCAATGCATGCATACCGATTCTTTCATTGATCCACCTATTCATAGCAATCATATCCTGTATCACGTCAACCCAAGCGAATATGATCATAAACAGAATATGGAAAATTGTCTTTGAAAATGTAAGGAGTGCCTTCGTCAGACGTCAGACCATAAAGATGGTGTGAAAATAAACTTTTGAGAGTTAATTTGTTAACTTCCCTCGATAGTGAAGAAAAACCTAAGAAACTTAAAAAGATTCGTGTTAGAATCATTACTCTTACCCTTTCGGTCATATTTAATAACAACACACACACACACACAAACACACACACCCAGACATAGTGGCAATAGTGGAAACTAAAATAAATGACATGATCTCGGATGCAATCTTTCCGGAGGGGTACCAGGTGATGAGAAAAGAAAGGACACAGAGACAGGGAGGAGGAGTGGCACTCCTAATAAAGCGGAAATGGAAGTTTGATGAGGTGGAAAATCCGGGTAGCAATGAAAGCACGAGCTCCATACATGGAACTCTGACAGTGGATGGGAAGAAGATTGTAATCTTGATACTCTACAATCCCCCACCAAACAGTAGAAGGCCCAGGCAGGAGTACGAGGACAGCAACAAGGCATGTATAGATGAACTGCAGAGGGCAGCAACAATAGCGCATAGAATGAAGGCGAAGCTACTGGTCATGGGGGACCTAAATCACGGAGAGATAGATTGGGAAACAAGGAATCCCCATGGCGGGGAGGAGACCTGGGGAGCGAAGCTGGTAGACGTTATTGACAGGAATTTCCTAACACAGCATGTGAAGGAAGATACTAGGGAAAGAGGAGGGGATACGCCCAGCCTATTAGATCTCATTTTCACCCAGAATGTAGAAGACATCGAACAGTTGGAACATGAAATACCACTAGGAGCCAGTGACCATTGTGTCCTAGTCTTTGACTACATGATGGAGCTTAAAATTGTGACCAACGGTCAAGAGGTACGGGAAAGGAGACATGATTACAGAAAAGGGGACTACAGAAGGATAAGGGACTACCTGGGAGAAGTGCAGTGGGAGGAAGAACTTGGAGGAAAAACAGTGCAAGGTATGATGAACCAAGTCATATTGAAATGCAAGGAGGCTGAAGAGAGATTTATTCCAACAATAAAGGAAAAAAGCAGGAGGGAATATAATAACCCATGGTTTAATAGACAATGTCAGGAAGCAAAGGTGAGAAGCAGGAGGGAGTGGAGGAAGTACAGAAGACAAAGGACAGAGGACAACAGGATTAGATGTAACAGAGCTAGGAATGATTACATTAACATAAGACGAGTGTCGGAAAGAAATTATGAGAATGATATTGCAGTCAAAGCGAAAAAGCAACCTAAATTACTACATAGCCATATAAGAAGGAAGATGTCGGTAAATGACCAAGTGACAAGACTGAGGAAAACAGAAGGGGCATATACAGAAAGCGACAAGGAAATCTGCGAGGTACTGAATGCAAATTTCCATGGAGTGTTCACAACCGAGCCTGAGCAGCTCCCATTGTTAGAAGCGATTACCCTAGATGAAAGCTATCAGATATAGAGGTGACAGCAGAGGAGGTAATGAAACAGTTGACAACACTGGATGCAAATAAAGCTGTTGGACCAGACAAAGTATCACCGTGGATACTTAAAGAGGCAGCGCAGGCTCTCAGCGTGCCTCTGGCAATGATCTTTAATGAGTCACTTATGTCGGGAGAATTGCCCAGTTGCTGGAAGGAGGCAAATGTCGTACCGATTTTCAAGAAAGGTGATAGGGAGGAGGCACTTAACTACAGACCCGTATCATTGACAAGCATCCCCTGCAAAATACTTGAAAGAATAATTAGGCTAAGACTTGTTGAGCACCTGGAGAGCATTGGGTTTGTAAACAAGCACCAACATGGGTTCTGGACAGGGAAATCATGCCTAACAAACCTTTTAGAATTCTATGATAAAGTAACAAGGATAAGGCAGGACAGAGAAGGCTGGGCAGACTGCATATTTCTTGACTGCCAAAAGGCCTTTGATACAGTACCGCACATGAGACTGCTATACAAACTTGAGAGGCAGGCAGGAGTAAGCGGAAAGGCCCTAGAATGGGTGAAGAACTACCTAACAGGAAGGAGCCAGAGGGTAATGGTAAGGGGCGAGAAGTCGGACTGGCGAACAGTAACAAGTGGAGTACCTCAAGGATCGGTGCTGGGACCAATCCTCTTTCTAATTTACGTAAATGACATGTTTACAGGAGTGGAATCATACATGTCAATGTTTGCGGATGACGCAAAATTAATGAGAAGAGTTGTGACAGACGAGGATTGTAGGATCCTCCAAGAGGACTTAAACAGGTTGCAGAGATGGTCAGGGAAATGGCTACTGGAGTTTAACACCAGTAAATGTAAAGTTATGGAAATGGGATCAGGTGATAGGAGACCAAAGGGACAGTACACAATGAAGGGGAACAGCCTACCTGTAACGATTCGAGAAAGAGATCTGGGAGTGGATGTGACACCTAATCTAACTCCTGAGGCACATATAAATAGGATAACGACACCAGCGTACTCTACACTGGCGAAAATTAGAACTTCATTCAGAAACCTAAATGAGGAGGCTTTTAGGACACTTTACACTGCCTACGTGAGACCCGTCTTAGAGTATGCCACGCCATCATGGAGCCCCCACCTGAAGAAACACATAAGGAAACTGGAGAAGGTTCAGAGGTTTGCGACGAGGCTTGTCCCAGAGTTACGAGGGATGGGATATGAAGAGCGTCTGAATGAACTGAACCTTACGACACTAGAGAAAAGAAGGGAGAGAGGAGATATGATAAGGACATATAAAATACTCAGGGGAATTGACAAAGTTTTAACAGATGAAATGTTCACACGTAATAATAACAGAACGAGGGGACATGGATGGAAACTGGAAACTCAGATGAGTCACAGAGATGTTAGGAAGTTTTCTTTTAGCGTGAGAGTAGTAGAAAAATGGAATACACTTGGGGAACAGGTTGTGGAAGCAAACTCTATTCATACATTTAAAATTAGGTATGATAGGGAAATGGGACAGGAGTCATTGCTGTAAACAACCCATGGCTGGAAAGTTGGGATCCAAGAGTCAATGCTCGATCCTGCAAGCACAAATAGGTGAGTACAAATAGGTGAGTACACCCACATACACACACACACACACACACACACATGGAATGCATGAGGAAGTAATGTGGTGGAGGCTGATTCCATACACAGTTTCAAGTGTAGATATGATAGAGCGCAATAGGCTCAGGAACCTGAACACCTGTTGATTGACGGTTGAGAGGCGGGACCAAAGAGCCAGAGCTCAACCCCCGCAAGCACAACTAGGTGAGTACAACTAGGTGAGTACACACACACACACACATATATATATATATACTGTAAATATGTAGATACTTTTGGGACTGGTGAAAATTTCGAATTTTCTGATAATGCAGATAATTTCTATGCAGCTAAACTTGCAACTGTTAATGTAGCATCACCTTGTACATGTATCACTTTGTTCATGTATCATTTCACCTTCTTCGTGTATCACTTTCTTCATATACCACCAAGTTCCTGTATCACTTGTGACAAATTTTAACAAATAGAGCCTGACATTAACGATAAGAAGTCAACATGTTTTACACATGTCTTTCCGGCTTCGTTTCTCCTCAAATGAATATCGGATTTACTCCTTCAGTTGCTAAAGATATAATATGGAGTATGCACTTATGAGTCACGGTCTCCCCTATTAACTGTTAAGAGGGAGTAACCTTCAGCATCACTGGAACACTATGGTATACACACATGCGTATACCATAGCCAGGCTATGGTATACACATAGCCTGGCCAATTATATATTATTGTTCTAGTGGAGTGAAAGGCTAGGAACAATTATTCCAGTTTACTGGCATTAATAACATTCCACAACATTAATAAATAAAACCTTCTACTAATATCACACACTATTACTTTATATCCAGCTTCTCAACAACTGGGCATGATACATCAAATACAGGTCTGTAAACTGCATCAATCAACACTAGCTGACACCAGGAACTTGTCTGGTACAGTGAACAATAGTGCCTATATGCTGCCTTACTTAAGGTCCTCAAAATCTTACCTCACAGACATAAAAACCTCTACCACCTGGTATACATAATGGACAACAGCAGATATGATCCATATAAATACATAGTTACATTGCGTATAAATCTAGCAGGCACACGACCCAATTTAGGTCACAAATCACGGACTAAACACTAACAGGTCCGCTCGCCTAAAGAGATCAAACAGTGACGCCTTGAGCGATCCTTACCGAGAGGCGACACTGTAACCAACTCCAATAAGTCAACTGACCTTAAGCTTTCAAATCTCTCTAACTCATTTACAACATAAACTCACTCAGGAACTTCTAATTTAATAGATAACAGCTTAAAGAGTATAAAGCACAACCTTACATAATGATATATAATAATTGAATACATTAAGGAAATTATTTTGAATTACCAAATAAGTACACGAAGAAATTACAAGGATACGATATGGTAACACTGGGAAAGTCGGTACATCACTGGGGGCGAGGGGAGGGGGGGGGGTTAGGGAGGATTTACCAACATTCGCCTTTGCTTATACATATGCATACAAGAAAATAAATATATTAGATACATACAACATGTGTATCAAAAGATTGTCTAAGTAGAAAACATTTCACGTGCCCTAATTTCATATATGTCCAGACAATGGGACACTGCAAGGTACAACACTAAAATGTAATCTACTCAGTATACATATGAATAATACATCTGGAAACAAAATGTATACATGTATACATTCTCCAATATAGTCCACATAATGTTACCTATATTGCATTGATGTAGCATTACTTACAATCAACATACAAGGATGTTTTTCAAATCTATGACATTAGGCTACTGGTACTAGACATCTAATATATATATGTCCACAATTACATGGCCTACAACTTTGATACAGATTAATATGGACTTGGAAATGTATGTCTCACGTTGACAATACATAAAATAAGAATAATGTATGGTAACATGATATTACATCTATAACACAACATTCGTGATACGAGGCTATCAGCCAAGATATCACTGTATAGTTTGAGCACACTCATACACCAATCTCAGTATGATCATACTGGTGTATGCGTGGTCATAACATCCCTCCATCGCAGGAAATGAGTACAATGTGAGACACAGTGTACACATTCTTACAGACATGGTCAGCAAAAAACACATCTTGAATAACACACAAATATTCACAATAATCTTCATAAGCTGCTCAAATATACGGTGCAAGCACAATTACAGCATCAACTACTACAATATATAAAACATATAATAAGAATATTACATTTTATTAAGTTTTTAAACTTTAAGTTTTTTTATTATTATTTTATTAAGTTTTAAATCAATTACAAGTAATTCAGCACTTACACGTAATTATAATCATTATCTCAAGTAAATCACGAAATTTAAGGTTTTTCTTCACATAGGTTTTCTCAGGGAAAACATCTAGATAAGGCATCAGCCAGAACATTTAACTTGCCAAGAATATGGTGAATATGGATATTGAATTCCTGCAAATACAAAGGCCACCTCAAAATTTTTTGATTATGGATATCCAATCTGTCAATAAAGATTAAAGGGCTATGGTCGGTATATACATGAACCTTATTTCCATGTAAATATACCTCAAACTTTTTACGTGCCAATACATGAGCATAAGCCTCCTTCTCCATAACAGAGTAATTTCTCTCTGTACTAGAGAACTTTCTCAAAAAAAGTATACGGGATGCTCAACATTATCACATTCAATCTGGAGTAGGACAGTGTGGTGTCTGTGTATAGCTGAGATAGTCTTGGTTGTAAGGTTGATGTAAAGTCATTCCTGGTTACTGACTTTAATACTTAAACTGATTACATGATAGAGTAGCTCCCAAGCTTGGCAGGCGTCCTGTGCGCTGTTTACCTTCTCTAGTGGCGTCCAGCCGCCGCACATAGAAAACGGATGGTACCATTTTCTGTGAACATGACATCCCTCCTTTTCTTTAAAAAGAATGAATACAGGATGTCTACCATGCTTGTAGCACAAAGCAAAGTTATTGACACAAAGTAAGTTATTAACATATCAAGAGATATTGCATACATTTAACATTAATTAAACACACAAAGAATTTAAACAATCTTTACCACAAAGGATTTCAATGTTAAAAATACATATGCAATGTTAAACAAACATGAAAGAAACTGTAATATAAAGTTACAAAATATTGAATGAGAGATCTGCATTATTCAAACAATATTAAATTTAGTTCAGCATAACAAGTAAATACTTTGCATTACATAGGAACACAATTAATCATCATATCGTGTAGGGCGTTTAACATGTCGTTTTGGACGAGAGTCCTTAAATACAGGAATATCTCTCGATGAATTGTTTATCGAGTTATAACTCATTTTTTCTTTTTCTTTTGCACGACTTTGCACTTCA
>WNGS01165503.1:35927632-35951739 GCA_020271785.1 Procambarus virginalis
TCAGTTAGTTCACATTGTTCACTATCGCCCATGCAAGAAGGCTTGAGACTAGATCTCGTGATTACCAGAGTGGTGGGACAGCGTCCTGCTGCAGCTGGTGCTGTTTACCTGTTCAGTGACACTCAGGAATTATCGCAACGTTGATATTGCCGTGCACTTATTAGTCAATAAGTTTGTTGAACAAATTGTTATTGTTGCAAAAGTGTCTTTTCGTCAACAACCTTTGGT
This sequence comes from Procambarus virginalis, assembly GCA_020271785.1. Taxonomy (NCBI): domain Eukaryota; kingdom Metazoa; phylum Arthropoda; class Malacostraca; order Decapoda; family Cambaridae; genus Procambarus; species Procambarus virginalis. The sequence goes on from WNGS01165503.1 coordinate 35,927,861, forward strand.
GAGTACAGCACCGTTATTTCGCTCTGCTACAGTTACTTCTGAAGTCTGGAATTTAATAGGTTTAAGTTCTGGGATCAAGCCCACAGCTTCAAACACTAAATACTAAAATTTGATGAGGGAACCCATTTGCTACCATCTAGATAGATTACTCATTTTAGGAGCTAACGACCCAGTGATTGGAGGACCAAGTAGTTGGACCTTGGCGTTTGCTCTCGTCTCCTAAATTACCACTGTAAAGTAAATTAGGTATTGTCCCATCTGGCACCCACTCTGGGGCTAGGAAGTGGTAAGTCAAAGGCATAATCTCAAACATCCAAACAGAGGAAATGTCTTTTTGGATTACCTGTAGACCGGCTCATTAAGCGAATCCTAATGAATATTATATAATTTTTAGATTAGATAGGATTATATAAAATCATATCATATTATATCCCATCATGTGTTACAGGATGTTTAATCCCATAATATAATAGTTACAAAAAGGAAGACAAACTGAAAAATCCTTTGGACTTAAGAGAAGTGTTGATGTAAAAAAAAAGTATTTGTCCAATACATTTGTGAATAACAAAGTGGTTCCATAAATGGTTAGACTTGATGCCTATCTTCGTCAAGCGGGTCAGAAATGCCGATATATACGAGTTTACTGACTAACCAGCAAGGTATACTTTTTCCTGAATATTGTCCAGGGCTAAAGTATACTCTCAGTGTATACATACACAGAGAAACAGGGCCGCACCTTTCTGCTTACATACATAGCCCCTCTGTCCATCAACGTAGATTCGTTATTAAGGAAAAAGGCTCTTGGCCCGCAAGATTGAAATACTTTGTAGACAGTTAAGAAACTAATATGGCGTTCTATGTTAAACCGTGGAAGTGTTGAGGATACTTTGTAAACCATGCTTGTCAAGTTGTTTTATTTTTTCTGGTAGATTAGTCCCTATTTTTAATAGACAAACTTCTATTTTCAATTGGACCCATCCCATTCTTAATTGGACGCCTTTTATTGTCATTGGGTCACTTCCTATTCTTAACAGAACACTCCTGATTTAATTTCGTCACCTTCTATTTGAAATAGGTTACCTCGTATTTTAATTGGTTATTTCCTACTGTTCAAATATCTCGACTGAATCAATTCAGCTCATGCAAATGGGTTTCAAATTAAGTTCTTGCCAAACTATAAATTACGCTTGGTGCTGAACAACTTTTAAATCGATCCTCAATTACGGTGAACAAAAATGTGACCAGTATTCTTTAATAGAACGGTGCATCGAATGGAACGGTGAGAGGATGACTGCTGTATTTTAAGACTCGGTACACTATCTACAGACTCGATACACTGTCTGCAGAATCGGTACACTGCCTACAGACTCGGTTCACTGCCTAGAGACTCGGTACAATACCTACAGACTCGGTATACGGCCTACAGACTCGGTACACTGCCTACGGACTCGGTACAATGCCCATAGACTCGGTACACTACCTACAGACTCAGTACACTGTCTACAGACTCGGTATGCTACCTACAGACTCGGTACACTGCCTAGAGACTCGGTACAATACCTACAGACTCGGTACACTGCCTAACAGACTCGGTTCACTTCCTACAGACTCGGTACACTGCCTACAGACTTGGTACACTGGCTATTGCCGCTAGCTACTCTGAATTTTACTTATGTCATCCAGAAGAGAATCTGACGAATCGGCCAGTTTCATCATACATTGCTTACTGCCTCAGTACGGTCTATTCCCTCAGCGAGCCCCCTGTATTGTGGACGATGGGACTGTAGACTGTTCCTCAGATTCTCTCTCCTGGATAACATCAGAAAAATCCAGGATCACTGAGGTAATCCTGAACCTTTCCCTCTGCGAAATTGTCTCCTCCAACTTTGGCATCATAAGTCATGTAAATTTGTGGTTGTTTGATGTTCAGATTATCAATATTGAGTCTATTACTCTCCTTCAGGCTTCTCGTAAGGTGGTTGCCAAAGATGTGACAATTGAAAAAGAAAATTGTTAAACTAGGGGTGATGAACTTCAGCATCACTCACTGACATCAATGTTGACAACGCATTACACCTTCTCACTACACTAAACTACCAATGGAGATGTCATCCTTCCCTTAATGGCTTTAGCTTGGTGAGTACAAGTTTTTTCAAGTCATGTTAGTAAAAGTCTTCAATCTCCCTCTCGATGACTCGAAGTGGAAACATGCCACTTATCTAGTCAGACTCGGTGGCCTCAGTACCTACACAGCTTCCCAGATGGCGTTATCAGCCGTTGAATTCTCGTATAGAGCATCAGATTACCTGGTGAAATAAATACTACTGGAAGGGCTTAAAGGTTTAGCGGAAGTTTACGACCCAATCTTCTCACAATGCATCACTGAGTAGGACTCTTGTAGTTCCAGCACCCGAACCAGCCCCATCAAAAAAGGGCAGCAATCAATCCAGCTGAGGCAGTCCCATTGTGGAGAAAGCACTTTTAACGTTGTTTGTAGCCGAAGAAATATCTTGTGCTTACTCACGCCTCATTGCAGTTAGTGCTCCCTAAGCAGGGGATTTTCGTGAGCCGATCCCCTAATCTGCAACTGGAATACATCTCAAATCACATCAGTTCTGTATGGCAGTGGTGCTAGACCTCGCTGCCACAATCCATACTATAAACAAATGTTTTGCAGCAAAGCAGAAACCGACTGAAATAGGTTTCAACAGTCTCAATTGCAGACAGTTAAAGGGAAGGACCATAAGATAGAGTGAAGTCGACAATATCATTGAGAGGAGCCTCTCCGTCCCCCACACTAATTCACTATTACCCAGCAGACACCGAACTCTGTCTTATAATATCCCATTATTTTGCTCAAACTCTTTGTCGGCCATATAGATTAACATTACTTGGGTTAAAAGAGCGTTAGACAGCTAGTGTGGAACTGCACGTGGTTATCTTATGGGTTTACATGCCCGTACCACCTCTTGGGTGGCTCAATCTTGATCAATCATCAATAAAGCACTTGGGGTATCCACTCTAGTCGACGCTTCCATCACCCTCAGCACTGATCAGGCTGGAGGAGATACCACTCAAGTGCCTGACTGAAGATGTGAGGCAAAACTAAAGTTTATTAATTAGATGAAATCTTTAGTTAATCAAAATCTTTGGTGTGACTGTTTTTGAAAAAACTCAACAGTTGTTGAAGGAAGCTTTTAACGCTGAGGTTATACAGGAATGTTTACGCTGTTAAGTACTATAACTTGTTTAATCTGTACTTAGGTACATATGTGTTTTTATGTTTAAGCAAACGTTTTTCCGATATAAACTTACCAGGGCAACTAAAAAAAAATAAAATAAATATGAATAAATAAATACTCTGTAGCTATATTGGAATGTTTGCAAGGACGTTATACCTAAGCGTTCTCTTGAACCATACATAAAGTTTTCAATAACATCTCCGGAAAAAAATAACGTTTAAAATAAATATATATTACAGAAATTGGTGAAAGGTTGTAATATGTCTTTCATTTCCAGGTTACAGATGAAAAATTCACTGTTAGGTAAGATAAGAACACATTCGTGATGAGTTACACGGGAAAGCGCTCCATGTAACAATATCTTGTCAGTCTATATAGAGAAAAGTTCCCAATGATGGTGTATTGACCAGTTAATTACACATGAAAGTTTCCTTAACGGTACATAAATCAGTTAAATAATAAAGTAAAAAAGCTCCGCAATAGGACACTGTTAGGTTATAAATAATGATATAATAAAGTGTTGTCTGTGANTGGACCAGAGAGCAAACCGTTGCATTCGAACAACTCAAATTCCTCCTCTGTTCTAATCCCATTCTCGCCTCACCAGATATCAAGAAGCCTTTCATCCTCCATGTCGACGCCAGTGGTACCGGCATCGGAAGTGTCTTAATGCAGCAGCGAGGCGAGGAGGTTCTACCTGTCAGCTACTACAGTTACAAGTTGAAGCCTCATCAGAAGAACTACAGTACTATAGAGAAGGAACTCCTGTCCATCGTCCTGAGCCTACAACACTTTGCACCATATCTGCACGGTGCTAGGTCCACTACCATCTATTCGGACCACAACCCTCTGAGATTTTTACATCAAGCCCAATTTAATAACCAACGTCTGCTGCGATGGGCTTTATATCTTCAAGGCTTCAACTTAACGATCTGCTACATCAAGGGGCCTGACAACATCATCGCTGATGCCCTCTCCAGAGTGCATGAGGTAGAGGCAGCTCCACCTCCCACTCTACCTCCAGTGGACGTGATTCACCCGAAACGGCAGGCTTCGGGGGAGAGTTGTGACGATAATCTCTTATCAGAGATTTAGCCTGCCATTTCTGCGAATCACTCCTGTCCTCATCAACGTACATGATACGTTTTGTAGTGGCTAAACGTATTATAAGCTCGCCACACGTACCAGCAACTCCCTCCTTCCCCCCCACTGCTGCACCTGGTCGACGCGCCGAACCCTGCAACGGCCTAACTAGCGACTGCGACCATCCAGCTTCCTCATTGGCCGCCAACCAACACTCCACTCCGGGTCCCCACCAATCACGAGACCTCACCAGTTATTGTTGGAGTCCCTTACGTTTCTGCCAGCCAGAATATTGTGTGCTCGCAAGCTGTGAACTCCTAAGTGACTCACTCTGTGTGGTCAAGTAGAGGTTCATAGTTAGTGCATATATTCCAGCATTCATATTTTACTTACTTTTGTATGTCAATTCTCCTCCCCATTAACGTAATCTATTTTCATGTTTATATTGTTTATTGTTTTTGCCAGTAAGCCAAGTTTTTGCATTTATTTCAATTTGTGTTTTCTTATTGTTATTAAAATCCATATTTTTTATTATTGCTTTTCGTCTTTACAACCTTACCACAGATTACCAAATCACGCAGTCATTCTTTTTTTTCTCTTTTTTTTCCTTTTCTTTTTTTTTATATTATATGTGGCCCAGCAATGACAACTGCTAGTTGGAAGACTGCCGACCACCATTTCCAACTCGTTACTGTCACATATATATATATATATATATATATATATATATATATATATATATATATATATATATATTGGTATATTTTGGTAGCAGTCTTTCCTGTAGACATATATTATTATTAAATATGACCCAAAAAGTAAGATTAATAATTCTAACACGAATTTTCTCTATTTTCCTTATGTTTCTTTTTACTGGTGACGGTAATTGAAAAATCAATTCTCCAAAATTCATTTTTATTTCTAGTTTGACGCGACACTTGAGCGCGTTTCGTAAAACTTATTACATTTTCAAAGACTTTAGTTTATCTACACACAACTTATGCTTTATGAAACAAACATTGGCTCTTATACCTGCATTTGGGTGAGGTGATGTAATACATTAGTGGGGTGAAACACAGAACATGGAAAACGGGGTATAGATTTGTAGAAGTAGAAGTCGAGTCCCAATAGAACTGCAGAAGGCCTATTGGCCCATATTTCTTGATGTTTCTATATAGGAGCGGAGTCTTGAAGTGGGTAGAATATAGTTGTGCGTTAATTGGCTGTTGATTGCTGGTGTTGACTTCTTGATGTGTAGTGCCTCGCAGATGTCAAGCCGCCTGCTGTCGCTGTATCTATCAATGATTTCTGTGTTGTTTGTTAAGAACAAACAACACAGAATTTTTTTAGTTGTTTTGCTGCTTCTTTGAGTCGTGGGGTTAAGATTGTAGTTGAATATGTTCCTCGTTTTTTCGAGGAACATATTCATCTACATTCTTAACCCCACGACTCAAAGAAGCAACAAAACAACTAAAAAATCTGAAAGACGTAACAATAAGAAAAGCCGACAAGACAGCAGCATATGTATTGATTCCTACCCAAGAATACATTAACAAAATTAGCGATATCCTTAATGATGACTCCAATTTTCAACGAATCACGAGGAACCCTGTGGAAGACCTTAAGCGGAAATTAAACAAAACAATTACGGCAATCAACGCAAAGAAAGGTAGTGTGCATTTCAATAAACTTCAAGGCGACTATGGCTTAGGATATGCCTACGGCAATGTTAAGACACATAAACCAGGTATCCCACTACGCTCTATAATCAGCCAAATACCAACTTCAGCTTATCACCTGGCAAAAAAACTCAATGAACTCCTAACTCCATACACTCCAAGTAAGTATAGTCTACAATCATCAGCAGATTTCCTAGAATTAATCAAATCTACCCAGCCCGATGGAATCATTGCTTCCCTGGACGTGGAATCCCTATTTACCAACGTCCCAGTCGACACAACCATAGGAATGATACTGGACAGAGTATACAGAGACGAGAGCACCCCCAAATTAGACATACCTGAGCCACACTTGAAGAGTCTTCTCGAAGCATGTACAAAGGAAGCCCCTTTCATCAGTCCACAAGGAGACATGTATTTACAAATAGACGGAGTAGCAATGGGCTCTCCCTTAGGAGTTTTATTTGCTAATTTTTATATGGGAACCATCGAAGACAGGGTCTTCAGTAGCAGACAAAAACCAACTGTATATTGCCGTTATGTAGATGACATATTCGTAATAGTAAAAGACTCAGATGAACTAATTGACCTAAAAAGACATCTAGAGAGAGAGTCAGTACTCCGATTTACACATGAAAATAGTGAAAATAACAGTCTGCCATTCTTGGATGTACTAATAACAAAAACAGGAACCTCTTTAAGCACCAACGTATATACCAAGCCCACCAACATAGGATTATGCCTGAACGGTAGAAGTGAGTGCCCCCAAAGATACAAAGCCAGTGTTCTCAATGCTTATATTCGTCGAGCGCTTACCCACTGCTCTGAATGGAGCAACGTGAGTAGAGAGTTTGAAAGAGTAACTCAGGTATTGGTGAACAACGGATATAGCAACGCGGAAATAAACGCTGCTATAAGAAGACACTTGGACCGTTGGTATAATCCAGAACCTAGAACAGAAACCACAATACCTCCAATAAAATTATATTACAAATCAACCATGCACAGTGAACATATAAAAGAGGAAAGAATAATGAAAGAAATAATCCGTAAAGGAGTAAAAAGCACTACTCCTAACCAAAACATAAACCTGATAATATTCTATAAAACCAAGAAGACTTCCGAACTCCTTATCAAAAACAGCCCGAAGCCGACAGAGAACCCTCTACAGCAGTCAAGCGTTGTATACATGTACACTTGCCCCCACGAAGGATGTAACCTTCAATCTAAGTACATAGGTATGACGTCGACCAAGCTGACGAGGCGTTTGACATGCCATCTTCAATCCGGTGCCCCTAGGAATCACATGAGACAAGCCCATGACATCACCCTAACAAGAGAAATGTTGAACAAAAATACATGCATAATAGACAAAACCCAAGATGCAAGAAGATTACAAATTCTTGAAGCAATTCACATAAGAATAGAACAACCTACCATGAACACCCAAATCACGGAACTATTTACTCTACCCACAATGAGAGTAAGGACAAGACCAGAACATAACGATGCCAACACAGAAGACAATGTTCAACATAACAGGCCAATTACACTGGATTAATCTTTGTATGTAGATACCAGCTGCCTCGTATGGGCCAATAGGCCTTCTGCGGTTACCTCTATTCTTATGTTCATATGTTTCACCCCACATTTATCCCTTATGTATCCCCTATGTTTTCACCTTTATTGTCTTATCACCTGACCCAGTGCGGGTATAAAATCAACCACATTGTAAAATTTCTTCACTTGAGAATGAACCATGGAGGTTCGAAACGTTGTGCAAATTGTATAAATAAGTGTAATACATTCTATAGTAATTCACCTCTTTTCTTCACCCTGAAATTACGAAAATGAGTTTTGGAGAACTCCTATTTCAGCTAAGCCCTGATGCTAAGAAAATAGTTAGAGGGATAGAAGCCCTAAATCAGAAGATAGTAAATACAGAATATGCGGTCATATTCAATGAGACATGTTTAAAAGAAAACCTGCTGCCAGTATACACCAATATATATATATATATATATATATATATATATATATATATATATATATATATATATATATACATATATATATATATATATATATATATATATACATGTATATATAAGTAGAGTTCATCTGAGACTATAAACCCTCCCTCGAGCATCACTAAGATACTTGGAACTAATCCATCCATTCAGCTCGTGTAAGATGGATATATATTGCATTTGAGTGCAAGAAGTAATTGCTCAAGCAACAAATTCGATTTAAGTTCTGCATGAATAAGCCTGCCCTTCAGTTTCAAGCCAAGAGCACTCACTCTGAGCCCCTTCTCTCTCTCAGCCTCCATCTCACTCGTTAGTTGAAAGTACATTATCAGCCCCATCACTCTCAAGCAAAGAACAGCCTCAGCCCCATCATTCTCAAGCAAAGAACAACCTCAGCCCCATCACTCTCAAGCAAAGAGCAACCTCAGCCCCATCACTCTCAAGCAAAGAACAACCTCAGTCCCATCACTCTCAAAGAACAACCTCAGCCCCATCACTCTCAAAGAACAACCTCAGCCCCATCACTCTCAAAGAACAACCTCAGCCCTATCACTCTCAAAGAACAACCTCAGCCCCATCACTCTCAAAGAACAACCTCAGCCCCATCACTCTCAAAGAACAACCTCAGCCCCATCACTCGCAAGCAAAGAGCCAGTCCTCATCGACTATTTCAATACCTTGTAAGCCATTGGCGTCAAATTAAAGTGAATGTGCCACTAACAGCAAATTGGATAAGAGCTCACTCATCCTATGGTAATAATAATCGTCCAATAATACGGACGCGTCTTAGATACGGATGCATCGTAGATACGGACAAGTCGTAAATATGACCACATCAGAGATACGAATGCGTCGTAGCTGTGAACTCGTCGTGATACGGATTTGTCGTAGACACTGACTCATCTAAGATTCAAACCGTCGTAGATACGAACTCATCGTAGATACGAACTCAGCGTATCTACGAACTCATCGTAGATACAGACACATCGTAGAAACGGAATTGCCATAAAAACAGAATTATCCTTTGATATTCAAGTGCTTGATAAGGACTCATTCATGATACAAGCTCTTCCATAATTCGGATTCATCTTTGATACGGACTCATCTCTGATATAAACTCATCCATCAACCTGATTCATGATACCTTCACATCCTTGTATTACTACATCAATGAGTTCAACATTATCTTTTACAAACGGTGAACAAATCAGGTTGAACCGCTCCCTGCGTTCACATAAGAAAGGGTCCAAATGGTTCCAATGGCTCAATGGTGCCTCCAGGCAGCCGTGGGAGGCCAAAAAACAATCTTTATGCTAATGGCCCTAAGCTCCTGGTCTACCATCGTGTCTGCACGATGGGAGCATCAGCTCAGGATGTCGACAATATCGTTAGTGTCGGCAATATCGACACTAAATTTTGTGTGCTTTAGATTTTGCTTACTTTTGAACATATTTATAAGGGACAGGTAGGCTACGTCGATCAAGAACGCAGTCTATTTTGAACAAGAACACACTTCTCAGAACAAGAACAAAGGCGTTTGAAAAAAAAAGTGTTCAAACACCTGTCATTCCACTGGCGAACACATCCTTGCGTCTCCTTGGTTTCAGAACCATCTCCAGAGTCGATATAATACTGTAGTTTGTCGATGTTTTTGGCCATATGTCGATGTATTATGGCCAAGACTGTAATACACCTCGGCCATAATAACTGTGTACAGAAAGCATACTCAACCGGTACCCTGGACCAATATTGGCCTTATTATCCCTTAATTCCCTCAAGAAACAGTCCACATTATCACCAACATCGCCAAAACCTCTAAATTATGAATACATTTATTGAGCAACATGACGAAAAAGGGGCAAGAAATTGCAAGGCTTTATCTCTATAAAAGACCAAATGCATTTAGTGGAGTCAGACTCGCTTATAAAGGAAGTTGATTATTCAATTTCGAAACAGCCTTTGATGTGAGAAGATATATATATTAAACCAGGTATCAAATTAATATGCTTGGATGAGAACCTAACACATACGTAAAGCAATTTCCTCTTGATATTGCAAATTCCAAAATTCATATTCGTACTGTTTGAGGATTGATTTTTTACCAACTCTCTCAATTTGTGCAAAGTGAGTGCACGGCGACAGTTGAACTAACACTTGTGTACAGAATATGTGCACTAAGTCGAGTTTTGTTAATACAAGACTCAGCTGTGAGTGGTTGGGTATCGGTGGATAGCTCATGTCAACAACAAGCCATTGGTATCAATATAGTGCTCTAGTGAATGCATTAAAGGTTTATCACAGAAGGGAAATTATCAGGGAAAGACACCAAAGCATTGAGACTATATAACACTGGGAAGGGGTCAAGATAAGGATTTGGGATGGGACAATGGGAGGAAGGAATGGTGCCCAACCACTTGGACGGTCGGAGATTGAACGCCGACCTGCATGAAGCGAGACCCTCACGCTCACTAACCTGCCACATGTGCCTGTAACTAAGGCGAATTGTCACAATGACTACATCATATTTCCAGGTCCGGTCACTATGCTGACCATACAAATACCTATTATTACAAAAGTTGTCATAGCTTTTAATACTGCAGCTTTCAGGTCTCTGGGCATTTCTTAGTTCTTCTAACCTGAAGTAATTTCTTAAATTTGTATGTTTCTAATAATTGCATTAGATAATCCAAACTCTTGTGATCTACAAAGTCTTGTTCTCCTGAAGAGGAGAAAAGGATCAACCGTCCCTTGAGGGACTAGGTCCTTCCCGTGGTGTAGTCATGACGCCACGGCCTCTCGTCACCCGAAGGGAGACTATCCTAATTGGATAGGCCTCATTGCCTGGTGCCTGATTGGCTGGATTCATATATCTAGGAGGATTCGCTGCAGATTCCGGTTCGCGATAGTAGCAAGTTAACTTCTAGTACGAGCGATTTAAGAAGAGAAGAAAGATATTTTACCCTACGTGATCGTCTTGCATGGGGCAACATGACTTGCTAGTCTCAATCAGCGATTATCGTGAACATCCGTGAGCAAACAGTCACGGGAACTGAATTTCCATATTGTGTCCAGATTGCCCTTTGAGTGCCTGTAATTTCTCGGAGAGAAATTACAGGCACTCAATTCAGACGACTTTAAATTCTCACAAACTCTCACAACTTTAAATTCAACGGAATTGGGACTTATAGGAATCTCCCGCTATGCCGCGCCACCTTGTGTGTGTTCACGCTCACCCTGCCACCCTGTGTGTGTTCACGCTCACCCTGCCACCCTGTGTGTGTTCACGCTCACCCTGCCACCCTGTGTGTGTTCACGCTCACCCTGCCACCCTGTGTGTGTTCACGCTCACCTGCCACCCTGTGTGTGTTCACGCTCACCCTGCCACCCTGTGTGTGTTCACGCTCACTCTGCCACCCTGTGTGTGTGTTCAGGCTCACTCTGACACGCTGTGTGTGTTCACACTCACCCTGCCACCCTGTGTGTTCATGGTCACCCTGCCACCCTGTGTGTTCACGGTCACCCTGCCACCCTGTGTGTTCACGGTCACCCTGCCACCCTGTGTGTGTTCACACTCACCCTGCCGCCCTGTGTGTTCACGGTCACCCTGCCACCCTGTGTGTGTTCATGCTCACCCTGCCACCCTGTGTGTGTTCACGCTCACCCTGTCACCCTGTGTGTGTTCACGCTCACCCTGTCACCCTGTGTGTGTTCACGCTCACCCTGCCACCATGTGAGTGTTCATGATCTCCCTGACTCCTTGAGTGTGTGTGTTCATGCTCACCTTGCCACCCTGTGTGTGTGTTCATGCTCACCCTGCCACCTTGAGTGTGTGTGTTCATGCTCACCCTGCCACCCTATGTGTGTTCATGCTCACCCTGCCACCCTGTGTGTGTTCATGCTCACCCTGCCACCCTATGTGTGTTCATGCTCACGCAGCCACCCTGTGTGTGTTCATGCTCACCCTGCCACCCTGTGTGTGTGTTCATGCTCACGCTGCCACCCTGTGTGTGTTCATGCTCACCCTGCCACCTTGAGTGTGTGTGTTCATGCTCACCCTGCCACCCTGTGTGTGTGTTCATACTCACCCTGCCACCCTGTGTGTGTTCATGCTCACCCTGCCACCCTGTGTGTGTTCATGCTCACCCAGCCACCCAGTGTGTGTTCATGCTCACCCTGCCACCTTGAGTCTGAGTGTTCATGCTCACCCTGCCACACTGTGTGTGTGTGTTCATGCTCACCCTGCCACCCTGTGTGTGTGTTCATGCTCACCCTGCCACCCTGTGTGTGTGTTCATGCTCACCCTGCCACCCTGTGTGTGTTCATGCTCACCCTGCCACCTTGAGTGGGTGTGTTCATGCTCACCCTGCCACCCTGTGTGTGTGTTCATGCTCACCTGCCACCCTGTGTGTGTTCATGCTCACCCTGCCACCTTGAGTGTGAGTGTTCATGCTCACCCTGCCACCTTGAGTGTGAGTGTTCATGCTCACCCAGCCACCCTGTGTGTGTTCATGCTCACCCTGCCACCCTGTGTGTGTGTTCATGCTCACCCAGCCACCCTGTGTGTGTGTTCATGCTCACCCTGCCACCCTGTGTGTGTGTTCATGTTCACCCAGCCACCCTGTGTGTGTTCATGCTCACCCTGCCACCCTGTGTGTGTGTTCATGCTCACCCTGCCACCCTGTGGGTGTTCATGCTCACCCTGCCACCTTGAGTGTGTGTGTTCATGCTCACCATGCCACCCTATGTGTGTTCATGCTCACCCAGCCACCCTGTGTGTGTTCATGCTCACCCTGCCACCCTGTGTGTGTGTTCATGCTCACCCTGCCACCCTGTGTGTGTTCATGCTCACCCAGCCACCCAGTGTGTGTTCATGCTCACCCTGCCACCTTGAGTGTGAGTGTTCATGCTCACCCTGCCACCCTGTGTGTATTCATGCTCACCCTGCCACCCTGTGTGTGTTCATGCTCACCATGCCACCCTGTGTGTGTGTTCATGCTCACCCTGCCACCCTGTGTGTGTTCATGCTCACTCTGCAAACCTGTGTGTGTTCACACTCACCCTGCCATCCTGTGTGTGTTCACACTCACCCTGCCACCCTGTGTGTGTTCATGCTCACCCTGCCACCCTGTGTGTGTTCATGCTCACCCTGCCACCCTGTGTGTGTTCACACTCACCCTGCCACCCTGTGTGTGTTCATGCTCACCCTGCTACGCTGTTTGTGTTCATGCTCACCCTGCCACCCTATATGTGTTCACACTCACCCTGCCACCCTGTGTGTGTTCATGCTCACTCTGCAAACCTGTGTGTGTTCACACTCACCCTGCCACCCTGTGTGTGTTCACACTCACCCTGCCACCCTGTATGTGTTCATGCTCACCCTGCTACGCTGTTTGTGTTCATGCTCACCCTGCCTCCTTATGTGTGTTCATGCTCACCCTGCCACTCTGTGTGTGTTCATGCTCACCCTGCCACCCTGTGTGTGTTCATGCTCACCCTGCCACCCTGTGTGTGTTCATGCTCACCCTGCCACCCTGTGTGTGTTCATGCTCACCCTGCCACCCTGTGTGTGTTCATGCTCACCCTGCCACCCTGTATGTGTTCACGCTCACCCTGCCACCCTGTATGTGTTCATGATCACCCTGCCACCCTGTGTGTGTTCATGCTCACCCAGCCACCCTGTATGTGTTCATGCTCACCCTGCCACCCTGTATGTGTTCATGATCACCCCTGCCACTGACTCGGTACACTACCTAGAGACTCGGTACACTGCCTACAGACTCGGTATACTGCCCACAGACTCGGTACACTGCCCACAGACTCGGTATACTGCCCACAGACTCGGTATACTGCCCACAGACTCGGTACACTACCTAGAGATTCGGTACACTGCCTACAGACTCGGTATACTGCCCACAGACTCGGTATACTGCCCACAGACTCGGTACACTACCTAGAGACTCGGTACACTGCCTACAGACTCGGTATACTGCCCACAGACTCGGTACACTGCCCACAGACTCGGTATACTGCCCACAGACTCGGTATACTGCCCACAGACTCGGTACACTACCTAGAGATTCGGTACACTGCCTACAGACTCGGTATACTGCCCACAGACTCGGTATACTGCCCACAGACTCGGTACACTACCTAGAGATTCGGTACACTGCCTACAGACTCGGTATACTGCCCACAGACTCGGTATACTGCCCACAGACTCGGTATACTGCCCACAGACTCGGTACACTACCTAGAGATTCGGCACACTGCCTACAGACTCGGTATACTGCCCACAAACTCGGTATACTGCCCACAGACTCGGTACACTACCTACAGACTCGGTACACTGCCTACAGACTCAGAACACTGCTTACAGACTCGGTACACTACCTACAGACTCGGTTTACTTACTACAGACTCGGTACACTGCCTACAGACTCGGTACACTGCCTACAGACTCAGAACACTGCCTACAGACTCGGTACACTACATACAGACTCGGTTTACTTCCTACAGACTCGGTACACTACCTACAGACTCAGAACACTGTCTACAGACTCGGTACACTGCCTACAGACCCAGAACACTGCCTACAGACTCGGTACACTACATACAGACTCGGTACACTGCCTACAGACTCAGAACACTGTCTACAGACTCGGTACACTGCCTACAGACCCAGAACACTGCCTACAGACTCGGTACACTACATACAGACTCGGTACACTGCCTACAGACTCGGTACACTACCTACAGACTCGGTACACTACCTAGAGATTCGGCACACTGCCTACAGACTCGGTATACTGCCCACAAACTCGGTATACTGCCCACAGACTCGGTACACTACCTACAGACTCGGTACACTGCCTACAGACTCGGTACACTGCCTACAGACTCGGTACACTGCCTACAGACTCGGTACACTGCCTACAGACTCGGTACACTACCTACAGACTCAGAACACTGCCTACAGACTCGGTACACTACCTACAGACTCGGTACACTGCCTACAGACTCGGTACACTACCTACAGACTCGGTACACTGCCTAGAGACTCAGAACACTGCCTACAGACTCGGTACACTACCTACAGACTCGGTACACTGCCTACAGACTCGGTACACTACCTACAGACTCGGTACACTACCTAAAGACTCGGTACACTGCCTACAGACTCGGTTCACTTCCTACAGACTCGGTACACTGCCTACAGACTCGGTACACTGCCTACAGACTCGGTACACTGCCTACAGACTCGGTACACTGGCTACAGACTCGGTACACTACCTACAGACTCGGTACACTGCCTACAGACTCGGTACACTACCTACAGACTCGGTACACTGCCTACAGACTCGGTACACTGCCTACAGACTCAGTACACTGCCTACAGACTCGGTACACTGCCTACAGACTCGGTACAGTGCCTACAGACTCGATACACTGCCTACAGACTCGGTTCACTTCCTACAGACTCGGTACACTGCCTACAGAATCGGTACACTGGCTACAGACTCGGTACACTACCTACAGACTCGGTACACTGGCTATTGCCGCTAGCTACTCTGAGTTTTCCTTATGTCATCCAGAAGAGAATCTGACGAATCGGCCAGTTTCATCATACATTGCTTACTGCTTCAGTACGGTCTATTCCCTCAGCGAGCCCTGTAGCTAGTAATGTGCACGATGGGACTGTAGACTGTTCCTCAGATTCTCTCTCCTGGATAACATCAGAAAAATCCAGGATCACTGAGGTAATCCTGAACTTTTCCCTCTGCGAAATTGTCTCCTCCAACTTTGGTATCATAAGTAAATTTGTGGTTGTTTGATGTTCAGATTATCATATTGAGTCTATTACTCTCCTTCAGGCTTCTCGTAAGGTGGTTGCCAAAGATGTGACAATTGAAAAAGAAAATTGTTAAACTAAGGGTGATGGACTTCAGCATCACTCACTGACATCAATGTTGACAACGCATTACACCTCCTCACACACTAAACTACCTCTGGAGATGTCATCCTTCTCGTGATGGCCTTAGCTTGGTGAGTACAAGTTTTTTCAAGGCATGTTAGTAAAAGTCTTCAATCTCCCTCTCGATGACTCGAAGTGGAAACACGCCACTTATCTAGTCAGACTCGGTGGCCTCAGTACCTACACAGCTTCCCAGATGGCGTTATCAGCCTTTGAATTCTCGTATAGAGCATCAGATTACCTGGTGAAATAAATACTACTGGAAGGGCTTAAAGGTTTAGCGGAAGTTTACGACCCAACCTTCTCACAATGCATCACTGAGTAGGACTCTTGTAGTTCCAGCACCCGAACCAGCCCCATCAAAAAAGGGCAGCAATCAATCCAGCTGAGGCAGCCCCATTGCGGAGAAAGCACTTTTAACGTTGTTTGAAGCCGAAGAAATATCTTGTGCTTACTCACGCCTCATTGCAGTTAGTGCTCCCTGAGCAGGGGATTTTCGTGAGCCGATCCCCTAATCTGCAACTGGAATACATCTCAAATCACATCAGTTCTGTACGGCAGTGGTGCTAGACCTCGCTGCCACAATCCATACTATATACAAATGTTTTGCAGCAAAGCAGAAACCGACTGAAATACGTTTCAACAGTCTCAATTGCAGACAGTTAAAGGGAAGGACCATAAGATAGAGTGGAGTCGACAATATCATTGAGAGGAGCCTCTCCGTCCCCACACTAATTCACTATTACCCAGCAGAGACCGAACTCAGTCTTATAATATCCCATTATTTTGCTCAAACTCTTGTCGGCCATATAGATTAACATTACATGGGTTAAAAGAGCGGTGGACAGCTATGTGGAACTGCACGTGGTTATCTTATGGGTTTACATGCCCGTGCCACCTCTTGGGTGGCTTAATCTTGATCAATCATCAATAAAGCACTTGGGGTATCCACTCTAGTCGACGCTTCCATCACCCTCAGCACTGATCAGGCTGGAGGAGGTACCACTCAAGTGCCTGACTGTAGATGTGAGGCAAAACTAAAGTTTATTAATTAGATGAAATCTTTAGTTAATCAAAATCTTTTGGTGTGACTGTTTTTGAAAAAACTCAACAGTTGTTGAAGGAAGCTTTTAACGCTGAGGTTATACAGGAATGTTTACGCTGTTAAGTACTATAACTTGTTTAATCTGTACTTAGGTACATATGTGTTTTTATGTTTAAGCAAACGTTTTTCCGATACAAACTTACCAGGGCAACTAAAAAAATAAAATAAATATGAATAAATAAATACTCTGTAGCTATATTGGAATGTTTGCAAGGACGTTATACCTAAGCGTTCTCTTGAACCATACATAAAGTTTTCAATAACATCTCCAGAAAAAAATAACGTTTAAAATAAATATATATTACAGAAATTGTGAAAGGTTGTAATATGTCTTTCATTTCCAGGTTACAGATGAAAAATTCACTGTTAGGTAAGATAAGAACACATTCGTGATGAGTTACACGGGAAAGCGCTCCATGTAACAATATCTTGTCAGTCTATATAGAGAAAAGTTCCCAATGATGGTGTATTGACCAGTTAATTACACATGAAAGTTTCCTTAACGGTACATAAATCAGTTAAATTAATAAAGTAAAAAAGCTCCGCAATAGGACACTGTTTAGGTTATAATAATGATTATAATAAAGTGTTGTCTGTGAGGTTACACAAAAGCGTTCACTGTGAGCGCGCCCCCTGGCCTCTTCACGCTCTACTATGCTCGGCTTTGACATCACATGATAGCCATGTGATGGTCGCTTTGGCTCCTACACACTCGCCAGTTTGCCCAGCAACTCCTCTCAGTGCAGCATCACTCAATATATTCTGCCTCGTTTTTGTTTTAAATTCCGCATTCAGATTTTGTTTTAAAACTGTTTGTAGAGCATTGGAAAGTCATTAAATGTTTTTTTTCCTGATCCATAAACGTCGCGTGTGGTTTTCACGTCATGGCAGAATTATGTGATTCAGTTTGTATATATGGGGGTAGATGGTCGAAGAGCGGATGGACCATAACAGTAAACATGAGAACGAAATATCGTCTATGGCAAATGATAGGGATTTTTTTCTATCTCTTTGGATTCGGTAAGCATTACCCAATTATGATATCAACTTTTGCATTTTAATACAAATGGGTTCAAGAGTAGACGGATTCTGACTGCTGTTAGTAGGCTAAGAGTTTTCATCCCTCTAAGATAGGCTCATCGTAAGCCTATCCCAAATTGATGCTCTCAATCTCACTCTTACTTACACGCTCTCTCACTCATTATAAAAAAACTGACATACGACAAGCTAGGAACAGGTTGTGAGAAACTCCCTCCCCAAATCCCTTATTTACTAACACCTTCTGTGGCTCTGGAATACTTTATCTAGAACATTGGGCTCTGAAACACTTTAGCTGGAACATTGTGGTTCTGGAACACTGTGGCTCTGGAAGAACTTTATCTAGAACATTGTGGCTCNGCACATTCTATGTTTGTTTCCTTAGTGTAGACTGCAGTGTGGAAACCTCGCTCCTTTCCATGACTGTTACATCTAGAAAGGGCAGCTTCCCATCTTTCTCCATCTCGTAAGTGAAACGCAACACAGAATTCTGCTCAAATGCCTCCTTCAGCTCCTGTAGATGTCTGACATCAGGTACCTGTGTAAAAATGTCAATATACCTGCAGTATATGGCCGGTTTCAAGTTCATGTCGACTAAGACCTTTTGCTCCATGGCACCCATGTAGAAGTTCGCAAACAGGACACCTAGAGGAGAACCATGGCGACCCCATCTACTTGTTTATACATGTGCCCATCCGGGCGCAAGAATGGTGCCTCTTTAGTACAAGCTTGGAGTAGTTCCTTAGAATATTTCCGGTATGTCAAGAGGAGTACAGGCCGGATCACGATACACTCTGTCCGCTATCATCCCGATTGCTTCATCCACAGGTACGTTGGTAAACAGTGATTCTACGTCCAACGAGGCTCTTCTCCCTGTGGCCCGTAAACCGGCCATATACTGCAGGTATGTTGACGACATGTAATTATGTGTTAATTGGCTTTTGATTTCTGGTTTTTACTTTCTGATGTGTAGGGCCTCGCTGATGTCGAGTCTCCTGTTGTTGTTGTACCTGTCGATAATTTCTGTGTTGCTTGTTAAGATTTCGCTGGTGAAGGTCTGGTTGTGTGATAAGATTATATGCTCCTTGAAGTCAGCCCCAACAATGTTAATATACAGGTAAGCCATCTCATACAAGATGTCTGACTGTACAAGCAACAACACTCTATCAATCATAACATCGTTTTAATACACAACCAGATGATCACCTATGATATCCTAACCAACATCACGGAAAAAAACAGATTCAGCGACATAAAAGATTAAACCTAGTCGAAGCACTACACATCAAACACTCTGACCGAATTCTCAACAGCTAGCATAATTATAAGTGCTTGCAAATATCTACAAGACCAAGAGAGGACACAAGGAGGATTATCTGATGCCACTGAGAGGGGTAACTGACTCATATCGCCTCACACCTGCCTGGAATATATACTGCCAATTTATATTTTACCGTCTCTCTACTTTTGAGGGTTTAGAGAAATGACCCCTCAAGCGACGCACATAAGGCCCATCAAGGGTGAAAAAATAGCTTGGAAGAGTTAATTTGCAAATTTCTGTCCATATTTTTCCTTATAATGCAAATCAATTTGAAAAATGAATGACTATGGCTTTTAAAGGTGTTTTTCGTGTTAGTATTTCCCACAAGTCAATCACACATATCACTGCTTGTTTGTGCTGATGCTGACCATCAAGGGAAGCTGGGGTGAAACGCCCCGTGTGTCATCATCCATGTTGAACTCGTGTTCAATGACCTCTGACTTCTCCCGGGCGGTGACGTGAGCAGTAGTAGTAAAGGGGAGGAGAGGGGAGAGAGAGAGAGAGAGAGAACGAGCGGGAGAGATTGTGATGCCAAGGCAATCGTCCCAAATCCGAAACAAATTGGTTAAAGCGCTGGGGCCATTTGGCTCTGGGGACGAATGTCGGGCACAATGGAGAAGAAATGACCCAAGAACCCTGGTTCCTGACACTATTGTGTCTCTCCCACGACGCAACCCCCCCCCCCATGCTATGCTTGAGTACTTTCACATCCCCACTCGTTTTTTTCTTCACTCTTTGAGGCGGTCAAGAAAGCAGTTCTTATATACAGTGCAAAGGCAATCGGCCAATCCATCATTTTAAAGATCAGTTGTCGGCGACCGAAAGAGCGTTGTTGAATTATGGAACAAATTACCGGCTAACATATTAAAGTGGGATCACTTGATTGATTTATCCGTAGATAATACATATGTATGAATTGCTTTTGGTTGAGTACAAGAGAAAAACCGTCTTGTATGGGCCAAGCTAGACCTCCTCCTGAAAGTTATGCTAATGTTGCATACTGATGTAATTTTGACTTTGTTGATGAGCCATTACGGAATTAGATTGCTTCAACATCTACTGAGGTGTCAGTTTGGGGTTATAATTATTTTCATCTTCAGTCGTGTTGTTTAAATTTAAAGAATATATGGAAATTACAAATAAATAAAAGCGAATGCAAATAGTTTGTCAATTTTCCGCTCTCCTAACATAACACAATGTAACAATATTACATAATGGAACCAAAACATATTGTAATCTAATCTACTGAAGCCTACTGTACACTTCCTAACACAACCAGACTCAACCTAGCCTAATCTGACCTGACCAAATCTAATCTAATCTGACCTAACCTAACTTATATTAATCTAACCTAACGGAGCCTATTGTAAAGTACCTAACGTATCCTAACTGAGCCTATTGTAAAGTACCTAATGTATCCTAACTGAGCCTATTGTAAAGTACCTAACGTATCCTAACTGAGCCTATTGTAAAGTACTTAATGTAACCTAACGAAGCCTATTGAAACGTACCTTATCTAACCTAACGGAGTCTATTGTAATATATATATGTTACATACCCTAACAAAGTCAACTATAATGTAATTATTGCAACATAACACAAGCTCGCCTAACCAAATTTAACGTAACGTACTGTAACATACGCAACGATTCGTCACCTAAAGTACTGTAATGCAATATAATGCATATTAACGTGACTATATAATGCTGTTAAGTACCTCAAGTAACTTTATCTTCTGTAACGTAACATTACGTGACAGTGTGTGAACTGTTAGTGAGTTTCTCCAGCTCCTGAGAGGGCGGGCCAGAGTCAAGAATGTGTTGTTGGTAATGCAAGTCCTCTGTCTTGCCACGTTGACACGCTGGAATAGTACGATAATTGGCTATCAATGTTGTTATTTCTATTCTTAATGGTTTTGTATCCTGCTCAGTTTAGATTTGCTGTTTTACACTGATATTTTTTTACGTTTTCTCTGACGTTAAGAGCTGTTCTTTCTCCTTATTTAGTTTATTTTTCTGTCAGTATGAAGAAGTTTTCATTTCTTTATTAGATGTACTTCCTACTTGCTTAGTTGTGTTCTGTCACTTTGAAACAGTTTACATTCCCTTATTTGACTCTCAGCTAAGTGATGTCTTGTGTACTTTTATAAACGTTTCTGTTATTTCAATAAAAATCTGTTGCTTCTGTGCACACATGTACATTCAATTCATGACTTAATGATTATAGTTTAAGAGTAATTTACCCTTAGGACAATGATACGTCCTTTATCATCTCCTTAGTTTTTGTACCATTATCTTATCTCTATTATCTCAGGAAATCTTCTTAAATGCAGAATTTTTTCCATCCAAATATTTTTCCTCTGCTTTCCCACCAAAAGTTAACGTATTTAAAATTTACCTCTTGCCTGAATGTTTCGTTTTCACCTATCTCTGTCAATCGCATTTTCCAATCTCTATGTTCTAAGGGGTTGAACACTCTCGCCATCCTCAATAACAACGGTTGCTAATGAAGGGACAAAAGCATCATTAATTACCGCCCTACACAGATGCGCCCCATCCCGAACATTCACTAAAATTCTATCAATATATGTGTGGTCCCAGTTTTTCAATGACATTTCATTGCCTTGGAATATTTGAATAGTAGACAACTAACAGTAATACCTGTAAAAAGCCATTTAATTCCAACTAACCCATTAATTTCAAACTCCCCTCATTCATTTATAATTCCTCTATTTACTAGAGGGCGTTCGTGTCTAACAAAATTGATGTCATTCAATGCAACTGTATTTGATGCCAGTTTGCTTGCAATTAACAAAGTTCTCGATGCTGGTTGCATGGGAGATTCAATTAGTAAGGATGCAGAACATGGCCTCGTATGTGACATACTGAACATAGGTCAGTATGCATAGTTCACATAACAAATGGAATCTATAGACTGGTGAACTCTCAGTGTTGAACAACTACTTTACAATAAGGTTTTCTCTTCTAACTTTTATCATGCACAACAAGGTAATTATTAAGTGAAAGCGCTGAACCAGTATGATTGTATCGCACTTAGATAGGGGATAAGGACAGGATAAGAATTGGAACTGCAGGAAGAAGCATCATTACCTAACAAGATGAGCATTTGTGAATAATATTGCCTTTAAATTAAATACCGACATAATACAATTCTCAGAAATACACAAAATAGAGCTTTTAAGTCAAAGGAAAGTTCAACGGATCAGCAGGCAGATTTCGGTTAGTTAAATATCCTGAACGAAAAGTTTAAATGCGTTTCCAATTTTTATTAGTGTAAGTTATTAAGTTTGGAAAGAAGTACGCAACAGGCTATGAACTTAATTGTTTATATTCGTAAACATAGGTGATGAAAAAAAGCTTATAGCGGAGACGGCAGAATACAGTTGCATGCAATCAAATGGGCAAGATGCATAATGTTGTTAGGTTTGGTTACATTAGGTTAAGTTAGGTTGGATTAAGTTAGGTTTTTACTGAGAAGTTTAAGCATTTAAATTAATAATGATTCTTCTCAAACAAAACTTTGCGCTAATCACACTTCACATTGTTCATTTTTTTTAACAAAATGTATACATCTCTTAACATGTAACTTAGAAGAGCAAAGTTAATCCAAAGTACTTGGCGCCTTCACTCAGAAAACAGACCTAAACAAAACTAAATAACAGTGCATTGAACCCCGTTACCACGGAGAGAAAAACTACTGAATGCGATGGAATCTGTCAAGATAAAACTTATATTAACAAAGTCAAGAGAGACCAATATAAATTTAATAGGAAGCAGGAATATATAATTGCGACGCTATCAGAGCATCGCTAGTATTAACCAATTAAATCTAGACAAATTTGCTGTAGTCAGTGAATCAAATACCTTGAACAGTTTTATTACAAATTGAATAGAACGTTTCATGAGTGAATACAATTGGCTGTAAATTGGATCTCTCTCGCATAGACCAGCAGGCATGTTGCAGGTTTTCTGTTAGATAATATAATATATATATATATATATATATATATATATATATATATCATATATATATATATATCATATATATATATATATATATATATATATATATATATATATATATATAATATATATATATATATATATATATATATATGCAAACAAGCCTGAATGGTCCCCAGGACTATATGCAACTGAAAACTCACACCCTAGAAGTGACGCGATCCCATACTGCCAGGAGCACAATGCAACTGGTGTGTACAGAACACCTTAGCACTCGACCATCACGACCGGTCAAAAGGAGGCGACAGCCGAAGCTTTTTGAACTACCCCTCCGCCCCCCCCCCCTCCGTCGGCACTCTGATGGTAATCTTGGGAATAGTATTTTATCAAAACACCTCATTCTTTGGTGCACACGTGAGGAACACA
>WNGS01165503.1:35971182-35983460 GCA_020271785.1 Procambarus virginalis
GAATCCCTTGGCTATGTACAGTGCAAACAAACAATTCAAAAAGTATAACATAAAAAATAAGAACAGGGATGAATTACTCTAGGAATAAAATAAAGACAAAATGAAATAAACAGGTGCTGAGAATAAAGCGCTAGCTGAGAAACATCCACCTGATAGACAGAGCGTATATCAGTTAGTTGTTTTCTGCTCGAGCACACAAGATATTTTAACTTCAATGACTGGTTCAAGCCAAAACATCGACTTGGTAGAGGGCGCCGAGGTGCAGGTGTGCAGTCGGTGGTCACCATTCAGAAGCAGGCAGGCTGTGAATGGTAGTTTGCTGGTTGACGGTGGCGAGCCGGCATTGAGGGAGTGTGGAGTAGTGGGAGTTTAGGGTATGTTTGCCTCCTGGTCAAAACGTTTTGTGCTACTGGTAGACGTATCTTGAAGGTAGCATCTTATTGTTGTATATATATAAGTAACTGTATGTAGGGAAGAGCAGGCTCAATCTCTCTTGAAAGAGATTATCGTCACAACTCTCCCCCGAAGCCTGCTCTTACCGGGTCAAGTTACTTCTTCTGATGGTAGAGTGGTAGGTGGAGTTGCCTCTACCTCATAGACTCTGGAGAGGGCGTCTGCTATGATGTTGTCAGTACCCTTGATGTAGAAGATCTCCAGGTTGAAATTCTGCAGATACAAAGCCCATCGTAGAAGTCGTTGATTGTTGAATTGGGCTTGCTGCAAGAAGCATAGGGGATTGTGGTCCGAGTAGATGGTGGTAGACCGAGCACCTTGTAGGTAAGATGCAAAGTACTGTAAGTTCAGGACGACGGAGAGAAGTTTCTTTTCGATAGTGCTGTAGTTCTTCTGGTGAGGTTCTAACTTGTAGCTGAGTAGCTAACATGTAGAACCTCCTCGACTCGTTGTTGCATCAGGACGCCCCCAATGCCGGTACCACTGGCGTCGACATGGAGGATGAAAGGCTTCGTGATATCTGGCGAAGAGAGAATGGGATTAGAACAGAGCAAGGAGCACTATTATAGTCCTGTAAATTGGTATGAAGATCAGTTAGGATTTCCGAGTTGGAAGGCACTGACTCAGTGTTAGTGCTTTCGGGAGAAGCAGGGAAGGTCTCACTGTGGAGGTATGGACCTTTAAATGGGGATAATGATACCAACACAGTGGGGGGAGTACCTTGATACCGTTTCAGGAGGTTGACGTGGCACAACCGAGTCTTCCACCGCCTATCTGGAGTCTCAAGGACGTAGTTGTGGTTGTTTCTGCACGCCATGATGCGGTAGGGTCCTGAAACTTGTTTTGCAATGGAGAACCTGGGATAGGAAAATATGCCAACACGAAGTCTCCTGGTTTAAATTTCCTTATTTAGCTGCGTTGGTCAATATGAGTCTTCATCCTCTCCTTAGCTTTCAATAGATTGTCATTTGCAAATTTACGTCTCTCTAGAATGTGTTTTAAGTTTTGAAGAAACCGGGGCACATTCCGAGGGTCACTGAAGGTGGCATTACGTAGAGAGTCTTTAAAGCTTTGAGAGGAGTACGGCACTTACGTCCGTAGAACATCTCATAAGGACATACTCCTAGAGACTCATTGGGAGACTTCTGAAAATGCACATGATGGTGTCAAGTTGTTTATCCCAGTCCTTCAAGGTTTCATTGCAAAACTCCTTTAGGAGTGCTTTAATAGTCTGATGACTACGTTCAATAGAACCTGTGAAGCAGGATGATAGGGGCTGGAGAATACCTGTGTGATGTTGAACTCTTCAAGTGTCTTCTTGAAGAGATCACTGGTGAAGTTGGTGCCAGAGTCACTGTGAACCTCTCTTGGAAATCCATACTGGGTGAAGATCTTCAATAGTTGTTTCACCACAGTAGCAGCCGTAATGTTCTTTACTGGAACTGCTATGGGGAATCTGGTGGTAGGACACAGGATAGTTAGTATATAGGCATTGCTAGAACTGGTCCGGGGTAAAGGACCAACACAGTCTATGATGAGTCTGTGGAAAGGTTCCGCAGGCACCTGGATAGGTGTCAATGGAGCCAGGGGAATAGAGATGTTAGGTTTACCTGCCATTTGAATGTATGACACTGTTGCACGTAACTTTTGACGTCTTTAACCATACCTGGCCAGTAGTAGTCTTGTCTGATTCCGTGGTAGGTTTTGTTAAGAAAATCCTACTAAATAAATGAAACGATAGTTTCTAAAACAAATGAAACATTTAATTGTTTCAAAAGTGAATAAGGTAGTCCAAGAATGTAGGCATACCTTGCGAATCTCCAAGGACAGAAGCGAGAGTTTTCCTACTAAATGAAATATGATACTTACAGAATTAGCGAACTTTGTGCTCTGAAAAAGAAAGCCAATTCCCTACCTAAGTAAATATCATCATCTCTGACCGACGTGTAGGGGTGCGAGTGTCAACTGGTGACAAGAACTGCTGTTGAGGTCCCAACTCAGCAACGTAGTCCGTGCTAGAGGAATTATGGCCCTCTGTATCCTCCTTCGGTCGGATTGCAGAAGATAGGGTGCTCTGACCCGAAGACAAATCAAAGTACCAGGGTACCAAAATGATGATCTGTCTGAGATCGAGAAATATCCTAGGGACAAAAGGTGGAAAATACGAGTAATAACACTGAGGGAGAGATGACCAATTAAGATAATGACCGAGGCCTCCAGTCACCACGTAATCCACAGTTATCCAACACTCACAATATGCTACTCTCGGAATGCACAAAATACACAGCACCATATAAATATTAAAGTAATGAAAATATTGAAAAGCAACTGTATCAAAGCCAAGTACACTTACCACAATTGATGTTCTAGTACTAGTACCTCAGTGAAGCTCCTTGGACAGGCCCCCATTAAATGTGACGGGAAAGTGTAGATGGTAATGCAGTCCTCACTCTGGCTGATGTTAATGCCTAATACCATTTAGAGAAAAAAAGAAAAAAAAATGTTGACTGCTTGGCTTGTTTCCTGTGGTAAGTGAGAGGGAGGAACACGTAAAACAAATAGTATAAAAAATGAAACTTTAATTTACTTTAAACACAAATAAAAATAAAGACAAGTCCCATGGCAATGTACAGTGCAATAAAAAAAAAAGAGATAAATGCAAGGGCACAATATAAAATAAAATAGTGCTACATTAGACAAAATATTAAGTGGTGCTGAGAATATTGGCTTTGGCTGAGACCTCCCTTAGTATACAGAGCCAGAGAGCTTAGTATGCCAGAGAGAAATGTCAACTCTTAGAGCACTAGGATATTCTGAAGTTCACAGCTCGTGCGTGTCTATTATATGGGGGTGC
Organism: Procambarus virginalis; assembly: GCA_020271785.1. Taxonomy (NCBI): domain Eukaryota; kingdom Metazoa; phylum Arthropoda; class Malacostraca; order Decapoda; family Cambaridae; genus Procambarus; species Procambarus virginalis. Next base: position 35,974,490 of record WNGS01165503.1, read on the forward strand.
AGATGGCGCTGGCGTCGAGGACAATCGTTGATCCACCAATCAGAAAGGGCGCTGGCTGGAGTGGTAGTTTGGTGGTTGACGACAGTGGCGAGCCGGCAGGAGGGAGTGTGGAGCGAGTTTAGGGTACGTTTTCCCCCTGGTCAAAACGTTTTGTGGTACTGGTATACGTACCTTGAAGATAGCATCTTATTGTTGCATGAATATAAGTAACTTTATGTAGGGAATAGCAGGCTCAATCTCTCTTGAAAGAGATTACTGTCACAATATATATATATATATATATATATATAATATATATATATATATAATATATATATATATATATATATATATATGTGTGTGTGTGTGTTAGTAGCCAGAACATCGTACTCTGCCTACTATGCAAGGCCCGATTTGCCTAATAAGCCAAGTTTTCCAAAATTAATATAGTTTCTCTAATTTTTTTCTTATGAAATGATGAAGCTACCCATTTCATAATGTATGAGGTCAATTTTTTTTATTGGAGTTAAAATTAACATAGATATATGACCGAACCTAACCAACCCTACCTAACCTATCCTAACGTAACCTATCTTTATAGGTTAGGTTAGGTTAGGTAGCCAAAAAAGTTAGTTTAGGTTCGGTTAGTTGGTTAGGTAGTCGAAAAACAATAATTCATGAAAACTTGGCTTACTAGGCAAAACGGGCATTGCATAGTAGGCTGAGAAGTGCGTTCTGGCTACTAGGTACGACATATATATATATATATATATATATATATATATATATATATATATATGTTGTACCTAGTAGCCAGAACGTCGTACTCGGCCTGCTAAGCAAGGCCCGATTTGCCTATTAAGCCAAGCTTTCCTGAATAAATATATTTTCTCTAATTTTTTTCTTATGAAATGATAAAGCTACCATTTCATTATGTATGAGGTCAATTTTTTTATTGGAGTTAAAATTAACGTAGATATATGACCGAACCTAACCAACCCTACCTAACCTAACCTGACATATCTTTACAAGTTAGGTTATGTTAGGTAGCCGGAAAAGTTAGGTTTGGTTAGGTTAGGTAGTCGAAACACATTTAATTCATGAAAACTTGGCTTATTAGGCAAATCGGGCCTTGCATAGTAGGCTGAGAAGTGCGTTCTGGCTACTAGGTACGACATATATATATATATATATATATATATATATATATATATATATATATATATATATATATATATATTATATATATATGCCTTCTCAGCCTACTATGCAAGGCGCGATTGCCTAATAATCCGAGTCCGAGTGATTTTCTTTATTTTCAATTAATTGTTTCCTATTGGTTTAATATTATTATATTATATTAAGTACATAAATTATTGATATAGTTTATTAGATTAGGTTAGGTACTAAAGGTTAGGTTAGGTTAGGGTAAAATAGGTTAGGTTAGGTTAGGTAGGGTTTGTTAGGTTCTGTCATATATCTACGTCAGTTTTAACTAAAATTTAAAAAAAATTAGCTCATACATGATGAAATGAATTGCTTTATTATTTCATGAGAAAAAAAATGAGAAAAATCTTGAAATTCTGGAAACTTGGCTTATTATGCAAATTGAGCCTTGTAAAGTTGGTCAGGAACTGATAGAAAACGGATTGATATATCAACCTAGATAAACCCAACCCATCTCCTCGCTCCCCACCATGAGGGGGAATCGCGTGTGAGATATTATTTAGGGGGAGTTAAGATTTTGCTGATTCCCAGTAAACACTTGAGTGTGACTCCTAAAATCAGCCCGAGTGTGAAGTCTTGTCTGATGTTTACACTCGGGGTCACCCAGAGGCCGCGCGCCGCATATCCCAGAGACGTAATTAGTAAAACTAATTACAACTCCACAAAGTTCTCTCATATAAAATGTTTTCTGGTAAACTGTGATAAAGGTAACATGTGAATTTTTGGCTTGAAAGAAATATGTCGTCAGTGTGGAATATGTCGTCAGTGTGGAATATGTCGTCAGTGTGGAATATGTCGTCAGTGTTGAATATGTCGTCAGTGTTGAATATGTCGTCAGTGTGGAATATGTCGTCAGTGTTGAATATGTCGTCAGTACGGAATATGTCGTCAGTGTTGAATATGTCGTCAGTGTGGAATATGTCGTCAGTGTGGAATATGTCGTCAGTGTTGAATATGTCGTCAGTGTTGAATATGTCGTCAGTGTTGAATATGTCGTCAGTGTGGAATATGTCGTCAGTGTTGAATATGTCGTCAGTGTGGAATATGTCGTCAGTGTGAATATGTCGTCAGTGTGGAATATGTCGTCAGTGTGGAATATGTCGTCAGTGTGGAATATGTCGTCAGTGTTGAATATGTCGTCAGTGTGGAATATGTCGTCAATGTGGAATATGTCGTCAGTGTGGAATATGTCGTCAGTGTGGAATATGTCGTCAGTGTGGAATATGTCGTCAGTGTTGAATATGTCGTCAGTGTGGAATATGTCGTCAGTGTTGAATATGTCGTCAGTGTGGAATATGTCGTCAGTGTTGAATATGTCGTCAGTGTGGAATATGTCGTTAGTGTTGAATATGTCGTCAGTGTGGAATATGTCGTCAGTGTGGAATATGTCGTCAGTACGGAATATGTCGTCAGTACGGAATATGTCGTCAGTACGGAATATGTCGTCAGTACGGAATATGTCGTCAGTGTGGAATATGTCGTCAGTGTGGAATATGTCGTCAGTGTGGAATATGTCGTCAGTGTGGAATATGTCGTCAGTGTGGAATATGTCGTCAGTGTGGAATATGTCGTCAGTACGGAATATGTCGTCAGTGTGGAATATGTCGTCAGTGTGGAATATGTCTTCAGTGTGGAATATGTCGTCAGTGTGGAATATGTCGTCAGTGTGGAATATGTCGTCAGTACGGAATATGTCGTCAGTACGGAATATGTCGTCAGTGTGGAATATGTCTTCAGTGTGGAATATGTCGTCAGTGTGGAATATGTCGTCAGTATGGAATATGTCGTCAGTGTGGAATATATCGTCAGTGCGGAATATGTCGTCAGTACGATATATGTCGTCAGTACGGAATATGTCGTCAGTACGGAATATGTCGTCAGTACGGAATATGTCGTCAGTGTGAAATATGTCGTCAGTGTGGAATATGTCATCAGTACGCAATATGTCGTCAGTACGGAATATGTCGTCAGTATGGAATATGTCGTCAGTGTGGAATATGTCGTCAGTACGGAATATATCGTCAGTACGGAATATGTCGTCAGTGTGAAATATGTCGTCAGTGTGGAATATGTCGTCAGTGTGGAATATGTCTTCAGTGTGGAATATGTCGTCAGTGTGGAATATGTCGTCAGTGTGGAATATGTCGTCAGTATGGAATATGTCATCAGTGTGGAATATGTCGTCAGTGTGGAATATGTCGTCAGTACGGAATATGTCGTCAGTACGGAATATGTCGTCAGTGTGGAATATGTCGTCAGTATGGAATATGTCGTCAGTGTGGAATATGTCGTCAGTGTGGAATATGTCGTCAGTACGGAATATGTCGTCAGTACGGAATATGTCGTCAGTGTGGAATATGTCGTCAGTACGGAATATGTCGTCAGTACGGAATATGTCGTCAGTGTCAAATATGTCGTCAGTGTGGAATATGTCGTCAGTACGGAATATGTCGTCAGTACGGAATATGTCGTCAGTACAGAATATGTCGTCAGTACGGAATATGTCGTCAGTGTGGAATATGTCGTCAGTACGGAATATGTCGTCAGTACGGAATATGTCGTCAGTGTGGAATATGTCGTCAGTACGGAATATGTCGTCAGTACGGAATATGTCGTCAGTGTGGAATATGTCGTCAGTACGGAATATGTCGTCAGTACGGAATATGTCGTCAGTGTGGAATATGTCATCAGTACGGAATATGTCGTCAGTACGGAATATGTCGTCAGTACGGAATATGTCGTCAGTACGGAATATGTCGTCAGTACAGAATATGTCGTCAGTACGGAATATGTCGTCAGTACAGAATATGTCGTCAGTACGGAATATGTCATCAGTACGGAATATGTCGTCAGTGTGGAATATGTCGTCAGTACGGAATATGTCGTCAGTACGGAATATGTCGTCAGTGTGGAATATGTCGTCAGTACGGAATATGTCGTCAGTACGGAATATGTCATCAGTACAGAATATGTCGTCAGTGCGGAATATGTCGTCAGTACGGAATATGTCGTCAGTACGGAATATGTCATCAGTACGGAATATGTCGTCAGTACGGAATATGTCGTCAGTGTGGAATATGTCCTCAGTACGGAATATGTCCTTAGTACGGAATATGTCGTCAGTGTGAAATATGTCGTCAGTGTGGAATATGTCGTCAGTACGGAATATGTCGTCAGTGTGGAATATGTCGTCAGTACGCAATATGTCGTCAGTACGGAATATGTCGTCAGTATGGAATATGTCGTCAGTGTGGAATATGTCGTCAGTACGGAATATGTCGTCAGTACGGAATATGTCGTCAGTGTGAAATATGTCGTCAGTGTGGAATATGTCGTCAGTGTGGAATATGTCTTCAGTGTGGAATATGTCGTCAGTGTGGAATATGTCGTCAGTGTGGAATATGTCGTCAGTATGGAATATGTCATCAGTGTGGAATATGTCGTCAGTGTGGAATATGTCGTCAGTACGGAATATGTCGTCAGTACGGAATATGTCGTCAGTGTGGAATATGTCGTCAGTATGGAATATGTCGTCAGTGTGGAATATGTCGTCAGTGTGGAATATGTCGTCAGTACGGAATATGTCGTCAGTACGGAATATGTCGTCAGTGTGGAATATGTCGTCAGTACGGAATATGTCGTCAGTACGGAATATGTCGTCAGTACGGAATATGTCGTCAGTGTGGAATATGTCGTCAGTACGGAATATGTCGTCAGTACGGAATATGTCGTCAGTGTGGAATATGTCGTCAGTACGGAATATGTCGTCAGTACGGAATATGTCGTCAGTGTGGAATATGTCGTCAGTACGGAATATGTCGTCAGTACGGAATATGTCGTCAGTACGAAATATGTCGTCAGTACAGAATATGTCGTCAGTACGGAATATGTCGTCAGTACAGAATATGTCGTCAGTACGGAATATGTCATCAGTACGGAATATGTCGTCAGTGTGGAATATGTCGTCAGTACGGAATATGTTGTCAGTACGGAATATGTCGTCAGTGTGGAATATGTCGTCAATACGGAATATGTCGTCAGTACGGAATATGTCATCAGTACAGAATATGTCGTCAGTACGGAATATGTCGTCAGTACGGAATATGTCGTCAGTACGGAATATGTCATCAGTACGGAATATGTCGTCAGTACGGAATATGTCGTCAGTGTGGAATATGTCCTCAGTACGGAATATGTCCTTAGTACGGAATATGTCGTCAGTGTGAAATATGTCGTCAGTGTGGAATATGTCGTCAGTACGGAATATGTCGTCAGTGTGGAATATGTCGTCAGTACGCAATATGTCGTCAGTACGGAATATGTCGTCAGTATGGAATATGTCGTCAATGTGGAATATGTCGTCAGTACGGAATATGTCGTCAGTACGGAATATGTCGTCAGTGTGAAATATGTCGTCAGTGTGGAATATGTCGTCAGTGTGGAATATGTCTTCAGTGTGGAATATGTCGTCAGTGTGGAATATGTCGTCAGTGTGGAATATGTCGTCAGTATGGAATATGTCATCAGTGTGGAATATGTCGTCAGTGTGGAATATGTCGTCAGTACGGAATATGTCGTCAGTACGGAATATGTCGTCAGTGTGGAATATGTCGTCAGTATGGAATATGTCGTCAGTGTGGAATATGTCGTCAGTGTGGAATATGTCGTCAGTACGGAATATGTCGTCAGTACGGAATATGTCGTCAGTGTGGAATATGTCGTCAGTACGGAATATGTCGTCAGTACGGAATATGTCGTCAGTGTCAAATATGTCGTCAGTGTGGAATATGTCGTCAGTACGGAATATGTCGTCAGTACGGAATATGTCGTCAGTACAGAATATGTCGTCAGTACGGAATATGTCGTCAGTGTGGAATATGTCGTCAGTACGGAATATGTCGTCAGTACGGAATATGTCGTCAGTGTGGAATATGTCGTCAGTACGGAATATGTCGTCAGTACGGAATATGTCGTCAGTGTGGAATATGTCGTCAGTACGGAATATGTCGTCAGTACGGAATATGTCGTCAGTGTGGAATATGTCGTCAGTACGGAATATGTCGTCAGTACGGAATATGTCGTCAGTACGGAATATGTCGTCAGTACAGAATATGTCGTCAGTACGGAATATGTCGTCAGTACAGAATATGTCGTCAGTACGGAATATGTCATCAGTACGGAATATGTCGTCAGTGTGGAATATGTCGTCAGTACGGAATATGTCGTCAGTACGGAATATGTCGTCAGTACGGAATATGTCATCAGTACAGAATATGTCGTCAGTACGGAATATGTCGTCAGTACGGAATATGTCGTCAGTACGGAATATGTCATCAGTGTGGAATATGTCGTCAGTACGGAATATGTCGTCAGTGTGGAATATGTCGTCAGTACGTAATATGACGTCATTACGGAATATGTCCTCAGTACGGAATATGTCATCAGTACGGAATATGTCGTCAGTACGGAATATGTCGTCAGTGTGGAATATGTCCTCAGTACGGAATATGTCCTCAGTACGGAATATGTCGTCAGTGTGAAATATGTCGTCAGTGTGGAATATGTCGTCAGTGTGGAATATGTCTTCAGTGTGGAATATGTCGTCAGTACGCAATATGTCGTCAGTGTGGAATATGTCGTCAGTGTGGAATATGTCATCAGTGTGGAATATGTCGTCAGTGTGGAATATGTCGTCAGTGTGGAATATGTCGTCAGTACGGAATATGTCGTCAGTACGGAATATGTCGTCAGTGTGGAATATGTCGTCAGTGTGGAATATGTCGTCAGTGTAGAATATGTCGTCAGTGTGGAATATGTCGTCAGTGTAGAATATGTCGTCAGTGTGGAATATATTGCCAGTATGAAATATTTGTTTCCAGAGTGTAATATGATATCATTGTAATGGGATTACAGTGCTTGACATGTTATCAGTGTGCATATAATATACTGTGAGTGTGATATATGGTCAGTGTTAATTAAGGCTGTCACAACTGTAGCGTGACAACAGCTTCTTAAAGGAATTGCTGAGATTAATGAGCCTTGTTCCATGGACACTCTCAAGTCCTCTCAAGTTGTCACAACGTCACGTACAAAATTTACTAAATTGCCCTAACCTAACATAACCGAAGACGTAGGAACAGAAAACGTTACAGTCCGTCGATTTTTGCGTGACGCTGTGATCGTTCTTCTTGTTTACGACGTTCTGGATTTTGATGTCAAAAATACGATGTATTATTCAGGTGGAGGAGGACAGCTACGGTGGAACAGGAGTTACCGGGATGGAAATATGAGGTGCGCTTGAGTGTCAGTTATGTTCCAAGGAAGGTGTCAGGTATGTTCCAAGGAAGGTGCCAGATATGTTCCAAGGAAGGTGCCAGTTATGTTCCAAGGAAGGTGTCAGGTATGTTCCAAGGAAGGTGCCAGGTATGTTCCAAGGAAGGTGTCAGGTATGTTCCAAGGAAGGTGCCAGGTATGTTCCAAGGAAGGTGCCAGTTATGTTCCAAGGAAGGTGTCAGGTATGTTCCAAGGAAGGTGCCAGGTATGTTCCAAGGAAGGTGTCAGGTATGTTCCAAGGAAGGTGCCAGTTATGTTCCAAGGAAGGTGTCAGGTATGTTCCAAGGAAGGGGCCAGGTATGTTCCAAGGAAGGTGTCAGGTATGTTCCAAGGAAGGTGACAGGTATGTTCCAAGGAGGATGCCAGGTATGTTCCAAGTAAGGTGCCAGGTATGTTCCAAGGAGGATGCCAGGTATGTTCCAAGGAGGATGCCAGGTATGTTCCAAGGAAGGTGACAGGTATGTTCCAAGGAAGGTGTCAGGTATGTTCCAAGTAAGGTGCCAGGTATGTTCCAAGGAGGATGCCAGGTATGTTCCAAGGAGGATGCCAGGTATGTTCCAAGGAGGATGCCAGGTATGTTCCAAGTAAGGTGCCAGGTATGTTCCAAGGAGGATGCCAGGTATGTTCCAAGGAGGATGCCAGGTATGTTCCAAGGAAGGTGCCAGATATGTTCCAAGGAAGGTGCCAGGTATGTTCCAAGGAAGGTGTCAGGTATGTTCCAAGGAAGGTGCCAGGTATGTTCCAAGGAAGGTGCCAGGTATGTTCCAAGGAAGGTGCCAGGAATAAGGGTATAGAGCAAAGTGAACAGCTTGTAAACAGGTGAACAGGTGTAAGAGTTCGCGAATAAATCGGCGAAAGCAATGAGTGTTTTCCCCTAGGAGTGGCGGTGATGGTATCCCTTAGCCACCCAGGAGAGGGCTAGGATAATCCCTTAGCCACCTAGGAGAGGGCTAGGATAATCCCTTAGCCACCCAGGAGAGGGCTAGGATAATCCCTTAGCCACCCAGGAGAGGGCTAGGATAATCCCTTAGCCACCCAGGAGAGGGCTAGGATAATCCCTTAGCCACCCAGGAGAGGGCTAGGATAATCCCTTAGCCACCCAGGAGAGGGCTAGGATAATCCCTTAGCCACCCAGGAGAGGGCTAGGATAATCCCTTAGCCACCCAGGAGAGGGCTAGGATAATCCCTTAGCCACCCAGGAGAGGGCTAGGATAATCCCTTAGCCACCCAGGAGAGGGCTAGGATAATCCCTTAGCCACCCAGGAGAGGGCTAGGATAATCCCTTAGATCTCCAGAAACGAGCTAGCTCTTGGACCCCAACTTTATAACCATCTATTTTTCCTCTATTATATCTACTACATATCTCTAACACGCGCACACACACACACATCTTCAGGAAGCAGCCCGTAGCAGCTGTCTAACTACCAGGCTA
>WNGS01165503.1:35997257-36006454 GCA_020271785.1 Procambarus virginalis
AGCAGTAGGACCAGACAAAGTATCACCGTGGATACTAAAAGAAGCAGCGCAGGCCCTCAGCGTGCCTCTGGCAATGATCTTTAATGAGTCACTTATGTCGGGAGAATTGCCCAGTTGCTGGAAGAAGGCAAATGTCGTGCCGATCTTCAAGAAAGGCGATAGGGAGGAGGCACTTAACTATAGACCTGTATCACTGACAAGCATCCCCTGTAAAATACTGGAAAGAATAATTAGGCTACGACTGGTTGCACACCTGGAGAACATTAGGTTTGTGAACAAGCATCAACATGGGTTCTGGACAGGGAAATCGTGCCTAACAAACCTTCTGTAATTCTATGATAAAATAACGAGGATAAGACAGGACAGAGATGGTTGGGCAGACTGCATATTTCTGGACTGCCAAAAAGCCTTTGATACAGTACCGCACATGAGACTGCTATTCAAACTCGAGAGGCAGGCGGGGGTAGGGGGAAAGGTCCTAGCATGGATAAGGAACTACCTAACAGGAAGGAGCCAAAGAGTTACGGTAAGGGGCGAGAAGTCGGACTGGCGAACAGTAACAAGTGGAGTACCACAAGGATCGGTGCTGGGACCAATTCTATTTCTTGTATATGTTAACGACATGTTTACGGGTGTAGAGTCCTACATGTCGATGTTTGCGGATGACGCAAAGTTGATGAGAAGAGTTGTGACAGATGAGGATTGCAGGATCCTCCAAGAGGACCTGAACAGGTTGCAGAGATGGTCAGAGAAATGGCTACTGGAATTCAACACGAGCAAATGTAAAGTTATGGAAATGGGACTAGGAGATAGGAGACCAAAGGGACAGTACACAATGAAGGGGAACAGCCTACCTGTGACGACGCGCGAAAGAGACCTGGGTGTGGACGTAACACCTAATCTATCTCCTGAGGCACATATAAATAGGATAACGACAGCAGCGTACTCTACACTGGCAAAAGTTAGAACATCATTCAGAAACCTAAGTAAGGAGGCATTTAGGGCGCTTTACACTGCCTACGTGAGGCCAGTCTTAGAGTATGCCGCCTCATCATGGAGTCCCCATCTAAAGAAGCACATAATGAAACTGGAAAAGGTTCAGAGGTTTGCAACGAGACTCGTCCCAGAGCTACGAGGGATGGGGTATGAGGAGCGCCTGGGGGAACTATGCCTTACGACACTAGAAAGAAGAAGGGAGAGGGGGGACATGATAGGAACGTATAAAATACTCAGAGGGATTGACAGAGTGGACATAGACGAAATGTTCACACGGAATAGTAACAGAACGAGGGGACATGGATGGAAGTTAGAAACTCAGATGAGTCACAGAGATGTTAGGAAGTTTCTTTTAGCGTGAGAGTAGTGGAAAATGGAATGCCTTAAGGACAGGTTGTGGAAGCCAATACTATTCATAATTTTTAAAACCAGGTATGATAGGGAAAGGGACAGGAGTCATTGCTGTAAACAACTGATGCTCGAAAGGCGGGATCCAAGAGTCAATGNGTGTAGGGCTGCAGGTGTGTAGAGACAGTGTACGGCTGCAGGTGTGTAGAGACAGTGTAGTGCTGTAGGCGTGTAGAGACAGTGGTAGGCTGCAGGTGTGTAGAGACAGTGTATGCTGTAGGTGTGTAGAGACAGTGTAAGGCTGCAGTTTGTAGAGACTGTGTAGTGCTGTAGGTGTGTAGAGACAGTGTAAGGCTGCAGGTGTGTAGAGACAGTGCAGTGCTGCAGGTGTGTAGAGACAGTGTAGTGCTGCAGGTGTGTAGAGACAGTGTAGTGCTGCAGGTGAGTAAGACAGTGTAGGCTGCAGGTGGTGTAGAGACAGTGCAGTGCTGCAGGTGTGTAGAGACAGTGTAGTGCTGCAGGTGAGTAAGACCTGTGTAGTGCTGCAGGTGTGTAGAGACAGTGTATGCTGCAGGTGTGTAAGACAGTGTTATGCTGCCAGGTGTGTAGAGACAGTGTAGTGCTGCAGGTGTGTAGAGACAGTGTAGGGCTGCAGTGTGTAGAGACGTGTAGGCTGCAGGTGTGAAGAGACAGTGTAGGGCTGCAGGTGTGTAGAGACAGTGTAGGGCTGCAGGTGAGTCAGAGACAGTGTACGCTGCAGGTGTGTGAGAACAGTGTAGTGCTGCAGCCCTACACTGTCTCTACACACCTGCAGCACTACACTGTCTCTACACACCTGCAGCTGTACACTGTCTCTACTCACCTGCAGCCCTACACTGTCTCTACACACCTGCAGCCCTACACTGTCCTTCACACCTGCAGCCCTACACTGTCTCTACACACCTGCAGCCCTACACTGTCTCTACACACCTGCAGCACTACACTGTCTCTACACACCTGCAGCACTACACTGTCTCTACACACCTGCAGCACTACACTGTCTCTACACACCTGCAGCACTACACTGTCTCTACTCACCTGCAGCACTACACTGTCTCTACACACCTGCAGCACTGCACTGTCTCTACACACCTGCAGCCCTACACTGTCTCTACTCACCTGCAGCACTACACTGTCTCTACACACCTGCAGCACTACACTGTCTCTACACACCTGCAGCACTGCACTGTCTCTACACACCTGCAGCCTTACACTGTCTCTACACACCCTACAGCACTACACTGTCCTCTACACACCTGCAGCCCTACACTGTCTCTACACACCTACAGCACTACACTGTCTCTACACACCTGCAGCCTTACACTGTCTCTACACGCCTACAGCACTACACTGTCTCTACACACCTGCAGCCGTACACTGTCTCTACACCCTGCAGCCCTACACTGTCTCCACACACCTGCAGCCGTACACTGTCTCCACACACCTGCAGCCCTACACTGTTTCTACACACCTGCAGCCCTACACTGTCTCTACACACCTGCAGCCGTACACTGTCTCTACACACCTGCAGCCGTACACTGTCTCTACTCGCCTGTAGCACTACACTGTCTCTATACACCTGCAGCCGTACACTGTCTCCACACACCTGCAGCCCTACACTGTCTCTACACACCTTAGCCCTACACTGTCTCTACACACCTGCAGCCGTACACTGTCGCTACTCACCTGCAGCACTACACTGTCTCTACACACCTGCAGCCCTACACTGTCTCTACACACCTGCAGCCCTACAACTGTCTCTACACACACCTGCAGCCCTACACTGTCTCTACACACCTGCAGCCCTACACTGTCTCTACACACCTGCAGCCCTAAAGCACAGGCCTGTGTCCTACCATATCTGGCCAGACTACAGCAACTTTCTCAGCATCCAGCACCTTATCACCTGCCTGTTCTGCACCGCTTCACGCCCCCCTGGCCAGCAGTACCTGGGGGGGGCAGGTCTCCCTCTGCCATAGCACTTGCTGTACCACCTAGATGACGCCCAAGATATTGTTAACTCCCTTGATGATCCTGCTCACAGCCATCTTACTCGAGATGATGAAAATTAGGCAGATCGTACCTATACCTTCCCACCCCAGATTCGTATCCTTGTCCGCTATGCAAGTGCTATATAGTCGTAATGGCTTGACGCTTTCTCCTGATAGTTCCCGTCGTACCTGAACACATTCTTATGTACGCACGAAACGCAAATTTTCTCTCACGAAAAGGGTTGGATTGGTAGAAGCAAGTTCCACCTTATAGATTCTACACTCTGGGTGATTCTTCCCTATTGACCATTATTCTGATGCTAACACGTGTGTGTAAGATAGCTTCACCCACGCCTATGAGCACTCTTTGTTTGTTTCTCCCTTACGTTTTATCAGGGCTGGCGCAGGGCTATTAAGGAAGAGAATAGGAGGGCTGGCGCCCTCCTATTCTCTTCCTTAGATGTTAGGTTTATTAGTTAAAATGGTCACATGTCTAAATAAAAGATGGGCGCTTTTGCCTTATGACCTGTGAAAAGTCAGTAGTCGCAAGCGGCCCTATAAGGAAGGTAGGCAAGCCTCAGAGCAAGACAGGTAGGCAAGCAGCAGAACAAGATAGGTAGGCAAACAGCCCAGCAAGGCAGGTAGGCCAACAACCCAACAAGGCAGGTAGGCCAACAGCCCAACACCAAACAAGCAGGAGATCCAGTGCTGTCCTCCTTCCATCCACATGGACGGTAATATACTTTAAATTCATGTATATAGACCCGCAGATTTATCCAATAAACTCTTAATAAATCAACAACATAACAATTAAGTAAACAACACCTTGTAAGTCAAGTAATACAAATTAAATTGTAAATGAATGACGCCAGGTGTACCCTGTCCTCACACTTTGAGGAAAGTCAGTTAAAAAAAAATCTGAACTTTCTGGGTTTGTGGTCACAAATTTATGGATGAGGCAATGTGGAAAATCTCTGTGATTGCTTCTTGGTTGCAATACCACGAAACTGTTATAGGTACAGCTTTTAAGCAGTGCAGCAAGAAAGTATTCAATGTTCCTAGTCCTAGAGGAACTCATTCCTTAAAAAAAAATATGCTGGTTCTCCCATGCACTGACAATCTGGAGCAAATCTCCCTCTCACACTGAAGAATATTGATATCAATGTGGCTTTTAAAAATGATTAACAACTTGCCTAGTTCATCTTGTGAATTTGTTTTCAGATTCCGTGTAGAGACTGTGATAAAGTATTTGTCGTGCGGACGAGAAAATCTTCAGTGCAACGAATTGGTCAGCATATACATGTGGACAAATGCATGTATACAGCATATACATGCTGGCAATATTCATATTCAGTTGTGCTCAAGTCCCTGGGCAATCAAGCCCCACGTTGGGCGTCAGATGTGAGTCTTTACCTCAGCCAGAAGGGCTGTACAAGAGCCAACATGTAAGGTGCCAGATGTGAGATTAATGCCTCCAACTGGAATATAAGAGAGTGCAAACTGAGAGTTCAATTACCTGATACTCCAAATCACTAGGTCATTGACTCCTCAATGACTTGTAGCAATCTTGAGGGTAGTCGCCGGGGTCCTCACACCAAATTTATAGTATTCAGTGTTTGGGCTATGATTAGGTTCGAATCCAGAAGCAGACACTAAATAAATGCAAGATTATCAGAGATAGCTGGTGGCAGACAATGATAAAAGAGCAGTACACTTTAAGGGTATTGACATAAAGTCACAAATAGTCCTGACAGCTGAGTGGACAGCTCTTCAGATTCGTAGTCCAGAGGTTCCGGGTTCGATCCCCGATGGAAGCGGAAACAAAAATGGGCAGAATTTCTTTCACTCTGATGCCCCCTGTTACCTAGTAGTATACAGGTACCTGGGAGTTAGACAGTTGCTATGGACTGCTTCCAGGGGATATGTAACAAAAGTAGGCCTGGTCGAGGACCGGGCCACGGGGACGCTAAGCCCCGAAATCGTCTCAAGATAACCTCAAGATAACGAATGGAAACAAAATAGCAGTTTATTAACAAAACTTAATACGAACACAAGGGTACAGCAATTTAACGTTACGGTCATGTCCAGAGTGAGACCATGACAGCTACACAGTACCAGAGTAGCGGGACTACTGCCACACCGCTCTCCACTGGCATATGAGAACACGTCTCAAACACGTCTCAAACACATCTCAGCCCTCTTGCATAGGCAAAACAAGATCTATGAACTAACTGAACATCGCGTGTACTCACTAGGACTCAAATATTCAATCCAAAGTAATGAAATACAAACAATTTAAATAATCAAGCAATTAAACAAAACAATCAACAGAGCAAGACTTGTCACCGAGACAGTCTTCGGTGGATCAAATTAATTACTTTAACACAAACCCCTATGGACGGCAATCAATTAAAGACAATTAACAATTTATGTTAAAGCTCTATCACACAGACAAGAACAATTTATTTCAATCAATGAAATGAAAATAATTTTTTTTAATTATGTTAATTAGTTGTGTTAATTACTGTTATCTAGACAGCTATCAATCAAATATAATTTACGTTAATTACAATCTGTCACTCAGGCAGTTAATCTATCAAATGAGTAATTCATCATAGTAATTACTCCGCGACAAAGACAATTAAACAATCAGTGAATAATTATATTTATTCCTGTCACACGGAGAGTAATTCAATCAAGATGAATTACTTTAATGACGCTATCACACAGACAGCTTGCCAATCAAGAATTAGTTAACACATTACTAATTATGTTAAATACACTGTCTCAAGGAGAGCTATAATAAACATTGAGTTACGTTCACTAACTTTTCATTTATAAATTAAAGATTTCTAATTGCTTGTCCCGAAGACAATCAGAACATGGTATCAATTGACAGTCCACAGCACTTAACTTTACAAATCACAAAATACACCACAACACAATCACATTATAAAAGTAATCACAGGTTAATTAATTAACACACAATGTAATTAAACCCCGGGTATCACTAAAACGACCCCCACATGTGACTTACACGAATTCTTTTTTCTCTGAAATAAGATCAAACATCACATGACAATTCTATAATATATTCGTAGCAAGTATCGGTAAATTGAACCGTACAACCAACACTGACAGTTAAATAACTAAATGTGGAATTATACGTGTAACACATACACACGCACAGACTATAATAACAGAATTTCTCAGACAGGAGTAATCTTCACCTGCTCTTACTCTTCATATGCAAGACACTGCAGTCGGAAGGTTGAGAATCAAATCAACACAAGGGAGAAAGCACTTCAATAAATAAGATAAATATTTGTGCTCACATATAAGACCGGCCTTTTGTCACTCAAGCTCCTACACTCAGGTGGACATTGTAGAGCTTCTCCGCGATCTCCGCACGTGGTCAGTCATGCGAGACCACGTGTGACCAGCTGGTGAGGTGAGGCTGACAAATCAAACACCCCAGTCGTGCGGTGTGTGGCTCAGGTTGGGAGGCAAGGAATGTTTACCCTCTGGCGGGAGTGACAGCAACACAGGGTGGTAAACACACCTGTGAGACACACTGGGTGGGGAGTGACAGCAACACAGGGTGGTAAACACTCATGTGAGCACACTGGGCGGCACACGGGGTGTGGCAGGCAAGGTGATGGCGAGTAAAATACTAGCCCCTTAGAGATGGGCTGCAATTTACTTATTTCTCTCAGAAGAAATTCGCTGGGGTACCGTTGTTTCTTCCCTTCTAGTCAACTGTCGTAGCAATAGGCTGATGGATTACAATGGTTGACTTGGATTATCACGGATCTTAATAGTGACCACATGCTAGTGACAACATGCTAGTGACCTCTCCTGCTAGTGACTGAGACCACATGCTAGTGACCTCTCGTCTAGTGCCATGCTAGGTCTCTGCATGACCACTCTAGTGACTCTCTGCTAGACACTCTAGGACCTCTGCTAGTGACCTGAGACAATGCTAGTGACCTCTCCTGCTAGTGACTACATGCTAGTGACCACATCTACCTCCTGCTAGTGACTCATCATGCTCCCCTAGTGACAACTAGTGCCTCTCGAGTGACCATCTAGTCACTGCTAGTGACTCCTGTAACACATGCTAGTGACCTCTCCTGCTAGTGACCACATGCTATGTGACCTCTCCTGCTAGTGACTACATGCTAGTGACCTCTCCTGCTAGATGACCACTATGCTAGTGACCACATGCTAGTGACCACATGCTAGTGACCACATGCTAGGACACATGCTACGTGACCTCTCCTGCTAGTGACTACATGCTAGTGACCTCTCCTGCTAGTGACCACTGCTAGTGACCACATGCTAGTGACCTCTCCTGCTAGACCACATGCTACGTGACCTCTCCTGCTAGTGACTACATGCTAGGACCTCTCCTGCTAGTGACCACATGCTAGTGACCACTGCTAGTGACCTCTCCTGCTAGCGACCACACATGCTAGTGACCACTTGCTAGTGACCTCTCCTGCTAGTGACCACATGCTAGCGACCACATGCTAGTGACCTCTCCTGCTAGTGACCATATGCTAGTGACCACATGCTAGCGACCACATGCTAGTGACCTCTCCTGCTAGTGACACATGCTAGTGACCTCTCGCTAGTGACCATCATGCTAGTGACCAACATGCTAGTGACCCTACTGCTAGGGACCTCATGCTAGTGACCATCATGCTAGCGACCACATGCTCGTGACCTCTCCTGCTAGTGACCACAATGCTAGTGACCTCCTCCTGCTTGTGACTACATGCTAGTGACCTCTCCTGCTAGTGACTACATGCTAGTGACCTCTCCTGCTAGTGACCACATGCTAGTGACTAACATGCTAGCGACCTCTCTATGCTAGTGACCACATGCTAGTGACCACATGCTAGTAACCACATGCTAGTGACCACATGCTAGTGACCACAGGCTAGTGACCACATGCTAGTGACACACTTGCTAGTGACCTCTCCTGCTAGTAACCACCATGCTAGTGACCTCTCCTGCTAGTGACTCACATGCTAGTGGACCTCTCCTGCTAGTGACCACATGAGGCATGAGTGACCTCTCCTGCTAGGACCACATGCTAGCGACCACATGCTAGTGACCTCTCATGCTAGCGACCACATGCTAGCGACCACATGCTAGTGACCTCTCCTGCTAGCGACCACATGCTAGTGACCTCTCTGCTAGCGACCACATGCTAGTGACCTCTTCTGCTAGCGACCACATGCTAGTGACCACATTCTAGTGACCACATGCTAGTGATCTCTTCCCACAACCAAACCATCACCAGAGAAATCTTATCAAACAACACAGAAATCATGGATAGATACAGCGATATCAGACGGCTTGACATCTGCGAGGCACTACACATCAAGAAGTCAACACAAGCAATCAACATCCAATTAATGCACAACTATATTCTACCCACTTCAAGACTCCGCTCTAATATAGAAGCAACAAGAAATATGGGCCAATAGGCCCTCTGCAGTTACTTCCATCCTTCCCTTTAGCTCATACCTGGGCCGACTCTCTACCCCGATTCTATACCCCGTTCTGGCTTGGTTGAAAATCTGTTTTCACCTCACCCAAATGCAGGTTTATAAATCGAAGATGTTTTAGCTCTATTCAGTTACAGTTTTGTGTGTGTGTGTAAACTAAAGTCTTTGAAAATGTAATAGGTTTTACGAAACGCGCTCAAGTGTCGCGTCAGACTAGAAATAAAATGAATTTTGGAGAATTGATTTTTCATTTACCATCAACAGTAAAAAGAAACATAAGGAAGATCGAGAAAAATTCGTGTTA
>WNGS01165503.1:36016143-36026587 GCA_020271785.1 Procambarus virginalis
CTTCAAGGTACGTATACCAGTAGCACAAAACGTTTTGACCAGGGGGTAAAACGTACCCTAAACTCGCTCCATACTCCCTCCTGCCGGCTCTCCACCGTCGTCAACCACCAAACTACCACTCCAGCCAGCGCTCTTTCTGATTGGTGGATCAACGACTGTCCTCGACGCCAGCGCCATCT
This sequence comes from Procambarus virginalis, assembly GCA_020271785.1. Lineage (NCBI taxonomy): Eukaryota > Metazoa > Arthropoda > Malacostraca > Decapoda > Cambaridae > Procambarus > Procambarus virginalis. Next base: position 36,016,323 of record WNGS01165503.1, read on the forward strand.
GCACCCTCATATAAATAGACACGCACGAGCTGTGGACTTCAGAATATCCTAGTGCTCTAAGAGTTGACATTTCTCTCTGGCATACTAAGCTCTCTGGCTCTGTATACTAAGGGAAGTCTCAGTCAAAGCCAATATTCTCAGCACCACTTAATATTTTGTCTAACGTAGCACTATTTTATTTTATATTGTGTTCTTGCATTTATCTCTTTTTTTTTATTGCACTGTACATTGCCATGGGACTTGTCTTTATTTTTATTTGTGTTTAAAGTAAATTAAAGTTTTATTTTTTATACTATTTGTTTTAAGTGTTCCTCCCTCTCACTTACCACAGGAAACAAGCCAAGCAGTCAACATTTTTTTTCTTTTTTTTCTCTAAATGGTATTAGGCATTAACATCAGCCAAAGTGAGGACTGCATTACCATCTTCACTTTCCCGTCACATTTAATGGGGGCCTGTCCAAGGAGCTTCACTCAGGTACTAGTACTAGAACATCAATTTGTGGTAAGTGTACTTGGCTTTGATACAGTTGCTTTTCAATATTTTCATTACTTTTAAAATTTTATGGTGCTGTGTGTATTGTGCATTCCGAGAGTAGCATATTGTGAGTGTTGGATAACTTTGGATTACGTGGTGACTGGAGGCCTCAGTCATTATCTTAATTGGTCATCTCTCCCTCAGTGTTATTACTCGTGTTTTCCACCTTTTGTCCCTAGGATATTTCTCAATCTCAGACAGATCATCATTTTGGTACCCTGGTACTTTGATTTGTCTTCGGGTCAGAGCACCCTATCTTCTGCAATCCGACCGAAGGAGGATACAGAGGGCCATAATTCCTCTAGCACGGACTACGTTGCTGAGTTGGGACCTCAACAGCAGTTCTTGTCACCAGTTGACACTCGCACCCCTACACGTCGGTCAGAGATGATGATATTCACTTAGGTAGGGATTTGGCTTTCTTTTTCAGAGCACAAAGTTCGCTAATTCTGTAAGTATCATATTTCATTTAGTAGGAAAACTCTCGCTTCTGTCCTTGGAGACTCGGCAAGGTATGCCTACATTCTTGGACTACCTTATTCACTTTTGAAACAATTAAATGTTTCATTTGTTTTAGAAACTATCGGTTTCATTTATTTAGTAGGATTTTCTTAAAGTACAAGGTTTCCTGCGATTTTCATTGACTAATCATTTACCATCCTAATATTAACGTTAATTGCTAACGATTAAAATTCCACAGGATAGTTACCAGTTGCCACGTTATCTTGTTACTGACACTTCCAATATCATAAGTATATTCATTGTACATTTATTTGCTATTTTCACGTTTCGTCTCTCAGCATTTCGTAGTGATCCAGCAGGTGAAATAGGGAACTTAAGTCGTGCCAAGAGGACCGAATTACAAACTCTTGCACACGAGTATCAACTAGATGTTCCCACTGGAGCCAACAAAAATGACTTGCATAATATAATCTTGGATCACCTCTTAGATGAAGGAAAGATAGACTCTGAAACTCATGAAAACTATTCCATTGCAGATAAACATGCTCTGGCAGCTATGAAACTAAAGCTCGAACTAGCGAAAATCGACCGGGAGCAACAAAAAGAAGCTCTCCAGATAAAAAAAGAAGAGGCTGCCATAAGGAAAGAAGAACAAGAACGCGAGATGGCCCTAAAGAAAGAAGAGGCTGCCCTCAAGGAACGTGAGGCTGCCCTACTCCGTGAACGGGAGAGGGAGCATCTTGAAGCAAGAAAACGTGACCTGGAGATACAACGGGAACACAGTAAACAGCAAGCTGATAGTGCTCTCGAATATCGTCGACAAGAACTCACCTTGGAAACTACACACCACACTCAGCGCCAACAAGCTACAGCTAGTCTTCCCGTAAGTTTCAATGTCTCCCATGCAAGTAAGTTAATGCCACCATTCGTTGAGACAGAGATCAACGTCTTTTTTACCACCTTTGAGACCCTAGCTAATAAACTTAAATGGCCTGCAGATCAATGGTCTACCCTTCTCAGAGTGCATCTCACAGGTAGAGATGCAGTTACTCTCGGTACCTTAGCATCTGAGAATGACTACCAGATCCTGAAGCAAGCAGTTTTGGACGCCTACCTTCTCTCCACTGAAAGCTACAGACGAAAATTCCGTGATTATCTAAAGGCAAGTACCACCACCTTTCTAGAATTTGCCAATACAAAGAAAAGATATTTCATGAAATGGCTGGAAGCAGCACATGTCTCTACATTTTCAGAACTCGTCAACCTCATTCTAGTTGAGGAATTCTTGAGACACGTTCCCCTTTCCATCCGTTTATATTTAGCAGACAAAGAAGAAACCGACTACATCAGATGTGCGAAGTCGGCTGACCCCTACAGCCTCATACACCGGCTAACACCACCTCCCAGTAAGAAGTCTTGGTATAGTTATGATAAAGTGAGTACCGATCAAGCGAGCTCTCAATTGTATTGTAAGTATTGCAAACTCTATCGACATACCATGGATAAATGTGGAAAAGCTCAATACAAAGGCAATAATGAAACTACTAAACCCAAACTGACTCCTCCTAAGTTCGGTAAGCCTGTGATGAATGTTGGTGTTCCTGTTAATGATCTTTCTCTCTTCAGCAAACACCTGTATCCTGGAACTGTCTCTGCCAACGGTACAGATTCGGAGGGACGTTTCAAATTAAAGATCTTGAGGGACACAGCGGCACTTCAGTCAATAATATTGAAATCGGCTGTGCGTAACATCACCTACACCGGGAAAACCGTCCTTATCACTGACCTCACTGGTACCACTCTGTATGCACTCGCCAGAGTCCACCTAAATTGTCCTTTCGTGACCGGTGAAGTCCAAGTCGCTATCAGGGAAAAGCCTTTTCCCATGTCTGGAGTGCAACTTCTACTGCGCAATGACTTGGCAGAAGATCTGCAACCGTCCAGCCTGACTATTATGGACAAACCCCAGGTGTGTAACTCTGTAATGGATAATCCCATCTTTGACTATGTTCCAGCAGAGGTCCAAGAAAGTGATGAAGTTTCTCCTCCGGTTTTGGTGACCACCCGTGCACAAGCTGCACGCCCGCAACCAGCTGACTCTACTGCTACCGCTGTCCCTCAAGACCCTCAGAACCTACCACCGAATCTTACTATGTTGGAGTTCCATAAGTTACAGAGGGAGGATCCTTCATTAACACCATTATTCTTCCAGGCTGAGACTCAACCTGACAGTATTCCTGGGTTGCTCCTAGAGAGTGAGTTGCTCTACCGCAGGTACAGACCCAGTAATCTGAAGGAGGATGACGATTGGGCAAATGTCGAACAACTAGTGGTTCCCACCAGCCTGCGGCCCGATATTCTACACCTGGCCCACGGAGCACTTTCTCACTATGGTTTTAACAAAACCTACCACGGAATCAGACAAGACTACTACTGGCCAGGTATGGTTAAAGACGTCAAAAGTTACGTGCAACAGTGTCACATATTCAAATGGCAGGTAAACCTAACATCTCTATTCCCCTGGCTCCATTGACACCTATCCAGGTGCCTGCGGAACCTTTCCACAGACTCATCATAGACTGTGTTGGTCCTTTACCCCAGACCAGTTCTGGCAATGCCTATATACTAACTATCCTGTGTCCTACCACCAGATTCCCCATAGCAGTTCCAGTAAAGAACATTACGGCTGCTACTGTGGTGAAACAACTATTGAAGATCTTCACCCAGTATGGATTTCCAAGAGAGGTTCACAGTGACTCTGGCACCAACTTCACCAGTGATCTCTTCAAGAAGACACTGGAAGAGTTCAACATCACACAGGTATTCTCCAGCCCCTATCATCCTGCTTCACAGGGTTCTATTGAACGTAGTCATCAGACTATTAAAGCACTCCTAAAGAAGTTTTGCAATGAAACCTTGAAGGACTGGGATAAACAACTTGACACCATCATGTGCATTTTCAGAAGTCTCCCCAATGAGTCTCTAGGAGTATGTTCTTATAAGATGTTCTATGGACGTAAGTGCCGTACTCCTCTCAAAGCTTTTAAAGACTCTCTACGTAATGCCACCTTCAGTGACCCTCGGAATGTGCCCCGGTTTCTTCAAAACTTAAAACACATTCTAGAGAGAGTACGTAAATTTGCAAATGACAATCTATTGAAAGCTCAGGAGAGGATGAAGACTCATATTGACCAACGCAGCTAAATAAGGAAATTTAAACCAGGAGACTTCGTGTTGGCATATTTTCCTATCCCAGGTTCTCCATTGCAAAACAAGTTTTCAGGACCCTACCGCATCATGGAGTGCAGAAACAACCACAACTACGTCCTTGAGACTCCAGATAGGCGGCGGAAGACCCAGTTGTGCCACGTCAACCTCCTGAAGCAGTATCAAAGTACTCCCCCACTGTGTTGGTATCATTATCCCCATTTAAAGGTCCATACCTCCACAGTGAGACCTTCCCTGCTTCTCCTCCCGAAAGCACTAACACTGAGTCAGTGCCTTCCAACTCGGAAATCCTAACTGATCTTCATACCTATTTACAGGACTATAATAGTGCTCCTTTGCTCTGTTCTAATCCCATTCTCTCTTCTACCTGTTAGCTACTACAGCTACAAGTTAGAACCTCACCAGAAGAACTACAGCCCTATCGAAAAGGAACTTCTCTCCATCGTCCTGAACTTACAGCACTTTGAATCTTACCTACAAGGTGCTCGGTCTACCACCATCTACTCGGACCACAATCCCCTATGCTTCTTGCAGCAAGCCCAATTCAACAATCAACGACTTCTACGATGGGCTTTGTATCTGCAGAATTTCAACCTGGAGATCTTCTACATCAAGGGTACTGACAACATCATAGCAGACGCCCTCTCCAGAGTCTATGAGGTAGAGGCAACTCCACCTACCACTCTACCATCAGAAGAAGTAACTTGACCCGGTAAGAGCAGGCTTCGGGGGAGAGTTGTGACGATAATCTCTTTCAAGAGAGATTGAGCCTGCTCTTCCCTACATACAGTTACTTATATATATACAACAATAAGATGCTACCATCAAGATACGTCTACCAGTAGCACAAAACGTTTTGACCAGGAGGCAAACGTACCCTAAACTCCCACTACTCCACACTCCCTCAATGCCGGCTCGCCACCGTCAACCAGCAAACTACCATTCACAGCCTGCCTGCTTCTGATTGGAGACCCACCGACTGCACACCTGCACCTCAGCGCTCTCTACCAAGTCGATGTTTTGGCTTGAACCAGTCATTGAAGTTAAAATATCTTGTGTGCTCAAGCAGAAAACAACTAACTGATATACGCTCTGTCTATCAGGTGGATGTTTCTCAGCTAGCGCTTTATTCTCAGCACCTGTTTATTTCATTTTGTCTTTATTTTATTCCTAGAGTAATTCATCCCTGTTCTTAATTTTTATGTTATATTTTTTGACTTGTTTGTTTGCACTGTACATAACCAAGGGATTGTTCTTGTTAATAACTTTTTTTCCATTTAATTAAAGTTTCATTGTTCACACTATGTATTTTGCGGGTCTTCCCTTACTTTACCACAGACAACAGCCAAGCAGTCTATATATATATATATATATATATATATATATATATATATATATATATATATATATATATATATATATATATATATATATACAACCTTTATATATATACATCCTCACCTCTGCATGATATACACCCTCACCCCTGTATGATATACACCCTCACCCCTGTATGATATACACCCTCACCTCTGCATGATATACACCCTCACCCCTGTATGATATACACCCTCACCTTGTAACAACTGAAGCTGTTTTAAAAGAAATAATTTTATTTGAGGGCAGTGGGATACGCCTTGGTACAAAAGTTAGAGTCAAGTTGTAGTGACCTGACCAGACGTCACGGAGTATCACCCCTGAGATTTGCAGCTGAGATCACAAAACGGCTGGCGTCTTTGTCTTAAGCAACGTATAAAGAATTATTTTATAGAATTCAGTAATTTAGAGAAATTCAAGTCTTCATTCAAATTGTATTCAATAGTATTCCTGTTTAAAGTATCAAGAGTATCCTCAATTGTCGGGATACTGAGTAAGTCACCATCAGTGACGTCACTGGCCGGGACTAACCCTTGGCGCGGAGCGACCTTGACGACCCCGCGGTCACGGCTCACCAAAGCCTTCCACATTTAGTAATTCTCATAGAACAAATAGCCATTTTGTAATTGGAAATAGCCTTTCCCTAAGGTGCCTGTGCAATTACCTTCAGTTTAAAAGAGTTCAACCATCTGGGTCGTTCACTGCAACAGAGATTAGTTGTTCGACTTAAACCCTACTAGTAAACTTAGTGAGCCTGGCGTAGGAATGCCCCAAGCTCTGACCAGCTGTGAGGCAGGCAGAGTGAGGGAGAGACAGTGTGGGCAGGTCATCAACTGGAAAGGTCCCCCCATCCCCACCTCTCCTCACGATCAGCATTACATCTAGCTGGTTGCAGTCAAAGATAGAGTCTGCTGTAGTTTTGTATAGGGAATTTGTTCATAATATTGCCTCTAGGGAGTGTTAACTATAGGGAGTGCTTTTATTTAGATTTTGTTTAGCTTTTATTCAAATAATCCAATTAGATGTACTTTGCATTTTATTATTTCCATTGTCACATGTCCTTGTCACGTGGTCTCCACGAGGCTGAGTTTAGTTGGGGCGCAGCCTCACAAAGCGTAAGAATTCAGTTATCCCTCTGTTTGCTATAATTCCCTACACGTAACGTAGATTCTTCACTCATATTCCAAATAACTGGGGATCAACCTCCAAGATTTATTGAGCGCTTAATCGGTCCAGACCCTGGTTATTACGCCTCGTGTTAATGGTCAGGTGGTGGCAGCAGAAGGAGATTCTAGAGTTTGCTGGGAGTCCGGTACCACGTCGTGAGGCTGTAGAATCTTAGCAGGTCAAAACGGCTAGGACCAAGTGGCGTGGGATTCGGTTTAGAGTTGCTCTGGGGTTCCCTTGGTAGAAGAGTAGTAAATAGAATACAGACAAAGGGTGAAGGGGTTGAAGAGAGGAGAAAGAGAGACGATAACACCCCAACCCCACCGTGTTACAACCCCAGCATGATACACACTAACCCCAGCATGCTACACCCTCACCCCAGCATGCTACACCCTCACCCCAGCATGCTACACCACACACCCAGCATGATACACCCTCACCCCAGCATGCTACACCCTCACCCCAGCATGATACACCCACACCCCAGCATGCTACACCCTCACCCCAGCATGATACACTCTCACCCCAGCATGATACACCCTCACCCCAGCATGATACACCATCACCCCAGCATGATACACCCTCACCCCAGCATGATACACCCTCACCCCAGCATGCTACACCCACACCCCAGCATGATACACCCTCACCCCAGCATGCTACACCCTCACCCCAGCATGATACACCCTCACCCCAGCATGATACACCCTCACCCCAGCATGATACACCCTCACCCCAGCATGATACACCCTCACCCGAGCATGATACACTCTCACCCCAGCATGCTACACCCTCACCCCAGCATGCTACACCCTCACCCCAGCATGATACACCCTCACCCCAGCATGATACACCCTCACCCCAGCATGATACACCCTCACCCCAGCATGATACACCCTCACCCGAGTATGATACACTCTCACCCCAGCATGCTACACCCTCACCCCAGCATGATACACCCTCACCCTTGCATGATACACCCTGACCCCTGCATGATACACCCTCACCCCAGCATGATACACCCTCACCCTAGCATGATACATCCTCACCCCTGCATGATACACCCTCACCCCAGCATGATACACCCTCACCCTAGCATGATACACCCTCACCCCAGCATGATACACCCTCACCCCAGCATGATACACCCTCACTCCATGTGGGAACCGACCTGTGAGATTTATATTTAATTTATATGAATTTATATTGAATTTATATTTACGTTAATTTATATAATTCGATAGTAATTTGTATGATGTAAGTGGACTGTATTTCTGCAATAATCACACAAATCGATCCTTACACATTAGGGGGGGTTTGTATTAAATTTATATATATGCAGCCAATCAAACTACCGTATTAACTACACATTAATACATTGAGGAGGTTCCTTATCTTATTTGTACAGCAGGCCTTAGTTCACAAGGTATAACTAGGATGTACACACCAAATTATCCTATTTTGAGGCAGTTTCCAACACCCAGTAACTGATGCACAAACTTGCTTCCTCTACTTGTACCTGTCAAAAGGGCGCTAGCTATAAAGCCAGAATCATAATATATGACAGCTATATCAGAGAAAACACTGTACAATGAACCATAAAGACCAAGGCTTAATTACCTTTTTTGAGTCGATCATTCATGCTCTAACCGGTTGCCCAATAATATCTACCTAACACTAATGGCCAAAATGATTAGATAAACGGGTTTCGGAAAGACACCTCCCTTGTATTTGTTGACAGCGTGTTGATGATGGAAGACTACTACTCTGATCTTCATCACACTTCGTCCTAGAGAATTTATAGGAGCTGAATTGCTCCACGACTCCGTGGTCTTAATAATAATGGCTGACCACTCCCTACTCACTGACGCCTCCCTCACTTTGTAGAGATGTCAGTAACTTGATAGAAGGGTCACATTTACTCTATTTTGATACTGATAATTAAGTTGATTAAAATGAGATGTTTTATGATGGTAAAAGTCCAAAGACTAATGTATTTAAGAATAATTCCGAGCAGAATAGCTGTGAATTTATAATAGTATGTGGCAATGATATCCCATTTCTATAGATGGAAAATTCCACTACAAGTTACATTTTCTAAGGTAACTTGTTTATACAACGCAGCAATATTATCTGCAATTGCATGTATTATTATTAAATGGTATCGGATTTTCCGACATAATTCCCGGGGGCTGCTCATGGGTCGAAGTCCTATTAGAACAGACGAACACCGATACTCCTCCTACGGATTATTAGATAATTTGATGTTAGTATTTAGTAATCACACATTTGTGCGTCTGTTCGTACAGGACGGATGTCCCGTACTCGAGTTGCAGGGGAGAAGTCTAATGCGATTTCATTTCCCTGTTAACTCTTGAGAAGCTAAAATTCAATTCAAGCCTAAATACATATTATTTAACCCAGAAGACTGAATGTGATCAAGTACTACAGTCAAGTATGTTCAGGGACTGCAGTGAGATCAGTGACATTAGATATAACTTGAAGCTTGTTCAGGTAACTGGTCACTGATATATATACACTGAGGCCTATGGAATTCATCTGATTAAATAATAAATGTATCAAAATCAGTCATCAGATTTATTGGGTGTTTAAATATAGTTAATTGATTCAGAGACTGAATAGCCCATCATAAAGTCAAGAATGGTTCTGAGACTGCAGTGGGTTCAGTGACATTGGTCGCTGTGACTTGTAGCTGTTTAGGCTACTGTTCACTGATTTGCCACTGAAGGCCTCATGAACTTATCTTCAGCTTAAATGATGATATTAACATCAACCTCTGTGCTATAGTCAGCTGTAATCTCCTTAGTATAATGCTACTGGAGAAATATATTATCAGCTGACAGATTATATTTATATTGGTGTTGTTTATCTGCAGGCATGGTCTCCTCAGGCTTAATACTGGGCCTGAGAGTAATTTGCCTCCTGCAGAATTTAACATGGTTATGCCCTGATATTTAGTAGGGCTACCAATGAATCGATGGTAGTAGTCTTTCCCTACAAGGAGATCGAAGTCGGTGAGGTGATCAGACTTAATATTATCTGCCAATTTTATTCCTCTATTCTCAAGAATTTGGCTGTTGCTCTCAGACCTTGAACTTGTAGGTCTACTGGTATTTGTCCACCACAATGACTTGTACTTGACAGACGTACTTGCCTAAACGTACTGATGGTGTACCACCTGGTAGACTTGAGGTCCTGCATCTGTTATAAACCCTGAGATGTTGAATGTCGTCTGGGCTACAGGCTTAATTGTAGTTAATCTACCAACTTTTTAGTGACATATGTTCTCTGGGACCCTTGGTCAAACAACCCACGGGTATGGACCTTGGCTCTCTTATTCTGGATGGTAATTTGGGCAGTAGGCAAGTTGTATTACCTTAGACTTGCTGATTGGACACTGTTTGTTTTGCAACCTTGCAGTACTGTACTGGTGGTAGGAATGCTATCTTCCACCTTGGGGTTTGGAGACGTTGTT
>WNGS01165503.1:36103407-36121361 GCA_020271785.1 Procambarus virginalis
CATTTGCCAAGTGGTGCTCCATATACTTATTGTGTCCAGGTCATCTTGAAGGGCATGGATCATCTAAGTTTCTTATCCTTCCTATTATCTTAGCATCATCAGCAAACATGTTCATATAATTCTGTATACCAACTGGTAGATCATTTAAGTAGACAATAAACATCACTGGCGCAAGAATTGAACCCTGTGGTACTCCACTTGTGACATTTCTCCAGTCCGATACATTGCCTCTGATCACTGCCCTCATTTTTCTATCAGTCAGAAAATTTTTCATCCATGTTAGAAGCGTACCTGTCACCCCTCCAATATTTTCCAGTTTCCAGAACAACCTCTTATGTGGAACTCTGTCGAAAGCGTTTTTTAGGTCCAGATAGATGCAGTCATCCCAACCATCTTTTTCCTGTAATATCTCAGTTGCTCGATCATAGAAACTGAGTAAATTCGATACACAGGATCTTCCAGATCGAAAACCATACTGTCTGTCTGATATGATATCATTTCTCTCCAGGTGTTCTACCCATTTAGTTTTAATTATTTTTTCCAATATTTTGACTATTACACTTGTCAATGATACCTGTCTATAATTAAGGGGGTCTTCCCTGCTTCCACTTTTGTAGATTGGAACTATGTTAGCCTTTTTCCACACATCAGCTAAAACTCCTGTAAACAGGGATGCCTGAAAAATCAGTTGAAGAGGAATGCTGAGCTCAGGTGCACATTCTCTCAGAACCCATGGTGAAACTCCATCTGGACCAACTGCTTTGCTCTTATTTAGCTCCTTGAGCAATTTTGTCCTCCGAGCCGCCTGGAATGTGCTCCGAGCCGGCTGGAGTGTCCTCCGAGCCGGCTGGAGTGTCCTCCGTGCCGGCTGGAGTGTCCTCCGAGCCGCCTGGAGTGTCCTCCGAGCCGGCTGGAGTGTCCTAAGTGCCGGCTGGAGTGTCCCCCGAGCCGCCTGGAATGTCCTCCGAGCCGCCTGGAGTGTCCGTGCGGCTGGAGTGTCCTCCGAGCCACCTGGAGTGTCCGTGCGGCTGGAGTGTCCTCCGAGCCGCCTGGAGTGTCCTGCGAGCCGCCTGGAGTGTCCTCCGAGCCGGCTGGAGTGTCCTCCGTGCCGGCTGGAGTGTCCTCCGAGCCACCTGGAGTGTCCTCCGAGCCGTCTGGAGTGTCCTCCGAGCCGCCTGGAGTGTCCTCCGAGCCGCCTGGAGTGTCCTCCGAGCCAGCTGGAGTGTCCTTCGAGCCGCCTGGAGTGTCCTCCGAGCCGCCTGGAGTGTCCTCCGAGCCGCCTGGAGTGTCCTCCGAGCCACCTGGAGTATCCTCCGAGCCGCCTGGAGTGTCCTCCGAGCCACCTGGAGTGTCCTCCGAGCCGCCTGGAGTGTCCTCCGAGCCACCTGGAGTGTCCTCCGAGCCGCCTGGAGTGTCCTCCGAGCCACCTGGAGTGTCCTCCGAGCCACTTGGAGTGTCCTCCGAGCCACCTGGAGTGTCCTCCGAGCCACCTGGAGTGTCCTCCGAGCCACTTGGAGTGTCCTCCGAGCCGCCTGGAGTGTCCTCCGAGCCACTTGGAGTGTCCTCCGAGCCACCTGGAGTGTCCTCCGAGCCACCTGGAGTGTCCTCCGAGCCGCCTGGAGTGTCCTCCGAGCCGCCTGGAGTGTCCTCCGAGCCACCTGGAGTGTCCTCCGAGCCGCCTGGAGTGTCCTCCGAGCCGCCTGGAGTGTCCTCCGAGCCACCTGGCGTGTCCTTCGAGCTGCCTGGAATGTCCTCCGAGCCACCTGGAGTGTCCTCCGAGCCACCTGGAGTGTCCTCCGAGCCGCCTGGAGTGTCCTCCGAGCCGCCTGGAGTGTCCTCCGAGCCACCTGGAGTGTCCTCCGAGCCGCCTGGAGTGTCCTCCGAGCCGCCTGGAGTGTCCTCCGAGCCACCTGGAGTGTCCTCCGAGCCGCCTGGAGTGTCCTCCGAGCCGCCTGGAGTGTCCTCCGAGCCGCCAGGGTTGACTACGGGGGTTCTCCTGCATGTGGCCGCCTCTTGTTGGGGCTTAATCTCCTCATCAATCAATCAATCAGTTCCGTTGACGAGTCTCATCATGGTTGATGACCTTCACATGGGAGACCATTAGAGGTGTGTGGAGCTCTGTGTGTGCTGGTTGTTGAAGAAACTAGCTCAACCACACTTGTACTGATTGGCTTCAACCCATAACTGATTGATGTCATGTTAGCAGCGTCATCAAGCTGGGCCTGCCAGCTACATGTCATGTTAGCAGCGTCATCAAGCTGGGCCTGCCAGCTACATGGAGTGGATTGCAAATTTGCATGTCAATCAACGCAGGTTGCACGCCGGCTCTTTGATCCCTTGCATGATGAATAAAGAACACATGGTACGAGTCATCACTCATCATGCACCACTCCAAGATTGTGTTAGTTCCACGCATCTCTGTGGGGTGAGAGCTCTGTGGGCTCTAGCACTGGGGTGGGAGCTCTGTGGGCTCTAGCACTGGGGTGAGAGCTCTGTGGGCTCTAGCGCTGGGTTGGAGCTCTGTGGGGCTCTAGCACTGGGGTGGGAGCTCTGTGGGCTCTAGCACTGGGGTGAGAGCTCTGTGGGCTCTAGCACTGGGGTGGGAGCTCTGTAGGGCTCTAGCACTAGGGTGAGAGCTCTGTGGGCTCTAGCACTGGGGTGAGAGCTCTGTGGGCTCTAGCGCTGGGGTAGGAGCTCTGTGGGCTCAGGCACAGGGGTGGGAGCTCTGTGGGCTCTAGCACAGGGGTGGGAGCTCTGTGGGCTCTAGCACAGGGGTGGGAGCTCTGTGGGTTCTAGCACTGGGGTGAGAGCTCTGTGGGGCTCTAGCACGGGGGTGAAAGCTCTGTGGGCTCTAGCACGGGGGTGAGAGCTCTGTGGGCTCTAGCACGGGGGTGAGAGCTCTGTGGGGCTCTAGCACGGGGGTGAAAGCTCTGTGGGCTCTAGCACGGGGGTGAAAGCTCTGTGGGCTCTAGCACGGGGGTTAGAGCTCTGTGGGCTATAGCACTGTGGTGAGAGCTCTGTGGGGCTCTAGCACTGGGGAGAGAGCTCTGTGGGCTCTAGCACTGGGGGAGAGAGCTCTGTGGGCTCTAGCACGGGGGTGAGAGCTCTGTGGGCTCTAGCACTGTGGTGAGAGCTCTGTGAGCTCTAGCACTGGGGTGGGAGCTCTGTGGGCTCTAGCACAAGGGGTGAGAGCTCTGTGGGCTCTAGCACTGGGGTGAGAGCTCTGTGTGCTCTAGCACAAGGGGTGAGAGCTCTGTGGGCTCTAGCACGAGGGTGAGAGCTCTGTGGGCTCTAGCACTGTGGTGAGAGCTCTGTGAGCTCTAGCACTGTGGTGGGAGCTCTGTGGCCTCTAGCACGGAGATGAGAGCTCTGTGGGCTCTAGCACTGGGGTGGGAGCTCTGTGGGCTCTAGGACGGGGGTGGGAGCTCTGTGGCCTCTAGCACGGGGGTGGGAGCTCTGTGGGCTCTAGCACTGGGGTGGGAGCTCTGTGGGCTCAAGCACTGTGGTGAGAGCTCTGTGGGCTCTAGCACTGGGGTGAGAGCTCTGTGGGCTCTAGCACTGGGGTGAGAGCTCTGTGGGGCTCTAGCACTGGGGAGAGAGCTCTGTGGGCTCTAGCACTGGGGTGAGAGCTCTGTGGGCTCTAGCACTGGGGTGAGAGCTCTGTGGGGCTCTAGCACTGGGGAGAGAGCTCTGTGGGCTCTAGCACGGGGGTGAGAGCTCTGTGGGCTCCAGCACTGGGGATAGAGCTCTGTGGGCTCTAGCACTGGGGAGAGAGCTCTGTGGGCTCTAGCACTGGGGAGAGAGCTCTGTGGGCTCTAGCACTGGGGGAGAGAGCTCTGTGGGCTCTAGCACTGGGGAGAGAGCTCTGTGGGCTCTAGCACTGGGGGTGAGAGCCCATTCTCTCGATTCGTCATTGCCTAGAAAGGACCTCAACAGCCCTGGCCAGAAAGGGAGCTAGAAAGGACCTCAACAGCCTGGCCAGAAAGGGATGTTACGACTCTGGGTTCTTTAGAGGGAAACCAGAGGTCAAAATTTGAGCTTATTGAGCTACCATAGAGTAAAAACGCATTGCGAGTGGCATATGTCGTATCTTCCCTGCCAGTCGTAAGACTATTCTTGTTTCTCAAAGAGTATTTAAAGATTGAGCTTGGGGTTGTTTATTAAATAATAAAATAGGCATCAACTATGTTTACTAATACTGTCTAATCATTTGTAAAGTAAACCTGAGTAAATTTAGTATCGGGCACCGGTATGATTAGTTGAACAGTCTGCCGGCAGCATAGCTTTCGGAGAGGGAGACGGGAGACTGGGACGGTCTTCTCTGCTGGCTGCTGTGCTGTTCGGACGCGCTCTCCTCCTTCCTCTTAATTCTTTATTTCTGTGACTTAGTTGGTTAAGTACTCCATTACTCAGTTTGTATATGTCTGGCATACCTATCGTTATATGTGTAGAGTAGTATACCTGGGGTGTAGTAAGTATATTTAAGTTTTTGTACCTGTTATGCTAACGGGGTCCCAGTGTACCACGTGGTCCCCTACCCTAGGCTGACTCTAGTGTGTTATAGTAGAGCTTTACCCTAGCTTGCTTTCAGTGTAAAACCTTGTATCCTGCCTATGTGGACCAAGGCTTTTAACGTAAGATTGTGTGGTAAAGTTAGTATTAAATTGTTATTGGTGTGATTGTGTATGGGGGGTGTTAAGGGGTTAATAAATAAGTAAGTTTGAACAGAGTATCCCTTATTCCTGTGTGGGAGTACAATAATCATTTCCTAGACTAACCAGGTTTAGTAGCAAGCATTTATTATTGTGGATATTTTACTTTGGGGGCCGGGCCTTTTGTTCTCCCATATCTTGATACCTCTAGTCTACTTACCCTTACCCCTTAATAGTACCAGTTCCCCATAGCAACCCACATTTTTTTTATAACAAGTGGTTGGCCAGTCCGGGAAGAACTATTATTGTAAAAAATTAGATCTTTGAATGCCAAAACTAAAAAATTCTTGTTTCCGCAGAACGGTTGTGTGCTAGCCTAGGGTCCAGCTCACCTGGCGTAGGACATTCATTGCACTGACTGGACACCCAACTGGATCTCTTCACGATTAAGGTTAGTGTGGCCTTGTGTTAGGGGCCGTGCAAATTTTTGTTTTTTTTCCAATTTTAATTTTAAATTTTTCTGTGGCTAGGAGCTAAAATTTTTAGTGATGTCTTCTGACATGCAGAGACTGGCAGAGGAGCCTTCATTGGGGGAAATAAAGAAACTTACCAAGTCTAATTTAGTATTGTTAGGCAAGGAATTTGGTCTAGAATTAAATGCCGCAAATAAAAAGTGGATCTTGTTGAATGAAATACTACAACATTGTATCGATGAAGGACTATTGGCAGAGGATACTCCTTTATGCCAGCCTAGCCAAACAGAAAGTGCAGCTCATACAGAGAGAGAGTTAGCTCTAGAGTTAGCAAGAATAAAATTAGAGGAGCAAAGACTCAAAACCGAGGAGGCTAGAATTAGAGCGACTGCCCCTAGACCTCCACCTACCGGGGATTCAAACCCCAGGCATTATGAGAAGAAGCATAACTTGCCTGAATTTTCAGAGTCGGATCCTGAAAGGTTTTTCAACCATTTTCAGAGATTGGCCCTGTCCATGACCTGGCCAAAGGAAGAGTGGGTGAAAATCCTACAGGGAAGACTCAGGGGTAAAGCCCAAGATATTTTTATTAATATGCCTGACGACGAGTGTTTTGATTATGATAAAGTCAGGGAACGAATTTTGAGGGCATATGAAATTACTCCTGAAGCTCACCGCCAAGCTTATCGCAACCTTAGGCCTACACACAACCAACCGTTCACGGAATTCGCGACTGATCAAAGTAGGCTGTTTGATAAATGGATTCGCTCGGCTAAAGCCGAAACATTCGAGGCATTGAAAGACTTAGTTTTAAAGGAACAGTTTATAGATAGTATGCCAGACATGGTAGCTCAGTATTTAAGAGGAAGGGTAGAGTTAAATTCTAAAATAGGGGATTTGGCCAAGATGGCAGAAAACTACCAGTTGGCGGGCAAAAGGCCCAATAAAAATAATTTTACCCCACAGAGTAGCAAAACTTATACCCACAGCCAGTCCAGACCAGCTCATTCTAAACCTTTACCTAATGCACCTTCTGTTTCAGACATAACTAACCCTGTTAAATTGTTTAGCCCCACGACACTCAAGAGTGAACCGAAGGGTAATTCGGTTAGTAATGTCTCTTCTCCCCGACGTTTTTGTGGTCATTGTAAAAGTTCAACCCACCATATTAGCCGTTGTTGGCAACTGTACCCGGAAAAAAGACCCAATGCTCTCGTTGTGACACAGGGCTTGAGGCCTTCTGAAGGGTTAGGGAGTAAGACTTCCAACCCACAGTGGTTGGACCTGCTTACCCCATTCTTATCGAAAGGGAGACTACTTTTGTCTGAGGGTTCTTCCTGGAGGGACGTGGTGATCTTCCGAGACACCGGTGCCATCCAGACTTTAATTTTAGAGAGTGCTTTGCAAGGTGCCAATACTCTCGACACTGGAGAGGTGGTACTGGTCGAGGGTGTCACTAGTGATACTCGAGCAGTACCCCTCCGTAAGGTTACCCTGGAATCTGATTTCCACAAGGGTATTTGTACAGTCGGAGTCACTTCGTACCTACCTTTCCCTAATGTTGATGTAATATTGGGTAATGATTTAGCCGGGGATAAGGTAGGGGACTCCAGACTGCCTGTTATGTTGCCTACCCAAAGGTTTGCCTGGATTCACCCACCGCAGAGGATAATGTTGTGTACCCTGCGTGCGTGGTGACTAGGTCTATGGGACTTAAATGTAAGGGCAGCCCTGTGCTTGCCAAGGTGGTAAATCCCAAGGACACGAGGGACCTTCCGAGTGGTGAAAGCCCAGTGGACCTTGCGGACACATTCATGGCCCGACTCGATGACGGGGCCGAGGACATTGTGGAGAGCCTGCCACCCCCGCCTACCGAGAGTAGTGGGGAGGTGGAGAACACTGTTGAGCCTCGGCCAATGGCATCTGACCAAGGCCTGGATGCCTCCTTGAGTGAGTTACAAAAAGCTGACCCCAGTCTTGCAGATTGTCACGAGACAGCCGTCTCTAGGGAGGAAATTGTAGACGCAGCAACTGGGTACTACTACAATGATCGGATTTTGATGAGAAAATGGAGACCTCAGAGTGCTCCCTTGTCAAATGAGTGGGAGGTAGTCCACCAGGTTATGTTGCCGACCTGCTATAGAGAAAGAGTTTTGTCAGCTGCCCATGATGATCCTATGGGGGGACATCAAGGCATTAATATTACCTATCACAAAATCTGCAAGTATTTTTTCTGGCCCAAGCTGAAAAGCGATGTGGCAAAATTTTGTAATGCATGTATTGCTTGTCAACTTGTTGGGAAACCAAACCAGACTCCACCTAAAGCTCCTCTTAAGCCTATTGTCGTGCCGGAGGAACCATTTTCTCATGTGGTAATGGACTGTGTTGGTCCATTACCTAGAACTAAGTCTGGTAATATTTATCTAATTACGATGATGTGTATCACGACTCGTTACCCAGAGGCTTTTGCTGTAAGGAACATCCGAGCAAAGACTGTTGTTGCTCGTATGTTGCAATTTTTTTCCACTTTTGGACTGCCTCGGGTTGTACAGACTGACAATGGTACTAACTTTAAGTCTGATATTTTTGAACAATTTTGTAAGGACCATGGAATAACTCATAAGGTTTCCAGCCCATACCATCCACAGAGTCAGGGGGTCATTGAAAGGTTCCATCTAACTCTGAAGCAGATGTTGAAGACATCGTGCGAGAGTTCCCATACCTTCTGGGACGAGAACTTGCCGTATGTTTTGTTTGCTGCTAGGGAGGGGTTGCAAAGTTCACTGGGTTGTTCTCCTTTTGAGTTAGTCTTTGGCCATAAAGTTCGTGGACCCTTGCAAATGTTACAGGAGAATCTGTTAGGGAACGTAACGTTAACCGAAGGTTCGGCTTTCTTTGCGCAACACCACCAGAGACTCAAGGACTGCAAGGCTGCGGCACTAAAGTATCTTGGGAAGGCCCAAGAGAATATGAAAGAACGGAACGATGCCAAGGCTAAGTTGCGGGTATTTCAGCCCGGTGACCCTGTCCTGGTACTAAAGCCTCGACTGGGGAGCACTATGTCCCACAAGTACGAGGGCCCCTACATTGTGACAGAGAAGACTGGGGACCTCACGTACAAAGTGAGACACTCTGATAAGCGTAAACAGGTAATGCTCGTACACGTGAATCGGCTGAAGAAGTTCCAGGGCCCCAGGCCCATTGCACTAACCAATGTTTCCATTTCCAGTGAGGGAGGGGATGATTGTTCTGGGGACCCAACTAATCTCATTCTCAATAATTCTAGTTCTGTGAATGCTGTGGAGGAGGGACTGTCCCATTTGCAGATGTCCCAACGTGACGAGGTGCAGTCGTTGCTTGACGAATTCTCCAGTCTGTTCGGGGAGGTCCCGACCCAGACTGATGCCATTTACCATGATGTCGAGTTGACGGACTACACCCCCATTCGCCTTCAACCCTATCGGATGAGTCCGGAAAAGAAGGCCATCGTCCGTAAGGAGGTCGACTTCTTGCTCCAGCACGGCCTCATCAGGCCGAGCCAGGGCTCTTGGTGCTCGCCCTGCCTTTTGGTCCCCAAACCAGATGGCTCCTGGCGATTATGCACCGATTATCGGCAGCTCAACAAGGTGACCATAGTGGACGCCTATCCGTTGCCACGTCTCGAGGACTGTATCGACGAAATCGGGAACGCCACGTACGTATCGAAATTCGATCTATCGAGAGGGTACTATCAAATCCCTCTCACTGAACGTGCTAAACAACTAACGGCGTTTGTGACCCCCGAGGGTGTGTTTGAGTATCAAGTGTTACCATTCGGCTTGCGTAATGCCCCTGCCACGTTCCAGAGGCTAATGAACTCTTTGCTCGCTAATGTGCCAAATTGTCGGGCGTATTTAGATGATATTGTGCTCTTTGATATTAATTGGGCTGACCACATAGCTAGGTTACGCCAGTTGTTCACAGTGTTGAAACATGCAAATCTAACCTTAAATGCTAAAAAGTGTCATTTTGGCCAAGGCACAGTGACGTACCTCGGTTATGAAGTGGGCCAAGGAAAAGTGTTACCTCGACAAGACAAAATTAGTGCTATTCTGGACTATCCAGTGCTCAGGTCTAAAAAGGACATTCAACGATTTATCGGTATGTGTGCGTACTACCGACGCTTTTGTCAGAACTTTTCCAGTGTGGCCACTCCTCTCACAGATTTGTTGCGGAAGGCCGTTAAATTTAAGTGGTCATCGGACTGTGCAGAGGCATTTAAAAACTTGAAATTGATCTTAGCTTCCGCCCCAGTGCTTGCTAGTCCAAGGTTCGACCGTCCGTTTAAAATTCAAGTTGACGCGTCTGACTCGGGTGCTGGTGCAGTGTTGTTGCAAACTGGGGATGATAAAGTGGAACACCCAGTATATTATTACTCTGTGAAATTTGACAAGGCGCAGCGCAATTATTCGGTGATAGAAAAAGAGGCGTTGGCGCTTGTGCTAACTTGCAAAAAGTTCGAAGTGTACCTCACAGGTAATATAGTGGAAGTGTACACGGACCATAACCCATTAGTTTTCATGAATCAGATGAAGCAGAAAAATAAGCGCATCCTCAGGTGGGCATTGTACCTACAGGACTTTAATCTATCTATTATCCACCTACCGGGCCGGCTCAACGTGATAGCCGACGCTCTGTCCCGCTTGCCTGAGTAACATTCATCTGAGCCGCAGGAAGCCATACCAAATGTCATGCTTTAGTTATTTTTTTTTAGGTTCTCCTGTGACATTAAATATCCCGTGTCCAATTTATTTACTTCCTTTTGTTTTTTTTTTTTTTTGTGTATGTTTTTCTTTCAGAGAATTCCCTTGTAATTTTTTTTTGACAGAAATTGTTGTTTGGTTGATTTTCTATTATGTCATGGATGTCCATTTTATTCTGTATACTCTTACAAAAAAATATGACTACTATTCTAGTAGTCACATTTTTTTTTTCTCTGAAGGGGGGAGGAGTGTTACGACTCTGGGTTCTTTAGAGGGAAACCAGAGGTCAAAATTGAGCTTATTGAGCTACCATAGAGTAAAAACGCATTGCGAGTGGCATATGTCGTATCTTCCCTGCCAGTCGTAAGACTATTCTTGTTTCTCAAAGAGTATTTAAAGATTGAGCTTGGGGTTGTTTATTAAATAATAAAATAGGCATCAACTATGTTTACTAATACTGTCTAATCATTTGTAAAGTAAACCTGAGTAAATTTAGTATCGGGCACCGGTATGATTAGTTGAACAGTCTGCCGGCAGCATAGCTTTCGGAGAGGGAGACGGGAGACTGGGACGGTCTTCTCTGCTGGCTGCTGTGCTGTTCGGACGCGCTCTCCTCCTTCCTCTTAATTCTTTATTTCTGTGACTTAGTTGGTTAAGTACTCCATTACTCAGTTTGTATATGTCTGGCATACCTATCGTTATATGTGTAGAGTAGTATACCTGGGGTGTAGTAAGTATATTTAAGTTTTTGTACCTGTTATGCTAACAGGGGTCCCAGTGTACCACGTGGTCCCCTACCCTAGGCTGACTCTAGTGTGTTATAGTAGAGCTTTACCCTAGCTTGCTTTCAGTGTAAAACCTTGTATCCTGCCTATGTGGACCAAGGCTTTTAACGTAAGATTGTGTGGTAAAGTTAGTATTAAATTGTTATTGGTGTGATTGTGTATGGGGGGTGTTAAGGGGTTAATAAATAAGTAAGTTTGAACAGAGTATCCCTTATTCCTGTGTGGGAGTACAATAATCATTTCCTAGACTAACCAGGTTTAGTAGCAAGCATTTATTATTGTGGATATTTTACTTTGGGGGCCGGGCCTTTTGTTCTCCCATATCTTGATACCTCTAGTCTACTTACCCTTACCCCTTAATAGTACCAGTTCCCCATAGCAAGCCCACATTTTTTTTATAACAGGGAGCTAGGAAGGACCTCAACAGCCCTGGCCAGAAAGGGAGCTAGGAAGGACCTCAACAGCCCTGGCCAGAAAGGGAGCTTGGAAGGACCTCAACAGCCCTGGCCAGAAAGGGAGCTTGGAAGGACCTCAATAGCCCTGGCCAGAAAGGGAGCTAGGAAGGACCTCAACAGCCCTGGCCAGAAAGGGAGCTAGGAAGGACCTCAACAGCCCTGGCCAGAAAGGGAGCTAGGAAGGACCTCAACAGCCCTGGCCAGAAAGGGAGCTAGGAAGGACCTCAACAGCCCTGGCCAGAAAGGGACCAAGGAAGGCCGTGCTGGCGGGAACCAGACGCCCAAATCAAGGAAATAGCGAGTGTGAAATATTATGCCCAATAATACGATACAAATTTATTAGGATCCTTTATGGCTGAACTGATGACAATTGTCACGGCCGCTCAGTCTGAGAAAAGACAAATTGGTCATTAAGGGAAATGTTTATATATGATGCGATATATTATCTAATTAAACAGTAAAACATTTGTTGAAAACATGCTAGTGACCTCTTCTGCTAGTGACCTCTCCTGCTAGTGACCACATGCTAGTGACCACATGCTAGTGACCTCTCCTGCTAGTGACCACATGCTAGTGACCTCTCCTGCTAGTGGCCACATGCTAGTGACCACATGCTAGTGACCACATGCTAGTGACCTCTCCTGCTAGTGACCACATGCTAGTGACCACATGCTAGTGACCTCTCCTGCTAGTGACCACATGCTAGTGACCTCTCCTGCTAGTGGCCACATGCTAGTGACCACATGCTAGTGACCACATGCTAGTGACCTCTCCTGCTAGTGACCACATGCTAGTGACCACATGCTAGTGACCTCTCCTGCTAGTGGCCACATGCTAGTGACCACATGCTAGTGACCTCTCCTGCTAGTGACCACATGCTAGTGACCACATGCTAGTGACCACATGCTAGTGACCTCTCCTGCTAGTGACCACATGCTAGTGACCACATGCTAGTGACCTCTCCTGCTAGTAACCACATGCTAGTGACCTCTCCTGCTAGTGGCCACATGCTAGTGACCTCTCCTGCTAGTGACCACATGCTAGTGACCTCTCCTGCTAGTGGCCACATGCTAGTGACCTCTCCTGCTAGTGACCACATGCTAGTGACCTCTCCTGCTAGTGGCCACATGCTAGTGACCACATGCTAGTGACCTCTCCTGCTAGTGACCACATGCTAGTGACCTCTCCTGCTAGTGACCACATGCTAGTGACCTCTCCTGCTAGTGACCACATGCTAGTGACCACATGCTAGTGACCACATGCTAGTGACCACATGCTAGTGATCTCTCCTGCTAGTGACCACATGCTAGTGACCACATGCTAGTGACCTCTCCTGCTAGTGACCACATGCTAGTGACCACATGCTAGTGACCACATGCTAGTGATCTCTCCTGCTAATGACCACATGCTAGTGACCACATGCTAGTGACCTCTCCTGCTAGTGACCACATGCTAGTGACCTCTCCTGCTAGTGACCACATGCTAGTG
Source organism: Procambarus virginalis (assembly GCA_020271785.1). Classification (NCBI taxonomy): domain Eukaryota; kingdom Metazoa; phylum Arthropoda; class Malacostraca; order Decapoda; family Cambaridae; genus Procambarus; species Procambarus virginalis. The sequence continues at coordinate 36,116,003 of WNGS01165503.1, forward strand.
ACCACATGCTAGTGACTTCTCCTGCTAGTAACCACATGCTAGTGACCTCTCCTGCTAGTGACCACATGCTAGTGACCACATGCTAGTGACCACATGCTAGTGACCACATGCTAGTGACCACATGCTAGTGACCACATGCTAGTGACCTCTCCTGCTAGTGACCACATGCTAGTGACCTCTCCTGCTAGTGACCACATGCTAGTGACCACATGCTAGTGACAACATGCTAGTGACCTCTCCTGCTAGCGACCACATGCTAGTGACCACATGCTAGTGACCACATGCTAGTGACCACATGCTAGTGATCTCTCCTGCTAGTGACCACATGCTAGTGACCTCTCCTGCTAGTAACCACATGCTAGTGACCTCTCCTGCTAGTGACCACATGCTAGTGACCTCTCCTGCTAGTGACCACATGCTAGTGACCACATGCTAGTGACCTCTCCTGCTAGTGACCTCTCCTGCTAGTGACCTCTCCTGCTAGTGACCACATGCTAGTGACCTCTCCTGCTAGTGACCACATGCTAGTGACCTCATGCTGCTAGTGACCACATGCTAGTGACCTCTCCTGCTAGTGACCACATGCTAGTGACCACATGCTAGTGACCACATGCTAGTGACCACATGCTAGTGACCTCTCCTGCTAGTGACCACATGCTAGTGACCCCTCATGCTAGTGACCACATGCTAGTGACCACATGCTAGTGACCACATGCTAGTGACCACATGCTAGTGACCACATGCTAGTGACCACATGCTAGTGACCTCTCCTGCTAGTGACCACATGCTAGTGACCACATGCTAGTGACCTCTCCTGCTAGTGACCACATGCTAGTGACCACATGCTAGTGACCTCTCCTGCTAGTGACCACATGCTAGTGACCACATGCTAGTGACCTCTCCTGCTAGTGACCACATGCTAGTGACCACATGCTAGTGACCACTCCTGCTAGTGACCACATGCTAGTGACCACATGCTAGTGACCTCATGCTAGTGACCACATGCTAGTGACCACATGCTAGTGACCTCTCCTGCTAGTGACCACATGCTAGTGACCTCTCCTGCTAGTGACCTCTCCTGCTAGTGACCACATGCTAGTGACCTCTCCTGCTAGTGACCACATGCTAGTGACCTCTCCTGCTAGTGACCACATGCTAGTGACCACGTGCTAGTGACCTCTCCTGCTAGTGACCACATGCTAGTGACCTCTCCTGCTAGTGACCACATGCTAGTGACCACATGCTAGTGACCTCTCCTGCTAGTGACCACATGCTAGTGACCACATGCTAGTGACCTCTCCTGCTAGTGACCACATGCTAGTGACCACATGCTAGTGACCACATGCTAGTGACCTCTCCTGCTAGTGACCACATGCTAGTGACCACATGCTAGTGACCTCTCCTGCTAGTGACCACATGCTAGTGACCACATGCTAGTGACCACATGCTAGTGACCTCTCCTGCTAGTGACCACATGCTAGTGACCTCTCCTGCTAGTGACCTCTCCTGCTAGTGACCACATGCTAGTGACCTCTCCTGCTAGTGACCACATGCTAGTGACCTCTCCTGCTGGTGACCACATGCTAGTGACCAAATGCTAGTGACCTCTCCTGCTAGTGACCACATGCTAGTGACCACATGCTAGTGACCTCTCTGCTAGTGACCACATGCTAGTGACCACATGCTAGTGACCACATGCTAGTGACCTCTCCTGCTAGTGACCACATGCTAGTGACCTCTCCTGCTAGTGACCACATGCTAGTGACCACATGCTAGTGACCTCTCCTGCTAGTGACCACATGCTAGTGACCACATGCTAGTGACCTCTCCTGCTAGTGACCACATGCTAGTGACCACATGCTAGTGACCTCTCCTGCTAGTGACCACATGCTAGTGACCTCTCCTGCTAGTGACCACATGCTAGTGACCTCTCCTGCTAGTGACCACATGCTAGTGACCTCTCCTGCTAGTGACCTCTCCTGCTAGTGACCACATGCTAGTGACCTCTCCTGCTAGTGACCACATGCTAGTGACCACATGCTAGTGACCACATGCTAGTGACCACATGCTAGTGACCTCTCCTGCTAGTGACCACATGCTAGTGACCACATCCTAGTGACCCCTCCTGCTAGTGACCACATGCTAGTGACCTCTCCTGCTAGTGACCACATGCTAGTGACCTCTCCTGCTAGTGACCACATGCTAGTGACCTCTCCTGCTAGTGACCACATGCTAGTGACCACATGCTAGTGACCACATGCTAGTGACCTCTCTGCTAGTGACCACATGCTAGTGACCACATGCTAGTGACCACATGCTAGTGACCACATGCTAGTGACCTCTCCTGCTAGTACCACATGCTAGTGACCCCTCCTGCTAGTGACCACATGCTAGTGACCACATGCTAGTGACCACATGCTAGTGACCACATGCTAGTGACCACATGCTAGTGACCACATGCTAGTGACCTCTCCTGCTAGTGACCACATGCTAGTGACCACATGCTAGTGACCTCTCCTGCTAGTGACCACATGCTAGTGACCACATGCTAGTGACCTCTCCTGCTAGTGACCACATGCTAGTGACCACATGCTAGTGACCTCTCCTGCTAGTGACCACATGCTAGTGACCACATGCTAGTGACCTCTCCTGCTAGTGACCACATGCTAGTGACCACATGCTAGTGACCTCTCCTGCTAGTGACCACATGCTAGTGGCCTCTCCTGCTAGTGACCACATGCTAGTGACCTCTCCTGCTAGTGACCTCTCTGCTAGTGACCACATGCTAGTGACCTCTCCTGCTAGTGACCACATGCTAGTGACCTCTCCTGCTAGTGACCACATGCTAGTGACCACATGCTAGTGACCTCTCCTGCTAGTGACCACATGCTAGTGACCTCCCTGCTAGTGACCACATGCTAGTGACCACATGCTAGTGACCATCTCATGCTAGTGACCACATGCTAGTGACCACATGCTAGTGACCTCTCCTGCTGATAACATTTCTATTAACAATATCTTCAAGGATCCTTTCCTCCGTTTATGAGCTGTGGAAAAGAAGTTCCTGTAAAAGAGTCATAATAGGGGGTATAGGTGTTTATTAGTTGCTCTTCAGAGGTTGCATGGCGTTATCACTTTCCTTCTTATGATTGTCTTCAACGAAACCATCGGAGAAGGCTGTATGGTACTGGGATGCTGGTTTTGGGTTCCCGCTTGGTTTCGTGGGACTGTTGTGTTGGGGGGCTGTGATTTCCTTGGTTTTCTGCCTCTCTCTCTGTGTCTTCCTCCCTCTCCTCTGTCTGCACTGACTCTCTCTCCTCCTTCGTCCCTGTCCCTCTGCAGGAATACTTTTTTGTATCCTCCACATGCTGCAGACGACTCTTGTCTTTCGAGAATATCCTCATTCGTGGTTTCGTTTGTGAACACCACCGTTACAAGTCGGTTTCCGTCCCTGTTGTACCAGCCCAACCCGCAAACCTTCCCCATATGATTTTGTAGCAGCCCCTCCATCCTGTAACCCCTTCAGTAGCCCCAGTTACTGCCTCTCTCTCCTTGCTATTCCATTCTTGCCTGTCGGATCCTTCCTGTTCTTTGATTCCTACAACTACCCCTGATCTTTTTCGCTCTAGCAGTTGAGTGGTGCACCTTGATGCTTCCTGTGACGTAGCTGCCTGCATCGCTACCTCCCTCACTGTGTCCATTGCTTCTGAGCAATGGGACAAAGCGTCCGCAAATGTTGTGTGTATGTGTGTGTGTGTGTGTTGTGTGTGTGTGTGTGTGTGTGTGTGTTGTGTGTGTGTGTGGGTACTCACCTAATTGCCTAATTGTACTCACCTAATTGTGCTTGCGGGGGTTGAGCTTTGGCTCTTTGGTCCGCCTCTCAACTGTAAGTGTGTATTGTGTGTGTGTGTGTGTGTGTGTGTGTGTGTGGTGTGTGTGTGTACTCACCCATTTGTGCTTGCGGGGGTTGAGCTTTGGCTCTTTGGTCCCGCCTCTCAACTGTCAGTCAACTGGTGTACAGATCCTGAGCCTACTGGGCGCTACTGGCATATCTACATATTTGAAACTGTGTATGGAGTCCGCCCTCCACCACATCACTGCCTACATGCATTCCCTCTGGTAACTACTCTGACACTCAAAAAAGTTTCCTTCTAACCGTCCTCTCGTGGCTCATGTGGGGTACTTGTTCCACCTATGTCCCTTTGTTCGCATCCCGCCAGTGTTGAATACCTGAGTTATGGGGTTCTGGGAGTTCTTCTACTCCCCAAGCCCGGCCCGAGGGCCAGGCTTGACTTGTGAGAGTTTGGTCCACTTGGTGTGCTGTTGCTTGGAGCGGCCCAGGCACCCAACATACCCACCACAGCCCGGTTGGTCCGGCTCTCCTTGAGGAATAAATCTAGTTTCCTCTTGAAGATGTCCACGGTCGTTCCGGCAATATTTCTTATGCTTGCTGGGAGGACGTTGAACAACCGCGGACCGCTGATGTTTATACAGTGTTCTCTGATTGTGCCTATGGCACCTCTGCTCTTCATGGTCTATTCTGCATTTTCTTCCATGTCGTTCACTCCAGTACGTCGTTATTTTACTGCGCAGATTTGGGACCTGGCCCTCCAGTATCTTCCAGGTGAATATTATTGATATCTCTCTCGTCTTCTTTCTAGTGAGTACATTTGGAGAGCTTTGAGACGATCCCAATAATTTAGGTGCTTATTGCGTCTATGCATGCCGTATATGTTCTCTGTATTCCCTTCTATTTCAGCAATCTCGTCTGCTCTGAAGGGGGAAGTCACTTTTCAACGACGGGACAACACAAGTGACTTGAAGAGTACAACCATTGTGATGGGATACCTGGATTTGAAAGTTCTCGTAATCCATCCTATCATTTTTCTGGCTGTCGCAATATTTGCTGGTTATGCTCCTTAAACGTTAGGTCGTCAGACTTATTATTCCCAAATCCTTTACATGCTTTCCTACTATGGGTACATTTGATTGTGTTTTGCACTCTGTATTATGTTTAAGGTCCTCATTTTTACCGTACCTGAGTACCTGGAATTTATCACTGGTTAACATCATGTTATTTTCAGTGACCCAGTCGAAAACTTTATTAATATTCGCTTGAAGTTTTTCAATGTCTATCAGCCGAGGTAATTTTCATACTGTACTGATTTTTGTGTCATCTGCAAAGGATGATACGAAGCTGTGACTTGTATTTTTGTCTTGTTTGAGCTTTTAACTGCACTTGGACTAGACTTTATATGGTTGACGTTACTCGCTGAGTCCTCTGTTTGACAGAAAACTGAGTATCAGCGTCCTACTTACGGTTATTCCCATTGACTTCATATTTTGTGTGCTATCACGC
>WNGS01165504.1:4716-20739 GCA_020271785.1 Procambarus virginalis
GATCGTTTGTCATTTATATTTTCGTTGATTTGAGCTACTTTTGTAATTTGTACAGTTGACGGAGTGAAACGAGGTGAGGGAGCTTGTTTTCTTTGACATATACATAGATATTGATGGTGATTTCCAGATTTGTACCCTGCAAGGTTTATCAAGACAAGAAAAGGAGCCTAATGGTTGGGCATAACTTGCCACAACGAGAAACTAAGGATGAACAGTCCAGGCTTTTTGACAGTCCAGGAAAATGCAGTCGGCCCACACTTCTCTTTCCTGCCTAAACAGTGCTTACCGAGGCAGTAGTTATTTAAGTTGACAAGTGTTAACCACATTATTGTGGAGAGAATCTATTTGGATTTGTTGGGTTGTTTATAACTGACGTGAGGAACACTTTGGTGAGGTGTTTAAAATTTCTGATACCTTATCATGGGGTATAGCCTCTGGGGACAGGTTCGGTGTGATATCAACCCCCAAATCTTTCTCTCTATTTGACTCTTGCAGGATTTCACCTCCCAGATGATACCTTGTGTTCAGCCTCCTGCTCCCTTCGCCTAATTTCATCACCTTACACTTTCCTGAGTTGAACTTTAGCAGCCATTTTCTAGACCATTCCTCCAATTTATCCAGGTCATCCTGTAGTCTCTGTCTATCTTCATCCGTCTTGATTCTTCTCAAAATTTTTGCATCATCAGCAAACATTGAGAGGAATGAGTCTATACCCTCCAGAAGATCGTTTACATATATTAGAAACAGGATGGGTCCAAGTACTGAGCCCTGTGGGACTCCGCTGGTGACATCTCGCCACTCTGATGTCTCCCCCCTCACTGTTACTCGCTGTTTCCTGTTGCTTAAGTACTCCCTTATCCACGGGAGCACCTTCCCTTTACTCCTGCCTGTTGCTCCAACTTTTTAACAGCCTGTTATGAGGTACTGTGTCAAAGGCTTTTTGACAGTCCAGGAAAATGCAGTCGGCCCACACTTCTCTTTCCTGCCTAAATTTTGTTGCCTGGTCATAGAATTCTATTAAACCTGTGAGGCACGATTTACCATCCCTGAACCCATGTTGGTGGTGCGTTACAAACTTATTTCCCTCCAGATGCTCTACGAGCCTTTCCTCACGATCTTCTCCATCACCTTACATCAGGGGTCTCCAAACTTTTCAATGTAAGGGCCACATTATATATTTCCCATATTTATGCGGGCCGAAGGAACAAAAATGAAAAAAAACAAATCAGTGCCAGTAATTTAATTTCCTCAGATATTAAAGTATAAACATGGAAAAATTAAAACATATCTTTTTGGAAAAATTAGGGTAAACTAAATAGATTCATGCCTTTAGTTTTATGCAACCAAATTAGTGTGACGAATGATACTGTCGTTTTGACTTCAAAATTTCATTAAAATCAGGTTCCAGATTAGATGAGCCAATTGTAAGAATTGATTTCAAGTGATCATCAGACAAATTTGCTCGATTGTTAGATTTCACATAATTCATACAAGTATGTTGAACCAAAAATGGACACAAAACTACAAGCAAGCTTTATCAAATTATAACAGTTATACACAACTGATTGGTTGTAATGCACAACACATACCTACCAGTACTAGTATCTGTGCGTCACACTATCGAGAGAGAGGAAAACTGACTCGGGCTGAGCGCCACCAGTCAACAGCCCCAGCTTTGAATAATTCTGCGATGCCATTCGTACGATAATTATTTTCTCAAGGCCACCACACAGGGATTTGTTATGTTCTGGTCTTGTCCTTACTCTCATTGTGGGAAGAGTAAATAGTTCCGTGATTTGGGTGTTCATGGTAGGTTGTTCTGTTCTTATGTGAATTGCTTCAAGAATTTGTAATCTTCTTGCATCATGGGTTCTGTCTATTATGCATGTATTTTTGTTCAACATTTCTCTTGTTAGGGTGATGTCATGGGCTTGTCTCATGTGATTCCTAGGGGCACCGGATTGAAGATGGCATGTCAAACGCCTCGTCAGCTTAGTCGACGTCATACCTATGTACTTAGATTGAAGGTTACATCCTTCGTGGGGGCAAGTGTACATGTATACAACGCTTGACTGCTGTAGAGGGTTTTCTGTCGGCTTCGGGCTGTTTTTGATAAGGAGTTCAGAAGTCTTCTTGGTTTTGTAGAATATTATAAGGTTTATGTTTTGGTTAGGAGTAGTGCTTTTTACTCCTTTATGGATTAATTCTTTCATTATTCTTTCCTATTTTATATGTTTACTGTGCATGGTTGATTTGTAATATAATTTTATTGGAGGTATTGTGGTTTCTGTTCTAGGTTCTGGATTATACCAACGGTCCAAGTGTCTTCTTATAGCAGCGTTTATTTCCGCGTTGCTATATCCGTTGTTCACCAATACCTGACTTACTCTTTCAAACTCTCTACTCACGCTGCTCCATTAAGAGCAGTGGGTAAGCGCTCGACGAATATAAGCACTGAGGACACTGGCTTTGTATCTTTGGGGGCACTCACTTCTACCGTTCAGGCATAATCCTATGTTGGTGGGCTTGGTATATACGTTGGTGCTTAAAAAGGTTCCTGTTTTTGTTATTAGTACATCCAGGAATGGCAGACTGTTATTTTCACTATTTTCATGTGTAAATCGGAGTACTGACTCTCTAGATGTCTTTTTAGGTCAATTAGTTCATCTGAATCTTTTACTATTACGAATATGTCATCTACATAACGGCAATATAAAGTTGGTTTTTGTCTGTTTCTGAAGACAGGGTCTTCAGTAGCAGATAAACACTCTCGAGAGTTACGTAACTCGACAGAGCGACGACGGTCTCTGCAGACAGCCTCTTCACTCACCAAATTCTACCAAAATTACGCTAATACTGCAACCACAATACATATATATATATATATATATATATATATATATATATATATATATATATATATATATATATATATATATATATATATATATATATATATGCGAACAAGCCTGAATGGTCCCCAGGACTATATGCGAATGAAAACACGTGAGGAACACAAATGCGAAAATGGGTTCGAGTCACTTCTGGGGTGTGAGTTTTCATTCGCATATAGTCCTGGGGACCATTCAGGCTTGTTCGCATTTGTGTTCCTCACGTGTGCCCCAAAGAATGAGGTGATTTGGTAAAATGCTATGCCCAAGATAACCATCCGGGTGCCGGCGGTGGGGTGGTTCAAATAGCTTCGGCTATCACCTCATTTTGTCCGGTCGTGATGGTCAAGTGGTTTAAGGCGTCTTGTACATACCAGTTGCGTTGCTCCTGGGAGTATGGGTTCGAGTCACTTCTGGGGTGTGAGTTTTCATTCGCATATAGTCCTGGGGACCATTCAGGCTTGTTCGCATTTGTGTTCCTCACGTGTGCCCCAAAGAATGAGGTGATTTGGTAAAATGCTATGCCCAAGATAACCATCCGGGTGCCGGCGGTGGGGTGGTTCAAATAGCTTCGGCTATCACCTCATTTTGTCCGGTCGTGATGGTCAAGTGGTTTAAGGCGTCTTGTACATACCAGTTGCGTTGCTCCTGGGAGTATGGGTTCGAGTCACTTCTGGGGTGTGAGTTTTCATTCGCATATAGTCCTGGGGACCATTCAGGCTTGTTCGCATTTGTGTTCCTCACGTGTGCCCCAAAGAATGAGGTGATTTGGTAAAATGCTATGCCCAAGATAACCATCCGAGTGCCGGCGGTGGGGTGGTTCAAATAGCTTCGGCTATCACCTCATTTTGTCCGGTCGTGATGGTCAAGTGGTTTAAGGCGTCTTGTACATACCAGTTGCGTTGCTCCTGGGAGTATGGGTTCGAGTCACTTCTGGGGTGTGAGTTTTCATTCGCATATAGTCCTGGGGACCATTCAGGCTTGTTCGCATTTGTGTTCCTCACGTGTGCCCCAAAGAATGAGGTGATTTGGTAAAATGCTATGCCCAAGATAACCATCCGGGTGCCGGCGGTGGGTGGTTCAAATAGCTTCGGCTATCACCTCATTTTGTCCGGTCGTGATGGTCAAGTGGTTTAAGGCGTCTTGTACATACCAGTTGCGTTGCTCCTGGGAGTATGGGTTCGAGTCACTTCTGGGGTGTGAGTTTTCATTCGCATATAGTCCTGGGGACCATTCAGGCTTGTTCGCATTTGTGTTCCTCACGTGTGCCCCAAAGAATGAGGTGATTTGGTAAAATGCTATGCCCAAGATAACCATCCGAGTGCCGGCGGTGGGGTGGTTCAAATAGCTTCGGCTATCACCTCATTTTGTCCGGTCGTGATGGTCAAGTGGTTTAAGGCGTCTTGTACATACCAGTTGCGTTGCTCCTGGGAGTATGGGTTCGAGTCACTTCTGGGGTGTGAGTTTTCATTCGCATATAGTCCTGGGGACCATTCAGGCTTGTTCGCATTTGTGTTCCTCACGTGTGCCCCAAAGAATGAGGTGATTTGGTAAAATGCTATGCCCAAGATAACCATCCGAGTGCCGGCGGTGGGGTGGTTCAAATAGCTTCGGCTATCACCTCATTTTGTCCGGTCGTGATGGTCAAGTGGTTTAAGGCGTCTTGTACATACCAGTTGCGTTGCTCCTGGGAGTATGGGTTCGAGTCACTTCTGGGGTGTGAGTTTTCATTCGCATATAGTCCTGGGGACCATTCAGGCTTGTTCGCATTTGTGTTCCTCACGTGTGCCCCAAAGAATGAGGTGATTTGGTAAAATGCTATGCCCAAGATAACCATCCGAGTGCCGGCGGTGGGGTGGTTCAAATAGCTTCGGCTATCACCTCATTTTGTCCGGTCGTGATGGTCAAGTGGTTTAAGGCGTCTTGTACATACCAGTTGCGTTGCTCCTGGGAGTATGGGTTCGAGTCACTTCTGGGTGTGAGTTTTCATTCATAAATATATATATATATATATATATATATATATATATATATATATATATATATATATATATATATATATATATATATATATATATATATATATATATATATATATATATATATATATATATATATAATATATATATATATATATATATATATATATATATATATATATATATATATATATATATATATATAATATATATATATATATATATATATGTATATATATATAAATATAAATCACACTTGTCATGGCCGTGGGAACATTACAAGAAATTTAGACCACACTGTGGTACACTCCACAATAATCATTGCCAGGAATCACTGACGTTACACACACACTAACCTGAGCGCTGTGTTGGAATTCCACACCTGCAAGACTACACATGGAAATGATATCACTCCGTCCCACGGACGATCAAAAATGATTTAATTACCATAATGGAATAATATAATTATTACATGGACATCCTCTCAGTCCTTGGCTAATCTATGTATACTCTGTTCCCGTGTGTACCCACACACACACACACTGTACGTCTGTGTACACAAGACGTAAGTTCCTCTGGACTGACAAGATGACAACAAAGGTGATTATCTCCTCATTCACACTTCACTTCACCTCTGCAGGTGCTGTGTGACAATGTGACGGGACACCTGACTTTCGAATTCAAGCATTAGAGACTACTAATCCCCAGAAATACACACATAGGTACTTACTCATTCATACTGCAGGCTTACACACCATTCCCATACATCAGACACCCCGCTATGGGTGGCTGGCTCGCTCACAGTGGTGGTAACTGGGCTGGTACCTCACGTGGTATCTTACGTACACTTGGCGCACACACGAACCCCTCCCACTCACAACACGGCTCGGTTCGCACCCTCGACCCACTGGTGAAGTGATGCGTTCGTACCCAGCACAACGATAGCGTCTTACCCAAACATGGGAAATCTGCCTTAAAGCACTGACACGAATTTCCCCGTTCCTATCAACTGCTACAGAGCACTAGCAAGTCTAATCATCACTGTTATGGGATCTACGAGTCTGTTACTGCTCGTATGCACATTACCCCACAATCCCAGATCACAAGATCTCCTCTGGCCACTATACACTGTCTTTCTCCCCTTTGAGCGACGACTCATGCCGGATTCGGTGAAGACCCCTCGTCGTAGATGAAGCAGGAGGTGAAGCAGTTGAGTAGTCAAGCTACCACGACGCCCTATACTCAATTTGGCCGAATTGAGTACAGAGAGCGTCTTGACAAAGTGGCAGCTCTGTTCAGAATGACGCTTATCCAGGCGAATCCCGCGTCTTACTCGAAATAACCAATGAGAGGAAGGTAAATAGCGGCCTACCCCTCTCAACCAATCAGCAACTGGGTAGCATAGCCCCTAGGGGAACTCCAAGATGGCCGACCAACATGGCGGCTCAAGATGTTTACTAAGATGGCGGCTGTTTCCATGACGACGACTGGCTAGCGCGCGGGAGGCCCACAGCTCACCCACGCCTGGAGCCGAGCTTGTTTCCCGCACAGAGTCAAGTCCCGCACTTCAAGACATACAATGAGATGATGCTATCGGCATATCTCTGTCCACAGACGTGCTACCCCGGCCAGGGTAACATTTCTGGACTGCTGATGACTGGGTCTCTCACATGAGCCCCAACACTAGATGTTTCAGTTGCTGGTTACCAAACTTAAGTCCGCACACTTAACAAGTGCACTTAACAAGTGTACTGGTATTCACAGGCATAAGAGCACTATTGTAAGTGAGCTGGTGAACCATCCCCTCACGCAGGTGCATCCGAACTGTTATCACGTGACATCGGCTTCACCTAGAGCAATCCGTCATTTTATTTCTCCATAACAGTGAGATATAAGAATCAGGAATCGATTGGATGTGTTTGAGTGATGATCGTGTGAAAATCTTCGATATTGTGAGCGTGGACTTAAATTATTTCCCGTCCTCGCCATTGTGTTCCTGGCGTCCCTCGCGGCGCCCCCCCCCCCTTATATATATTCATATATGTACATACATCTGTACTAGCGTGCTTTCATTCAGCCTTCAGCAATATATCACGCTTGTGTTCAAAACTGGTGCATAACTGCGAGCGCGATACCAAGTTTATTAGTGGAAGAATATTAAGCGACTCTCGCCTCTATCTGTCTCGAGCGAGCAGGAAACACCTCCCCGCATTACTTCACCATCTCAGGCCCCTGGGCCTGGCGCCTCACCCCGCTCACTACCTCTGAGCGTCGCTGTTCCAACCCGACCTCCTCCTCACTCCATCATTTCCATTGTGTGGTCTTCAACAAACAGCTGGAGCAGTGAGAGTGTGTATGCGTGTGAGTGTGTTATACCGGTATAAATTAACGTGTGTACTCAAACATAATTTCTCTGCCTCTTCTTTTGTTGTGCAAAATCCTTTTGTTGAATTCAATTCAACCGTCTAGTGTTCATTCTCACTAGTTCCCCTACGGGACCGAGTTCGATTCCCCGAGGAAGCACGATAAGTAAAGATCTACTACAGCTTTTCTGTGTGAATATTGTAGCCAGATCTTCAGTGTGATTGCCATCTTACACATTCAGCTCTTACACATTTAGTTGTCTTTGTGTCGTGTGTATTTTACAGTGTTTAGTGTGGCTTCAATATATACCATCACTGTGTGTTAACTCATGTCCATGGCGTTCTGTCTTTATTTCCAGGGGACCTGCTGTAAGTCCAAGTAAGACTAATTTACTGTGTGTTTATTATTGATTTATTGACACGAGAGTGTGTTAGTGTGGTGTGTTGTGTTTACTATTTTTAGGTGGTCTCTGTGACCTGGTGTACTTTGGTTTAGTGTATTGTTGTTGGTCTCAGTTACCTGTATTGGTGTGTACATTATTATTACCATGTTGTGCTGATTCAGTGTCGTCAGTGCACTTGCGTTCAGTTAACCTCAAGACGTTAGTGTAACTTCGTGTTCAGTGTCTTGAGAAGTCAGTTTACTTTGTGTTCATTAACTTGAGGCGTCAGTATACTCAATGTTCAGATAATCTCAAGACGTCAGTGTAACTTCGTGTTCAGTAACTTGTGCAGTTAGTATATTTGTGTTCAATATATCGAGACTTCAGAGTAGCTTGCGTTCAGTATCTCGAGACGTCAGTATACTTGTGTTAAATCATTCTTGAGTGTCATTGTTTTAATTTAAAGTAATTTAATATGCGGTGATTAGTAATCGTATTGACAGATCGATGCTAGTTAAGCAGTCTTAGTGACGCCGAGCTTTAACGTAAATTCTTCGTGAATTAAGTGAGCTGTCAAGCTTTGTCAGATCCTGGTACGATTACTCAGGGATTGCTAATTACCCGTAGCCATTGTTGATTTCATTGACATTTGTTTTGATTGGATGTCTTGGTGACAAAGTAGCGTAATCATAATTACTGATTAAAGTAACATAATCAATTGAGTGTTGCACGGAAGACTCGTCTCAGTGACAAATCTGTCAGTTGTTGTCATTCAGTCATCAATCACCCCACGCTGGCCACGGATCTCGCATCTGCCACCAACGTGGGGCCGTGTATTGTTGTAACTATAATCACCCTCATTGATCCCGGGTTCACATCTGGCACCGACTAGGACCGTTGTCTTTCATTGTATGTTATTGCTACTTGTCGCAGTCTCGTTAAGCTGCTATTGCGTTTGGAGTGGTTGCCCCTTTTTGTCAAGTGTTCACAGGGTCAGCAATACCGCGAGAGGTCTGAACCAGAAGCAGAAGTTCCGGCAAGTTTAGCCTTGTCAAGCACCACATCCGACTTTAACGTAACGTCATATTATTCTTGCCATGTACCGTTAGCATTAAGTTTTATGAATAAACTAATTGTTAAGTACAAGTGCCTTTACGTCCACACCTTCAGACCCTTGCACCCAGTATTGACTTTGCCATTATTTGCATTATTTGTGATACTACCGTGATCCTTTTTATGTTGCCTGGATTACTTGGATTCGAACTGCGTTCATGGCCATACACATCATATACAAAATTCTGATTTTGTTGTGAGGACCATTCGAGCTACTCTGACGACCTCCCTCTGAGGCCCCTAGAAGCTCCATGACCCAGTGGATAAGGAGTGCCAAGGATTTGGACTCCTGCAGCTGCTCTATGCATCCCTGGTCAGTCATTAAAGTATAATCTGCACTCAGCATTTTTTGATGCTAGTTCAGTCCTTTCTGACTGAGGTTTCTTGTAACCTATTCACCACAAAAAAGGGATAATCTCACAGTATCTATGCCTGAGGGTCCACCACCCTTAATTTCCTCCTTACTCTAATTACTCAACAAAAAATCAGCAATTAGAACAATCACAAAATTCCAGTCCCAGACACCACTCTGCTCTCTTACCGAAATCCTTGAACATGTTAATTAAATATCCAGAAACACATTCTCACAGTGTTCTCTATATCCATAAAAACTCTGAATTGCAATGCCAATCCTCACCTTAAGCGCTTCTTAGAAGGCTGTAATAGAACTCACAGTCATCACTCGAGAAACAAATATCTCTTTGACATTCCTAGAGTGAGGCTCAACCAAGCACAAATAGAATGTAAATCAAGGCCGCAACTCTGGGCAAGTAACGTTACCACCCACCTTGTCAACAACTTAGCAGCCTGTCCCACGCTATCTAGTGTACCCCATGTTCATAAAACATATTTGCTTAGTAACAACTAATTGATGTGACTTTTATCTTTGTAAACTTCGTGATTAAATGTACTTTGCTGCGGTTATGTAAATATATTGCATATAAGGTGTCATGTAGTAATTTCGACCCAGTAAGCGTGTGGATTTTACTTTGATTGTCACTCAACCCTAGACATTTTGAACTTATTGATTTGAGGCCGGGAGGTTCACTTACTTTGGGTTAAATTCTACACCACGAGCCTTACTTTGGATCATAAAATTATAACAGGGACACCAAGAACACAATGTAGTAAAACTTCTAGTTCCTCTAGGGAAATGTATAAGACCATTGTATGTATTTGTTGTGGAATCAATGCCGACAGTCCTACAAGTGACTGATCTCGGAGCCACAGCAAGATTCAATAAACAAAATGGGGTTATCTTAGCAGATCACCAGATAAATTCCAACTACATAACGGATTTCGGCATCCTTACGGGTGCTAACTAAAACAATTCTTATATCTAGGGTAAACAAACATTAGAAATGTACTTGTTAGAGTCTACAGGAGGGAAGTTAATGTTCCGGCCAGTGTTAGGTTTTAGGGCAACAACTCCTGTTGAGCAGAAATATTCTGAAACTGTCATAGTAGCATGACTGAGCCAAGAACAATTACTCTAAGAAATCAGTCACATAATTGATGATGGACTGGGGTCAGTCCATAAACAGTAGGATCTAGACTCTATAGGAAATTTTCATTAATCACTTAACAAGAGGAAGACTCAGTACTTTCTTGAGGTTGAAATTTAGCACCAGGGGCCTCTATAGTGTGCTAATGCTTGTTGGCCCAAAAGCCACTGGTTCTTGTTATAAAATCCATGACCGCTGTTGATAAACCAGCAGCCAACGCCATAAAGTGTACAGCTTCTCTCAACTTAGGAAGCTGATAAAAACCATATACAGGTACAGAAGATGGACATTTGATAAGGTGTACATCTGTTTATTTACCTGTGCAGCTACTAGATCAGTTTATAAGTAATACCTGATGTGACTGGTCAAGTTATCCCGAAGTCTATAATGCACTGGAAAAAATGTGTAAACGAAATTCATCCTACCTTGAGCTCCATGGCACGGAGGTTTGATGAAAGAAGATAGGTCTCACGGAGCTCCAAACAGTGGTCACAGAAATCGGGTCTAGAATAAATAATAAGCCGTTGACTTACATCTCAGGTGACTCTACTCGACCTGTGCCAGTAGTCCACCTCACTTATGTTTTGCCAGTCTCCGTGGTGTAGTGGTAAGGCACTCACCTGGTGTTCCGCGAGCGCTTTCTCATGGGTTCGTATCCTGGCTGGGGAGGATTTACTGAGTACAAATCCTTAACTGTAGCCTCTCTTTAACTCAATAGTAAAATGGGTACTTGGTTGTTAAAACGATTCTTCGTGGGGGTCGTATTCCAGGGACTCGCCCGAAATGCTACGCGTACTAGTGGCTGTACAAGAATGTAACATCTCTTGTATATATGTCTCAAAAAAAAAATGTACTGTGGACCCATGACTCCAATACCATCCTTATCAGATGAGGATGTCAGAGATCCCTCATACGTGGGTGATTGAGTGAGTACAAGGGAACAAGCATCTCTCCAACATAATATTTAAGTGGAATGAAGTATGGACGTAGGAGTATCTAATCTCTCTAAGTGAGCAACATTATGGGGTAAATTCCCCATGTAACAAAGTTAATATACAACCTGGTGATACTGTTCTGGTGGACTTTGATGGACCAAAGACAGTTAGGAAAAGTCATATTTGTCCACCCAGACAGTCAGGGAATTTTGCAGAGGTTAAAGTTCATTCTAAAGGACCTACGTCCATGAAAACACTAAAAAACTAGTACACTTAGAATCCAAATTGGGGGGGGGGGACTTGGTGACAGATCCTGGGCAGCCCCCAGCATCAGCACATGAATATCTACAATTCTCAAAACGGCCCATCCGTCCACAAAGGACAGCCGCACACAGGTGCAAACTAAATTTGTGTTTGTACTTTCAAAACGATGGGGAGTAAACATGGCAAATTTTTGTCTTTCCTCAGTCCTAAATAATGGACTCCAAGCTCTCATTTCCTTCCCATAAAGATGTGGAAATTTTCCTTCAAAATAGAGTATAATATGTGTGAGTTATATGGTGTATGAGAGACCACAAGGCTTATGTCCAGCGATTTATGGAACAAAGTCCAGCCCACCCAGGACATAGAGAATGTTTAGTCAACATATGAACATCGTTTTGAGACACCACCCCAGGGAGGCATCTATAATGGGTTCCATCCCAGGATATTTTTAATTAAATCCAATAGCTATAAGCCTATCATGGTAATAGTCCCAAATAACTATATATAAACAAAAAATATTTGTTTAATCAGATAAGGGTTTTAACGATTGTATAAATTGATCTTTAAAACAGGGTGGGGTGACTATGCCCTCTTAGGTGTGGATATAGCTAGTGTTTAGACGAGTCTACATGGCATGTGTGGTGAGTACACTTCTCTACGGCTCGGAATCCGGGACCCTGGCCTCTCGCCAGAAGAGACGGCTCAATACCTTCCACATGCGGAACCTGAGACGCATCTTTGACATTACATGGAGAGACCATGTCACCAACAACACAGAACTCTAGGAAACAGGAATCACTTCAATGTTCACTCTCCTGAAGCAGAGACGCATGCGAATGCTGGGTCATGCAACATGCATGGAAAATGTCCGCATACCGAAGGACCTCTTGTACGGAGAACTGGCAACAGCAAAGAGCCCCACCGGAAGACCTCAGCTGCGTTTCAAAGACGCCTGAAAACGCGACCTCAAGCACATGAACATCGACATCAACACTTGGGAGGTAGCAGCTGCAGACAGATCTGCCTGGAGATGCAAAAGGCAGTAGAGACTTCAGCAATTCGTGGGTGAACTGAAGAGGCAGGCGGAGGATAATAGACTTCAGAGGAGGTCTCGGTCACTGTCAGACTCACCCACTTCGAAGTTTGTCTGCGCTCGCAGCGGTCGGGACTGCCATGCTCGGGTTGGATTTCTTAGTCAGGGCAGATTTTGCATCCAACTAGACCCCCAGGGCACATCCTCATAACCCCATGGGATTGACGGATGCCTACTACTACTAGACGCTGCCATGATACTAAACATTCAACCACCAAAACGAGTATACACCGTGGTCGTTAACGCTATGTTTTAGCCGTTTTTATTCCCGAGGACCTTAGTATAGTGGTGTAAACTTCATATATAACTGATTAAAGTTCTCATAAACCGTTTAAAAATGATAGGTGTGGAAATATAAAATACCAGTGTGAAGTGGGATGTGGAGCCACAGTTGATGGAGCTCGCAGACACCATCACACCAAAACACCAGAACACACTATACACCAGTGTATATCACATCAAACTGTCTAGCTTCTCTGTGGACAGGTATTGGGTGAAATAACATAACTATAAATGAACTAAATAATAAACAAACCAAACAATAAACAACTCGTCACCAGTAGGAAACACCACGTGCATCAAGTTGTGTGATTTCAGCAGTTAAAACTAAGCGTGCCAAACCTTAGAAAAACAGTAGTTGAGTTGAGTGTGTGGCCATACCGAAGGCCCTCCAGCAAAGGAGCTAGACATCATTATGCAAAATCAACACCATCTCATTAGTTAACTCCATAAAAATACAGTACTAATCTCACTGAGAGAGCTACATAAGTCCTAACAATGATCTACCATATGCTGAAAGACTTTGAGCACCCGGATTCCTATATTGTATATTATAATATACATTATAATATATGTTATGGGAACAGTTCGTGATAATTATTTTTGTCAGGGATCATTGTTAAGAGGTTTCACTAATTGCTCTATTTCAGGAACTCGGACATAACACAGGCTTTTAAGCCAACCTCAGTAAGTAAATTACTTGCCACATAATTAACTATAACTAACTAGGTTAACCAATGTTTAGCAAATAAATATTTGAGATATAGTGCAATGTTTTAGAGATAAATACAAATATACATTTTGCAATAGATAAATTCACAACGATAAAATATTAAGTCTTGTCATTGTTGATAATATCATTCATGTGTACAAAATACCAGAATAAAAAATAAAAGCTAAGACTAATATTTTATATTAATTATCAGTGCATGCTGTGTTATACATATATTTAATTTTACCATAAAGTACTGAAATTTATTTCATCCGGCAGGTAAAGTGAAGGCAGCACAACTTCTGCTGTGTCTTCCTAAATATGAGCCACCTAGAGAACACTGAGACAACCCATACAGTTAACTATAGCACGAAGACGACTACAGTTTTCCTATTGGTAACTGGATATGATTACTATCACTCTAAACAGGTAAAATGTTGCTATCGCTCTTTTTATTTAGTAATACATCTTTCAATGTTAATCATTCTAACGGAAATCAAATAAAATCTATAAACCTAACAATCAGTGAAACTCAAGAAATCACCACCATTATAGAATTTCAGTAATATTTCTTGCATAAAATCATATACAAGAGTACAAAGCATGGCAGAGCATGGCAGGCCTTTTTGCAGGAAGACTACCTTGTCCTCCTTATACATTTCAGAGAATGACGGGGTGTGTGGAACCAGTCATATATTAGCAGATAACACTGCCATGTCGGATCCAGACCAGAGACAATCGCAGCACAGCTGAAGGCTCACCCAGCTCACAATCACTCACCCTGTCCTCACCACTACACTCGAAGTTGAGGTCTATGCCACTCCACCATCTCTTTTGCTATAGTACGTTATCAAAGACCACTTACCCATGTTTGTGTTAATAATTGTTAATTGAGTTGGAATAGAAAGTACCAGAACTGAAATTGAGCATTGACTGAAGAGTAAATCGATCTCACAGGCGAAAGAACTGCAATTGATCAGCAGTACATCCCTGCACATCTATAACAATACTGAATTTGTGTACTGAGATTATGGGTTGATATTTATGGGCGCTCGTGAGTGAAGGACTTGATAAACTTTCCTGTCACTACAGTGGGAATTGATTTGGTACATTATCTTGTAATCTATGGACATATGCAATGTCCAAATGTGATATCTTTTCTGAGGTGCTGAGCCACGAAAGACATTGTCTTCTCATAAAAATGTAAGGAAAATAGATCTTCTACAAATACAGTTGGCATAAAGATCCATATTTGCTCAAGAAGAAGATTTGTAGAGGCAACATTTTGTCAAAGGTAAATAATCTTAAATCCAAGTTAATTCCCATCCAGAAAAGAACAAGTTAAGTTCATCTATTGAGCCTGCGTATTCCTTAAAGGAACTTGTTTTTCATTTAAGAAAATTGTATAAATAAACAAATTATAATATATTTATGATTGAAGTTCCCTCCGGGAATCAAATTTTCAAAATAATAAGGAAAACCAGAAATAAAACAAACATCATGTAAAAAATCTTCTTTCCTTTTGAGTTAAAGCCATTACGTTTCGAATACGACATTATTCATCATCATATCTAAAAGAAACAGAAGTCACAATAAAATAAATAGCAAAACAATGTGACTCAAACTTTGTACCTTTTTGTTTTTCTTTGTTTTCCGCCCTTATATGCATGGTGTATTGAGAGACCATATTTGGTGTCCATAATGGTAGTTTGTCACCATCAGTGTTGTGAAATATGTCACACATAAAGTGAATTGCATTGTATGATGACAAATGTGAAGTGTGTTTTGGGACACTATTTGAATTGTGTAACACCTTAAGTTGTGTATTATATGTTCAATATGTGACATAGTGTGATGTGTTTAATATGTGACAAAGTGTGATGTTTTCAATATGTGACATAGTATGATGTGTTCAATATGTGACATAGTGTGATGTGTTCAATATGTGACATAGTGTGATGTGTTTAATACGTGACATAGTGTGATGTCATAAATGTGGAATACTGAGTGATACCATAAATGTATTATGTTGTGTGTCATTCTACGTGTTCCATAATGTGTGATACCTGAAGAATATAGTAATTTTCTTCCTTATATACATAGTGAATTATGTAGCAAAATATATGTAATGTGTTGCTCTACAGTATGATTATTATTTTGAGAGCATATTTCTTTTAAATAATTTTACAATAAATGTTGAACATTTAATTGTTTCTTAGGCAGGCCGGGAAACTTAGACATCCTTAGTGCAATGTATTGTACTATAAAATAACAATATTCTGTTTTGTTACAACAGAAGTGTGGTGTGTTGTGTGACTTGAGTGCTATATAGTGTTGGGATGCATAAGTGTGACTCTTACTTAAATAATCTTTGGCGTTGATGTTTGCTCCAGCGTCGAGGAGTACCTTCACAGTGTTGTCGTGACCACCTACGGCTGCCCTGTGAAGGGCTGTCTTTCCTGTGAACAGACACCACAATTGTTATTATGAATAAACCATCCCGATT
>WNGS01165505.1:0-27517 GCA_020271785.1 Procambarus virginalis
GAGGTCTGGATCGATCACGCTAAACAATCAACCTTGGGGGCTTGATCCCCACTAGTTTCAAATAACCTTGGAACTTAAGTGTGAAGTTAATACAAATCGATGTGAATGATAGATTCGGATTCGATGTTAGAATCGGCGCCCAATTCAACTCGGCCACGTGGGGACCACGTGACAAGGACAAGTTCACATAAATATAACATACACATGGAAATAATAAAAATGCACATTAACTAATTAATTTATTCAAAACTAAACCAGATCTAAAGAAATGGCACTCCCTAACTTAATATACCCTGACTTTTAAATTCAACGGCAATGAGTTGGCCTATCCCTACAAAACTCTGAGCAACTCTACCTTCTATAGGCAGCTAGATGTTGTGCTGCCTTAGGGAAGAGGTGAGATGGGTGACCTCTCCCAGTCGCTCTGGAAACCACACTGATTTGTCCTCTCTCTGATCTCCTCTACTCAGGAACCCGGAGCAGAGTATTGTTCCGCATAGCTTACCAAGTTGTGAGAGTTTTTATGTGCTTACTTACATAAGTAAGTTGGAATAAATAAAATTGGTATAAGGAATTGAGCTCGGAAAATTTCTAAGAATTTTCGTTATTCTTTAACCTTTATTCCTGTCGTGATATTCAACTAGGTCCCTGAGGAAGGACTTGCTTAGCTAACACACCAGTGTAGTAAGCAGCTCATTCCTCACTTTGGGACCCTGTACGAACAATTGACTAGGCGCGAGCAAACGCCGAGACCCCAATGAAATTGAAATCCCCTCCACTTGGGTCGTCGACCTTCGCAACTCGCCGAAGCGAATCTAACGAGTAGGTCCTGGGCTCTCACAACAATAATTTATTGTTGTGTAGTGCCGTATATTTGATCCAAAGCTCAGAATAAGTCTCAATTTGAATAGTCGAGTGTGAAGAACATTTGCATAACAATAATAATGTGTGGGGGTGTAACGAAAAGACAGTGTTAACATAACAACTTAGTTTATTCATTAAAGTACTAACTACTACAACAAAACAAAAAGAATGTCAATGACGTTACTCGAAATCCTTCCTGTGACACTATCAATGACAGCTAGACACCAGCCCCTCGGACTGCATAATGAACTAACTCGAACATAAGCGTGACCACAGAGGAATCAACAAGCAAGCAAGAACTAACAGATCTATAATCACAATTACAACAAATGACACAGTGGGTTCTGAAACACGTCTCCAGTAACCTCCTAACTGTTCTACGCCTCAGTGCAGTCTACACCTGCAATAGCGGTTGCAATGCAATCACATCAGTAGCCTTTCAATGACATCAATAACTAATGGGTTCACTGGCAACTCCAGCACCCTTCCTCAAATTAATCCTTACGTTAACACTTCGTCCCACGGACGATCAAGAATCAATACAATTGATTTACGTTAATAACAAAATAACATTTACGTTAATATAATAACCTTCTCTTACAACTGTCACTAGTAACGCGGAAATTACACAACACTCTACCCGTCGAGCATTCAGTGAGAAAATCCCATTAATCCCTGTACTCCAAGACAGCTGATTAATCTCTTTACTAGTTACGTTAATTTACGTTAATCGGTTACTAATCACTCAGCGATGGTAAACTCTGATTTACAATGTCCAAAGTGCTAAGAGAACGGTAATCACTCGTGATTACCTTTAGAGTAATTAATTACTATCCTCAGGATCAATAATTAAACAGTTAAATACGCAACCTTTCACACTGGCTCAGCAATTTACATTAAGGTATGAATTCCGTCTGAGCCTTCCATACTTAGACCAATTCAGGTGGCTAATAACAGTAATTAGGCACCACGTTTACGTTATTCTAAAATGACGTTACTCTTCCCACGAGTCAATCAAGTGCCGGTACTTCCGGGCATAAATAACGACGTTACGTTAATGGAACAATGAGGCCTTCGTGTGAGTCGATCAACCAGGATCGAGATTAATTACTTTGACTTCCTGAAACACGTCAATTACCCGGCCCACTGACCGTTAATTACGACAGACAATACTCTAATTCTTATCTGGCTGGTGGCTAGGCTCCTTGAGACTACCGTAGCTGCTTGCAGGAAAGTAAATTAACCCAAACGTATTCTACGTTACTCATATTGTCAAAGAACAAATTCTCTTAAAGCAATGGGCGTTCCCTTGGTTACGTTATATTAATTGCCTCGCAATCACCTCACTGAATACTGGACTTCGATGTCCTACCAGATAAACAGGAGAATATATGTATACCCAAGTACTCGTCTACAGCCGAGTTCACCCACGACAATGGCAAATCACACTAACAAATCACAGTGATTTACGTTACAATCCGGTTGCAATGACAATACTGCAGAACCTAGTAAAATAACATACAGGACATGAACCCTCTAGAACACTGCCCCCACAATGGCTTTACTGAACTGCAGTCACCCACGGTGATTGCTCAACTCTAGCAACAATCACTAACAATGACAACCCCTTTGCAACAACACACACGGCAAGTACTCTAATTTCCAAGTATTAGAATACTGCTCAACACTTACTTACTTATTTACTGTTGCAAATGACCCCAGTGCTCTCAATAACCCCTAGAACATAGGTCCCAAATTTGCAATCAATCACACAGTAAATAACACAATAACACTGGGCACCGTGACACTACGATATATATATATATATATATATATATATATATATATATATATATATATATATATATATATATATATATATATATATATATATATATATATATATATATATATATATATAATTACTGCTGACACATGTAGCCTACAGCTATCAAACGTTATTGGGAACACTAAGGAGATCTCGCACTCTTAAATCACATGGGTGAGTGATTTATCGATCACGCATGCCGAATAAACACTCCCGAGTTTTACGTTACTCGACAGAGCGAGGGCTGTCACTCCCGACAGCCTCGTCACTCACCAAATTCTACCAAAATTACGTTAATACTGCAACCACAATATATATATATATATAAATCACACTTGTCACGGCCCTGGGAACAATACAAGAAATTAAAACCACACTGTGGCACACTCCACAATAATCATTGCCAGGAATCACTGACGTTACCACATACCTGAGCGCTCAGTGTTGAAATTCCACACCTGCAAGACTACACATGAAATGATATCACTCCGTCCCACGGACGATCAAGAATGAATAATTACCACAATGGAATAAAATAATTATTACATGGACATCCTCTCAGTCCTTGGCTAATCTATGTAACTCTGTTCCCGTGTGTACCCACACACACACACACTGTACGTCTGTGCTCACAAGACGTAAGTCCCTCAGGACTGACAAGATGACAACAAGGGTGATTATCTCCTCGTCCACACTTCACTTCACCTACAGGTGCTGCGTGACAATGCGACGGAACACTTGACCTCGAATTCAAGCTTTAGAGACTACTAATCACCAGAAATACACACATAGGTACTTACATTCATACTGCCGGCTTACACACACCATTCCCATACATCAGGCACCCCGCTATGGGTGGCTGGCTCAGTGGTGGTAGGCTGGCTGGCTGGTACCACAGCGGTATCGTTCGTACATTGGGCGCGCACCGAACCCTCCCACAACACGGCTTGTTTCGTACCCTCGACCCACCGGTGAAGTGAAGCGTTCGTACCCAGGTGACGCGCACAACGATTGCGTCTTAAACAAACATGGGAAATCTGCCTTAAAGCACTAACACTTATTTCCCCGTTCCCATCGACTGCTACAGAGCACTAGCAAGTCTTATCATCACTGGTATGGGATCTACGAGTCTGTTACTGCTCGTATGCACATTACCCCACGATCCCAGATAAGATCTTCTCTATTCACTCGCTGTTCACAATGTCCATTCCCCTCCAAGCGACGACTACGGCCGGATTCTGTGACGACCGCTGTCGTAGATGAAGCAGGAGGTGAAGCAGCTGAGTAGTTGAACCACCACGACGCAATATACTCAATTTGGCCGAATTGAGCATAGGAGCGTCTTGACAGGGTGATGGCTCTGTCCAGAATGACGCTCACACCGTCGATTCCCGCGTCTCCCTCGAAATAACCAATGAGAGGAAGGCATACTGGGGCCTACCCCTCTCATCCAATCAGCGACGGTGTAGCATAGCCCCTAGGGCAACTCCAAGATGGCCGACCAACATGGCGGCTCAAGATGTTTACTAAGATGGCGTCTGTTTCCATGGCGACGACTAGCGCGCGGGGAGGCCCGCAGCTACCCACGCCAGGCCTAACTGTTTTCCCGCGCAAAGTTGAGTCTCGCTCCAAGCCATACAATGAGAGATGCTATCGGCTCTATCTCTGTCCACAGACATGCTACCACGGCCACGGTAACATTTCTGGACTGCTGGTGACTGGGGCTCTCCCAGGAGCCCAAACACTAGATGTTTCGGTTGCTGGTTACCAAAGTTAAGTCCGCACACTTAACAAGTGCACTTAACAAGTGTACTGGCCTCCCACAGGCATAAGAGCACTATTGTAAGTGAGCTGGTGAACCATCCCCTCACATCAACCCCCCACTAAAAGATAAAATTTCCCGGAGGAAAATTTCATCTAAATCACCAGCCACTTACACTTTTGCTCTTAAGTGCATGGCGGCTGGGTGGTGGTGACACATCCGTTTTCTGTTGACGTCGGTGGCTCGCGGGACAAGATGTGACGTCACTGGCTCGTCCAGGGTGGTACTTCCTGACCGTAGTGCGGTCGTGCTCAGGTTCTGGGTCCAGGTTAAGCCGGCTCGACGCCTCGCAGCTTCCTTTCGTCAGTCCCTTCACACTCGCCCCACAGGTCTGTGTCATACTGGACACAATGGATAGCACTCTGGGATGGACTTACCAATGAAGTACAGACTCCACACCTTCCCTACTCTACCGACACAATTCCGACAGTTAGCAGACTGTCGTGACTTCCAGGTGACAGGGTCTTTCTTCCTGTCTGTCTGTCACTCTCAGACCGGGTTGCTCTACCGACTGAGTTGACTGGGCTGAGGCCTCTTCAGCAGCTGTCAAACCTCGCCCCTCTCTGAGTACTGAGTCACTGACCTGCTCGTTCTTCAATCTCTCAGCGACCGTTCGTTTGTCTGAACGATCTTCCAACAGCCTGAAAGATTGGTCAAAATTATCCACTTCACTTGTGGGAACCACAGCTACCTTAGCCTCACCACTGGCAACATCTAGCAGACGTTTACCTTCCTGAGTGGTGTTAACCCTCGCGGGTCTGGCTGGTGGACAGGTCGTGGCGGGATCAGCTGATCTGGGCCACACCCGTCTCACTGGGCTCACCCCCGTTTTCTGTGAAATGAAAGAAGGAAAATTGCTCTTTTTTCCTTTTACCTCATGCACCTGATCTTTCGCCTGACAAGAGGCGACCTTGACTTCCTCAGCTGGCGGCCGTGTGACATCACCGTCAGCTGGTGAGAGCCATCTGAGTCCCCTGAGTCAGTTCTCGTTTTCTGTGCAATAGGGAGAGAAGGATGGATCCGGTTTCCTTTCACCTGCTGCGCCTCTTCTGTCTGGGCGGCGGTGATCTCTGCTCGACCGGCCGGCTGACGCTTGGTGTCAACGCCAGCGGGTTTAACCTTCCTCTCACCTGTTCCTGTTTCCGCTGGGTCATTTCCACAGGACAGACCCACCTGGTTCTCTATACCAGGAGTATTACCTATCAAAAGTCCATACACTGCCTTCCTACTTAGTGCAGCTTTGATCTTACCTTTGATATATGGGGTGTCTACCAACACGGACACTTCTCCCATGTCCTTACCAGTGCCATCTGGGTACTGGACACGGAGATATCGACCTGTTCTACTCTCAGGCCCAACCAAACTGTTCCTGACCATGTTAACTGTAGCACCCCGGTCTCGAAAGACACTCGTCCATTGCCCATTAACTCTTCCACTAGTTAACTCGAGTGTGTGTCTTAGGGCATCACCTCCCACGGTACTCATGCCTGTAACTTGCACCTTGGTCACCTTCTTAGTCTTACGCCTAGTGTTGCTCGGGCACTTAGCTGCTCGGTGACCTGTCATGTTGCATGTGAAGCACCTGGGTCCCTTAACCTTGGGTTTCTGTTGGTTACCCTTAGACTTACTTTCTTTAGGTTTGGCTCCCGTACTTGGAGCTTGAGTGAACTGTTCAACTTTTGTCACACATCGATCTAGGTATGCATCCCTAGGATCGATCTTCTCCTCTCTTGGCAATAGAGGAGGTATCTCTACTTCCTGCGCCTGTACCTCTGAGCTTGGCGCGGTAGGAGGGGTTTGACTCCCCGTCCTTGCCTGGGATTGCACTCTTGCAATTTCCAATCTAGTCAATCTCTCGTGGTGGGCATTCCACATGTCGGCCACAAATTTGGCCTTATCCACTCCTTGCAGTTCCATAGCATCAGCTTGAGCTGCAAGGTACTGTAAAGTGAATTCCTCCTGGGGTTGTTCAGTCCCCATCCTGCACAAATAAAAATAATAAATAAATAAATAAATATGTTTATTCAGGAAAGGTACATACATAGAGAGATTTTACATAAGTGGATCAATTTATAGATAGAGCTAGTACATACAATGCCTAAAGCCACTATTACGCAATGCGTTTCGGGCAAGAAAACATTAATATCTAAAACTTAATGCTAATTGAACAAAAAGAATAAAATGTTTTGAGAACAGATACAAATAAAGGTACAAAAAAAAGGGGGGAACATGACTGAAAAGCAGCACAAATACAATATGTAGACAAACAGCGTTGAATAAAAAAAAAAAAAAATAAGACATGGGTTGACAATAGAGGGGTAAGGTAGGTTACAGGGAGTTTATCAGGTAGTGTTTAGTTTTAATCTTAAACTGGTTGAGAGAGGTACAGTCTTTAACATGGTTGGGAAGGTCATTCCACATTCTGGGTCCCTTGATTTGTAGAGCATTTCTAGTTTGGTTAAGTCGTACTCTTGGAATATCAAAACTGTATTTATTTCTGGTGTGGTGCTCATGGGTTCTGTTACAGCTTTCAATGAAGCTTTTGAGGTCAGGATTGGCATTACAGTTCAGCGTTTTATATATGTATAATACACATGAGAGAATGTGCAGTGACTTAATATCTAACATATTGAGAGATTTGAGTAGGGGTACCGAGTGATGTCTGGGGCCAGAGTTGGATATTGTCCTAATAGCAGCTTTGTGTTGAGTAATTAGAGGACGTAAATGATTTTGGGTAGTAGAACCCCAAGCACAAATACCATAGTTGAGATATGGATAGATGAGGGAGTAATAGAGTCACCAGGGCAGGGCGGGGTACATAATATCTGATCTTAGAAAGAATGCCAACAGTTTTTGAAACTTTTTTTGATATATTTAGAATGTGTCCCTGGAAATTAAGCTTGTGATCAATGAGAACGCCAAGGAATTTGCCATCTAATTTGTTACAAATTTGGGTATTGTTAATCTTGAGATTTATTTGGTTAGAGGATTTATTGCCAAACAGAATATAGAAAGTTTTGTCAATGTTAAGGGTGAGTTTGTTGGCAGTTAGCCAAAGATGGACTTTATTAAGCTCGGTATTTACTGTGGCATTTAGAGCAAGGGGGTCAGGACTGGAGTAAATGAAGGTTGTGTCGTCAGCAAATAGAATTGGTCTAAGGTGTTGGGAGGCATTTGGAAGGTCATTAATGTAGATGAGAAAGAGGAGAGGGCCAAGTATACTGCCCTGAGGAACACCAATGTTGATGGGTAGGGTAGGAGAAATTGAATTGTTCACAGAAACATACTGGAGTCTGTCAGTAAGGTAAGATTTGAGGTATTGCAGGGAGAGTCCTCTGACTCCATAATGATGTAATTTAAGAAGAAGGTTTTGGTGGTTCACAGTGTCAAAAGCCTTACGCAGGTCCACAAATAACCCAACAGGGAACTCATTTTTATCAAGAGCTGCATGAATTAAGTTAATCATACTAATAAGTGCATCGTTAGTGCTTTTTTTAGGTCTGAAGCCATATTGGCAAGAGCTAAGTATATTGTGCTTGGCTAGATAAGAGTAAAGCTGCTTGTAGATTAGTTTTTCAAAAATTTTTGATAAGTTAGGCAGGATTGAAATAGGTCTGTAGTTGTTAACATCAGTGAGATCACCACATTTGTGGACAGGGGTTACTCTCGCTTTTTTTTAGAATATCTGGGAAGGTTTGGAGTTCAAGTGACTTGTTGAAGAGCAATGTAATTGCAGGGGCTAAGGATCTGGAGGCTTTTTTGTAAATTAATGTCGGAATCTCCTCAAGGGCACTAGACTTGGTTTTAAGGGAAAGGATTATCTCATTGACATCAGTGGAATTAGTAGGCTTTAGGTACAGAGACTGTGGATAGTTACCTGTAAGGTAGTCCTTAACCTCAGTACTGGAAGAAGGAATATCATTTGCAAGGGATGACCCAATGGAAGAGAAGAACCTATTGAACTCAATAGCAGAATCAGATGCTGAAAGCTGACCATCGTTATTTGACAGGAGTGTTGGTTTGTTTTTAAAATCTTCTTTGATCCCAAGATTTGTGAAATTGTGCTCCAAGTTTTTTTAATGTTGCTCTTTATTTGGGTAAATTTATCTTCGTAGTATTTAGTTTTGGCTCGTCTAATTATCTTAGATAGCAGTAAAGAGTAATTCTTTGAGAATTCTTTAGAGACGGTTCCTAGCCTATACTTCTTCTCAAGGTCATGTTTTTTATTAATGGATTTAAGTATTCCCTTTGTAAGCCAGGGATTGTTAAGCCTTTTGGTAGTGACTTGTTTTGTAAGCATAGGACAGTGGGTGTTATAAAGGCTTAGAGTTTTTTGAAGAAAAGATTGTACTGCTAGGTTGATGTCCCCTATGTTACCTAACTCTGACTCCCAGTTGACATTATCAGCAGCAGTTATAAAATTGCCTATAGCAGATTCATTGTGCAGCCTAAAACTTATCTCCCTTGACTCTAGAGGTGGTTTGTTAATGTTAGTTAAGAGAAATGTGGGGTAATGGTCTGTAGTACTGTCGGTGATTATACCTGAAGTAAGCGGAGAGGTTATGTTGGTCCAGATGTGATCTAGAGTCGTGGCAGTACTATCAGTGATTCTGGTAGGTCTAGTGATTAAGGGTATGAGGAAGCAGGAATTCATACAGTTGAGGAAGCTAACAGTAGTAGGGTGCTCAGGCTCGCAGAGGTCAATATTAAAGTCCCCTGCGATAATTAGATGGTTTTTGTTAAGTCTGTTATCGAGTATTAGATTTCTAAGGTTTGAATTGAATTCGGGCACATCAGTGTTAGGAATCCTATAGACTGCTCCCACAGACAGGATAGACTCGGTACCCTTTACTCTGAAACTGGCGAAGATATACTCCCCACAGCAGTCTCTAGTTCTAATTACTTTTAAGCATGTTAGTTCATGATGGTAGTAAAGAGCAGTACCACCACCTCTCTGAGTTTGACGACAGTTGTGAATTGCCAAGTAGTTAGGCATGTTAAAGAGTTGAGTAGTATCCTCTTTCAACCATGTTTCAGTAAGTACAATAAAAGTGAATTTGTTGTCAATAGTTTCAATTAAGGCACTAACATCATCGAAGTGTTTACCTAGGGATCTAACATTTAAGTTGATTACAGAGATATTGTGATTATGTGATAATACATTGTTTACATCATTTGCTGTAAAATATCTGCAGTTCAGATCATTAAAGTGATGATTGTCATAGATAGTGGATAAGAGGTTTAGTTCAGGGTCTAAACTTGCCTGCATAATAAGGATGGTTGCAGGAATACAAGCAGGAATGGCAAATTAAACAAAAAGAATGTCAATGACGTTACTCGAAATCCTTATGTGACACTATCAATGACAGCTAGACAACCAGCCCCTCGGACTGCATAATGAACTAACTCGAACATAAGCGTGACCACAGAGGAATCAACAAGCAAGCAAGAACTAACAGATCTATAATCACAATTACAACAAATGACACAGTGGGTTCTGAAACACGTCTCCAGTAACCTCCTAACTGTTCTACGCCTCAGTGCAGTCTACACCTGCAATAGCGGTTGCAATGCAATCACATCAGTAGCCTTTCAATGACATCAATAACTAATGGGTTCACTGGCAACTCCAGCACCCTTCCTCAAATTAATCCTTACGTTAACACTTCGTCCCACGGACGATCAAGAATCAATACAATTGATTTACGTTAATAACAAAATAACATTTACGTTAATATAATAACCTTCTCTTACAACTGTCACTAGTAACGCGGAAATTACACAACACTCTACCCGTCGAGCATTCAGTGAGAAAATCCCATTAATCCCTGTACTCCAAGACAGCTGATTAATCTCTTTACTAGTTACGTTAATTTACGTTAATCGGTTACTAATCACTCAGCGATGGTAAACTCTGATTTACAATGTCCAAAGTGCTAAGAGAACGGTAATCACTCGTGATTACCTTTAGAGTAATTAATTACTATCCTCAGGATCAATAATTAAACAGTTAAATACGCAACCTTTCACACTGGCTCAGCAATTTACATTAAGGTATGAATTCCGTCTGAGCCTTCCATACTTAGACCAATTCAGGTGGCTAATAACAGTAATTAGGCACCACGTTTACGTTATTCTAAAATGACGTTACTCTTCCCACGAGTCAATCAAGTGCCGGTACTTCCGGGCATAAATAACGACGTTACGTTAATGGAACAATGAGTCTTCTCTTCGTGTGAGTCGATCAACCAGGATCGAGATTAATTACTTTGACTTCCTGAAACACGTCAATTACCCGGCCCACTGACCGTTAATTACGACAGACAATACTCTAATTCTTATCTGGCTGGTGGCTAGGCTCCTTGAGACTACCGTAGCTGCTTGCAGGAAAGTAAATTAACCCAAACGTATTCTACGTTACTCATATTGTCAAAGAACAAATTCTCTTAAAGCAATGGGCGTTCCCTTGGTTACGTTATATTAATTGCCTCGCAATCACCTCACTGAATACTGGACTTCGATGTCCTACCAGATAAACAGGAGAATATATGTATACCCAAGTACTCGTCTACAGCCGAGTTCACCCACGACAATGGCAAATCACACTAACAAATCACAGTGATTTACGTTACAATCCGGTTGCAATGACAATACTGCAGAACCTAGTAAAATAACATACAGGACATGAACCCTCTAGAACACTGCCCCCCAATGGCTTTACTGAACTGCAGTCACCCACGGTGATTGCTCAACTCTAGCAACAATCACTAACAATGACAACCCCTTTGCAACAACACACACGGCAAGTACTCTAATTTCCAAGTATTAGAATACTGCTCAACACTTACTTACTTATTTACTGTTGCAAATGACCCCAGTGCTCTCAATAACCCCTAGAACATAGGTCCCAAATTTGCAATCAATCACACAGTAAATAACACAATAACACTGGGCACCGTGACACTACGTATATATATATATATATATATATATATATAATTACTGCTGACACATGTAGCCTACAGCTATCAAACGATTATTGGGAACACTAAGGAGATCTCGCACTCCTTAAATCACATGGGTGAGTGATTTATCGATCACGCATGCCGAATAAACACTCCCGAGTTTTACGTTACTCGACAGAGCGAGGGCTGTCACTCCCGACAGCCTCGTCACTCACCAACTTCTACCAAAATTACGTTAATACTGCAACCACAATATATATATATATAAATCACACTTGTCACGGCCCTGGGAACAATACAAGAAATTAAAACCACACTGTGGCACACTCCACAATAATCATTGCCAGGAATCACTGACGTTACCACATACCTGAGCGCTCAGTGTTGAAATTCCACACCTGCAAGACTACACATGAAATGATATCACTCCGTCCCACGGACGATCAAGAATGAATAATTACCACAATGGAATAAAATAATTATTACATGGACATCCTCTCAGTCCTTGGCTAATCTATGTAACTCTGTTCCCGTGTGTACCCACACACACACACACTCTGTACGTCTGTGCTCACAAGACGTAAGTCCCTCTGGACTGACAAGATGACAACAAGGGTGATTATCTCCTCGTCCACACTTCACTTCACCTAACAGGTGCTGCGTGACAATGCGACGGAACACTTGACCTCGAATTCAAGCTTTAGAGACTACTAATCACCAGAAATACACACATAGGTACTTACATTCATACTGCCGGCTTACACACACCATTCCCATACATCAGGCACCCCGCTATGGGTGGCTGGCTCAGTGGTGGTAGGCTGGCTGGCTGGTACCACAGCGGTATCTTTCGTACAATTGGGCGCGCACCGAACCCTCCCACAACACGGCTTGTTTCGTACCCTCGACCCACCGGTGAAGTGAAGCGTTCATACCCAGGTGACGCGCACAACAATTGCGTCTTAAACAAACATGGGAAATCTGCCTTAAAGCACTCACACTTATTTCCCCGTTCCCATCGACTGCTACAGAGCACTAGCAAGTCTTATCATCACTGGTATGGGATCTACGAGTCTGTTACTGCTCGTATGCACATTACCCCACGATCCCAGATAAGATCTTCTCTATTCACTCGCTGTTCACAATGTCCATTCCCCTCCAAGCGACGACTACGGCCGGATTCTGTGACGACCGCTGTCGTAGATGGAGCAGGAGGTGAAGCAGCTGAGTAGTTGAACCACCACGACGCACCATACTCAATTTGGCCGAATTGAGCATAGGAGCATCTTGACAGGGTGATGGCTCTGTCCAGAATGACGCCTCACACCGTCGATTCCCGTGTCTCCCTCGAAATAACCAATGAGAGGTAGGCATACTGGGGCCTACCCCCTCTCATCCAATCAGCGACGGTGTAGCATAGCCCCTAGGGCAACTCCAAGATGGCCGACCAACATGGCGGCTCAAGATGTTTACTAAGATGGCGTCTGTTTCCATGGCGACGACTAGCGCGCGGGGAGGCCCATAGCTTACCCACGCCAGGCCTAACTGTTTTCCCGCGCAAAGTTGAGTCTAGCTCCAAGCTATTACAATGAGAGATGCTATCGGCTCTATCTCTGTCCACAGACATGCTACCACGGCCACGGTAACATTTCTGGACTGCTGGTGACTGGGGCTCTCCCAGGAGCTCAAACACTAGATGTTTCGGTTGCTGGTTACCAAACTTAAGTCCGCACACTTAACAAGTGCACTTAACAAGTGTACTGGCCTCCCACAGGCATAAGAGCACTATTGTAAGTGAGCTGGTGAACCATCCCCTCACACAAGTTACTTGTAGGGTTTGAGTTTCAACAATTAACCTCTGTTGTACTAAATGTTCCAGATTGGTTGATTTATTGTACTGAAGTTAAATTATATAAGCATCTTAAGGAAAAGCTATTCCCAATTTCAAAATAGCTATTTGACCTTTGAGTGAAATAGAGGACATGGCAACTGGTGACCTATGAACTCCAGGTCACTCCGCAATAAATAGTAGTCCTTGTTCGTGACGTCACTGATGGTGACTTAGCTCAATAATTAGAATACTCTTGATATTATAACAGTAATACTATACAATACAATTTGAATGCAAAATGAATGAAAGCTAATTTCTCTAAATAAGTGAATACTATAGGATGATTCCTTATGAAACCTTGAGAACAAAGGCGATTATTTTCACCACGAATTCCCTAGGGTCAGGTCCCGGGTCACCACTTGGTCTAGCTTCCCATTCTCCCTTGTATAGATAAAACATTCTGGATAATTCTTACAACAAGCCTAGTTTGCTACAGGGAGTAAAAAGAAAAAAGGACAATAATAAAGATGACAATTTTTTTTTAAATAAAGTTAAAACCTTTTGAGAGGAAAGACAGAGCTAAAGAACACAATGGTAGTTAAATGAGATTATAATTTGAATTCTGGCTATACAGCAGCTATCCCACAGTCACTCAGGACGTGATATGATATGAGAATAAGGAAAAGCAGTGGTGCAAGGACTGTACCCTGAGGTACAGATCTTTTAACTGCACTTTGACACGATATTATATGGTTGGCTGTTATTCTTTGTGTTCTTTTCGACAGAAAATTGAGTATCCAGCCTCCTACTTTACCGGTTATACCCATTGACCTCATTGAGTGTGCTATCACTCCATGGTCGCATTTATTTATTTATTT
Source organism: Procambarus virginalis (assembly GCA_020271785.1). NCBI lineage: Eukaryota > Metazoa > Arthropoda > Malacostraca > Decapoda > Cambaridae > Procambarus > Procambarus virginalis. The sequence goes on from WNGS01165505.1 coordinate 14,189, forward strand.
ATTTATTTATTTATTTATTTATATACAAGAATGCACATTGGGTTTGTGAAAATACATAGCATAGTATTTACAATCTTGTAAAGCCACTAGTACGCGCAGCGTTTCGGGCAGGTCCTTAATCTAACAGATAATTTTAAGTAGGTAAATTCTAGCAGAATTAATAAAATGATAACAAATCGAATGCTTTTGCGAAGTCCGTGTATACCACATCTGCATTCTGCTTTTTTCTTCTAATGCCTCAGTAACTTTGTTGTAGTAGTGCAAATAGCTGTGAGAGGCACGATCTTCCCACTCTAAATCCATGTTGGGCTGGATTGTGAAGGTCATTGGTCTTCATGAAACTGGTGACCTGACTCCTAATCACTCTCTCATTACTTTTATTGTGTATGACGTAAGTGCAACTGGTCTATAATTCTTTGTCAGTGCTTTGCTCCCTCTCTTGTGTAGAGGAGCTATGTCTGCTACTTTAAGCGCATTTGGTATCTTCCCAGTGTTCAAGCTCTTCCGCTACACTATACTGAGTGCCTGTGCTACTGGCACCTTTCATTTCTTTATAAATATTGAATTCCATGAATCTGGACCCGGAGCTGAGTGCATGGGCATGTTTTCAATTTCTCTTTCAAAATCTGCCACGCTCGTCTTGATATCAGTTATATATACAGAGGTTTAGATATCACGCATAATGAAGTTGTCTGGATCTTCCACTTTCATGTTGTTTATTGGAGTGCTAAACATGTCCTCATGCTGTTTTTTTAGAATTTCAATAATTTCTTTGTCATCCTCCGTGTATGGACCTTCACTCATACGAATAGGTACAATATTGGCAGTGGTTTTTGCTTTTGATTTCGCACATGTGAGGAAATATTTAGTTTTTCTTTATTTCTTGAATTGCTTTCTGTTCTAGTTGCCTTTCTTCAATCTGATATGAGTGTTTCAATTTCTGTTCGATTTCCTCAATCTCCGTTTAAATTATTCCTTCCTTGTATGGAAAGTCGTGTCTACTTAAGCATTTCCGTTATATTTTTCTTTCTTTTATAGTGTCGTCTGCGTTCTCTTTCTACGTTGTATGTTCTCTTTCTGGCCTTCCTTAAAGCAGGGGTCTCCAAACTATGGCCCGCGGGCCACATCCGGCCCGCCACATAATTTCATCCAGCCCGCCAAACAAATCCCTGTATGGTGGCCTTGAAAAAATAATTATCGTACGAATGGCATCGCAGAATTATTCAAAGCTGGGGCTGCTGACTGGTGGCGCTCAGCCCGAGTCAGTTTTCCTCTCTCTCGATAGTGTGACGCACAGATACTAGTACTGGTAGGTATGTGTTGTGCATTACAACCAATCAGTTGTGTATAACTGTATATTGTGGGGATGGAGGGCGAGTGGGGCTTCGCTGCTTCTGTTTCAGGGAGCACAAACACTGTACAATATTCTTTTCTCTGTTACTGCTGCTCGGCTTAGACTCGGTTACAAGTATCTCTGGGAATTCTCATTATCTGCCGATGTAGACCTGACCAAATGTAAACTGTGTCAACAAAATTATTCGCACACCCTCCGTCACTATGTGATGGAGTGCGAAAAGATACGTGAATTTAGAGACAATTCTATAACCAATGTTCCAGCGATGTGTAAATATTTCATTCAAAATGATCTGCTACCAGAAATTTTAGCCAAATATCCCCAGTTTGCTAACTGTAGGTAGTAACTGAGTGATTGTAACCTATCCACCGCTGCCCACTGGATGGGGGGCGGTGTGCAGGACAAACATATAAATTGTGACACTAGCTCTCCACATATGTCAGTTGCTTAATTTAGAACCTGTATTTGAGGTCGATCTCGAACCCATTGTTGATGTGACGACTTATATTGAATTTTGTAACTAGCTCATCAAGATTGTAACTTGCTTAGCTAAATGAATTGTGGGGTTCAGTCCCTGAGCCCATTATGTGCCTCTGTAACCCTTTCCACTACCGCCCACAAGATGGGTATGGGGTGCATAATAAATGAACTAAAACTAAACTAACTAACTCTGTACTTTGACAATACCTTTATCTTAGTTATACAAAATAGCAATAATACTATTGTAGCCAAAAATATTGCATGTTTAAAATAGTTAAAATGGTAACCATTAAGTTTATCAACGAAAGCTGTTGCCATAATATTTACCACTTTATAATAATATGCTATGCTTTTTAACACCACATACAAGCTGTTTTTTTCCTGTAGAATTTATTTCTTTTATTTTACCCTTATGTTTTCAGATATGGAAAAGATAAAGAAAAGAAAAGTGGACAGTGAGTGCCGTCAGTTCAATGACGAATGGAAGATAAAGTACTTTTTTGTGATAGCAAATGATAAAGCTTTATGCCTCATATGTAGAGACAGTGTTGCTGTTCTGAAGGAATACAATATTCGTCGGCACTATGAATCTAAACATGGCTCAAGTTATTCTCACATCACAGGAGCAGAACGCACTAAAAAGTTTGAATCATTTCAGCACAGTCTGCATTCTCAACAAGCTGTTTTCAGTAAGAAAAAATCTGAAAATGAAACTTCAACTAGAGCCAGTTACAAAGTTGCCCATGTGTTGGCCAAAAAAGGAAAACCTTTCACTGATGGTAGTATCATAAAAGAGTGTATAGTGGAAGCAGCAGGAGAGGTATGTCCAGAAAAAGTAAACCTCTTCAAAATGATAAGTCTTGGGTCAAATACTGTTGCTCGTAGAATTGAAGATTTAGGAGGCGACATAATTCGGCAAATAAAGGAAAAAACAAAAAGATTTTGTTGGTATTCTCTTGCGTTGGATGAATCAACTGATGTGTGTGATACTTCTCAGCTCTTAGTATTCATTCGTGGTGTTGATAGTGAATTTAATGTGACCCAAGAATTAGCATCAGTTCACAGCATGCACACCACAACAACTGGAGAGGACATTTTCAATGAAGTAAGTAAAACTATGACAGAATATAACCTGGAATGGAAACAAGTGCAGTGTGTGACAACTGATGGAGGAAAGAATATGTCTGGGACAAAGAAGGGTTTGGTTGGGCAAATTACAACAGCTTGTGAGGTTGGAGGATTCTCAAAACCCATTTTTTTGCATTGCCTTATCCATCAACAAGCATTGTGCCTAAAATATGTTGATATGTCTTGTGTCATGAAACCTGTTGTTTCTGTGGTTAATTTCATTAGATCTCATGCACTCAACCATCGCCAGTCCGTGATTTCTTGAAAGAAATTGATGCGGAGTTTGTTGACTTGCCTTATTATACAGCAGTTAGATGGCTTAGTTGTGGAAAGGTTTTGCTGCATTTCTTTGAGCTCAGATTAGAAATTGATTTATTTCTCACAGAGAAAAATAAACCTCAGCCATTATTATCAGAATGTGAATGGATTTGGAAATTGGCATTTTTTGCAGATATGACAGGTCATATGAATAACTTGAATCTGAAATTGCAAGGCAAAACAAATTTGATCAGTGACTACTTTGTTCATGTCAAGGCATTCAGAGCAAAACTTGCGCTACTTGAAGGCCAGGTGAAGGTTAAGAATTTTGCTCATTTTCCATGTTGTGAAAAATTTCATGCAGAAAGTAAAGTTGAATTTCCTTTTTCATTTGCAAATGAAATAATTTCAGATTTGAAAAAACAGTTTCAGAAGCGATTTGCTGACCTTGATGCCAAAGCAAATGAAATCAGGCTCTTTCATAATCCATTTGACTGCAATGCTGAAAATCTTCCAACTCAATTTCAAATGGAAATTATTGATCTCCAGGCAGATGACAGACTGAAAGATAAGTATAGAGAAGGAAATCTGATTGAGTTTTATAAATGCCTGCAGCCAGATCAGTTTCCAAATTTGATAAAGTTTGCTTGTAGTTTTGTGTCCATTTTTGGTTCAACATACTTGTGTGAACAAACATTTTCCAAAATGAAGTATGTGAAATCTAACTATCGAGCAAATTTGTCTGATAATCACTTGAAATCAATTCTTACAATTGGCTCATCTAATCTGGAACCTGATTTTAATGAAATTTTGAAGTCAAAACGACAGTATCATTCGTCACACTAATTTGGTTGCATAAAACTAAAGGCAGGAATCTATTTAGTTTACCCTAATTTTTTCCAAAAAGATATGTTTTAATTTTTCCATGTTTATACTTTAATATTTGAGGAAATTAAATTACTGGCACTGATTTTTTTTTCATTTTTTATTCCTTCGGCCCGCATAAATATGGGAAATATATAATGTGGCCCTTACATTGAAAAGTTTGGAGACCCCTGCCTTAAAGGAACATGTTTCAGACTTCATATGCTTCAGACGTCAGATTTTTCTATTCCTTCTGTATGATTTGTACTACTTAGAACAGTTTCCCATGGAACGTTTGTAAGTTCCCTGTTTATTGTCTACTAGTCTACCCTTTTTATTATTCAAATTGAATTTACTGAATAACCCCTCTCGCTTGATTATTGTTTTAGGTCTATTCTGACTATTGATGGTAGTTTGCACTTCATTGAGCTTGTGATCTGAGTATTTGGTATCTGAGATCGTAATGTCCCTGATTATGTCTTCATTGTTTGTAAAGACCAGATCTAGAATATTTTCGTTTCTCGTTGGCTCTGATATCTGCTGGTTAAGTGAAAATTTGTTAAAGAATCTAAGCAGTTCTCTGATCTGTGTTGGTTATGTCCCGATAGATTTCTAGGTATAATATTATTGTTTGCTATTCTCCATCTTAGATTAGGTAAGTTGTAGTCACCTAGAAAGATAATATCATGCACTGGACTATATCCAATCCTATCTTAGTGACAGACTCCAATGTGCAACCATCAATAATATAACCTTTCCTACTCTACCAATAACCGTTGGAGTGCCACAGGGCAGCATCTTGGGACCTCTCCTATTTCTTATATACATCAATGATCTGCCTAATGTCTCTAACATTCTGAAACCTATTTTGTTTGCTGATGATACTACCCTCATCTACTCTAACCCCAACCCACATACACTAAATGATGTTGTTAATAACGAACTAAAAAAAAGTCCACTTATGGATGTCAACCAATAAACTAACACTTAACATAGAAAAAACCACTACATTTTATTTGGATGCAAATCTACAAATGCAATTCAGCTTCAGATAGACAATGTAAACATTAGCAATAAAAATGATGGAAAGTTTCTTGGCCTATTCCTAGACAAGAGACTCAACTTCAGCACCCACATACAACACATAACTAAGAAAGTCTCTAAAACAGTTGGTATAATCTCCAAAATCAGATATTATGTACCTAACTCTGCTCTCATCTCTCTATATTATGCACTAATCAATCCCTATCTTAACTATGGTATCTGTGCATGGGGTTCAACCACTGCAAACCACCTCAAGTCCATCATCACCCAGTAAAAATCTACTATCAGAATAATAACAAATTCTGCTTTCAGACAACACTCAGCCCCCTTGTTTAACTCCCTTAACATGCTAAACATAATCTCACTCCACAAATTTTCTTGTGTCAACTACATTTACAAAACCCTGTTCTTAAATGCAAATCCTGCTCTGAAACTCTTCCTGGACAGATGTAATAGGACCCATTATCACCACACCAGAAATAAATATCTCTTTGATATCCCCAGAGTCAAACTTAATCTGTGTAAACACTCTATGAAAATAAAGGGACCCAGTCTATGGAACTCACTCCCTAATGAATTGAAAAGCTGTCCAACTTTTGCATCGTTCAAAAACAAAACTAAAAAGTACCTAATCTCATCTGCATAGTTTTTTTTTACCTTGTTGCTTTAAAATTGCACTGTATCTATTGCTACCCAATCTCCCTATCTTTATGTTCCCAGTTCGAACATCTTTACCATTGTGATCAATGCTGTCTTCTTATATGTGCTATCAATCTGCTGTACGGTGCTGTTAATCTTGTTTAAATTACCATTCAAGTTGTCAATGTAATCAACCAGAGCTTTAATATACCAATGTGCTTTAATATCCTTACTATTCTCTCTCATCTCATTTTTTTCTAGCAATGTATCTGTTATCATTTTATTAATTCTGCTAAAATTTACCTACTTAAAATTATCTGTTAGATTAAGGACCTGCCCGAAACGCTGCGCGTACTAGTGGCTTTACAAGATTGTAAATACTATGTTATGTATTCTCTTTAACCCAATGTACCTTCTTGTATATAAATAAATAAATAAATAAATAAAGTATCGGGTTCACCAAATTATCAAGGATATTCTCTATTATGTTTATCTATTCTACGAATTCCTCACCCGTTGCATCTAACGATTTGTATATTAGAATAATAACTAAGTTTGTATATTAGAATAATTTGTATTCTAATATACAAATTATTCTAATTTGTATATTAGAATAATAACCTCTACCACCTCATTTGTTGAGTCAAGGAGCTCTGAGCATTCGAAGTCTTCCCAAATATACAGACCAACTCCTCCATGTGACCTATTTACCCTATCACATCTGTATAGATTATATCCTATTATCCAGATCTCACTGTCAAGAATTCCCCTGCATGGGTTTCTGTGAAAGCTCCAAATGCTGCATTTGACTCAGTGAGGAGGCTATTTATGAACGGTACTTTGTTTTTTGTTCTTATTTTTAGTCCTTTTATGGTGGCAAAGATGAATAAGGTTACCCTATTTGGAATATTTTGACTGGGAGACTTTTTTGGCATGTCCATTATGCGTGGACATATTGAGTTTGTTCTAGCCAGTGCTGATTGTTGCAGGGCAGTTGCCTGTCGTAGTTGTTGTTCCTTTTTGGTGTGTAATTGTATCTGAGATTCTGATATGCAAGTGGGTCTGTCATCCAGTTCCATACATTTTCTGTGTTCCCCCTTTTGAAATGTTTTTCGGCTTGGTATAAAAATTTATTTGAGTTTCCTCCAAATTCATTATCTTGCTTGCCACTCTGTACTCACCTAGTTGTACTCACCTAGTTGTGTTTGCGGGGGCTGAGCTCTGGCTCTTTGGTCCCGCCTCTCAACCGTCAATCAACAGGTGTACAGATTCCTGAGCCTATTGGGCTCTATCATATCTACACTTGAAACTGTGTATGGAGTCAGCCTCCACCACATCACTTCCTAATGCATTCCATTTGTCAACCACTCTGACACTAAAAAAAAAGTTATTTCTAATATCTCTGTGGCTCATTTGGGCACTCAGTTTCCACCTGTGTCCTCTTGTGCGTGTGCCTCTTGTGTTAAATAGCCTGTCTTTATCTACCCTATCAATTCCCTTCAGAATCTTAAATGTGGTGATCATGTCCCCCCCTAACTCTTCTGTCTTCCAGCGAAGTGAGGTTTAATTCCCGTAGTCTCTCCTCGTAGCTCATGCCTCTCAGCTCGGGTACTAGTCTGGTGGCAAACCTTTGAACCTTTTCCAGTTTAGTCTTATCCTTGACTAGATATGGACTCCATGCTGGGGCTGCATACTCCAGGATTGGCCTGACATATGTGGTATACAAAGTTCTAAATGATTCTTTACACAAGTTTCTGAATGCCGTTCGTATGTTGGCCAGCCTGGCATATGCCGCTGATGTTATCCTCTTGATATGTGCTGCAGGAGACAGGTCTGGCGTGATATCAACCCCCAAGTCTTTTTCTTTCTCTGACTCCTGAAGAATTTCCTCTCCCAGATGATACCTGGTATCTGGCCTCCTGATCCCTACACCTATCTTCATTACATTACATTTGGTTGGGCTAAACTCTAACAACCATTTGTTCGACCATTCCTTCAGCTTGTCTAGGTCTTCTTGAAGCCTCAAACAGTCCTCTTTTGTCTTAATCCTTCTCATAATTTTGGCATCGTCCGCAAACATTGAGAGAAATGAATCTATACCCTCCGGGAGATCATTTCATATATCAGAAACAAGATAGGACCGAGTACAGAGCCCTGTGGAACTCCACTAGTGACTTCACGCCAATTGGAGGTCTCACCCCCTCACCGTAACTCTCTGCTTCCTATTGCTTAGGTACTCCCTAATCCACTGGAGCACCTTACCAGCTACACCTGCCTGTCTCTCCAGCTTATGTACCAGCCTCTTATGCAGTACTGTGTCAAATGCTTTCCGACAATCCAAGAAAATGCAGTCCGCCCAGCCCTCTTTTTCTTGCTTAATCTTTGTCACCTGGTCGTAGAATAAGCCAGTCAGCCAGTCAGGCAAGATTTACCCTCCCTGAACCCATGTTGGCGATTTGTCACGAAGTCCCTTCTCTCCAGATGTGTTACCAGGTTTTTTCTCACGATCTTCTCCATCACCTTGCATGGTATACAAGTTAAAACTTAAAGTGCGCATCACGTCATATGACATGCTAGGCGTTGTACCAGTCAACTGCGCTTCACGTCATATGACGTGTATGGGTACCGCGCACGATTTGAATGTCCCGCCGTGTAGCTGGGGTTACCATACGCTGCCCAGGGGCTATAGTAAACAGCGGCCATTTTGAAAAAAAATTCCCGCTCACGGACCGAAGGCGTGGGAGGCCTCAGTTTAGCGAGAGTCACCATGGCGAGCGCATGGTCAAACGCCTCACGGGCACGCACCACTCAGTCCCTCACCCCAGAGCAAATAGCCCATGAATTATTCTCTGAAGGTGAAGAAAGTGTGTTTGATGATTCAGACAACGATGAGGATTATACACAGTTGTTGGGTGATAGTAGCAGCAGCAGTGAGAGTGACAATGCTCGCCATGCCATGGCGAGGCCTCTACGCTCACCCATGCCTCCTTGCCCAGTTTCTACCCCAATTCTACCACGACCTCACAGTTCCTGTGGATATTTTCTGTTTGAGGGTGACGAGTCAGAGGGAGGTGACTCCTTTTCTGGGTTTAGTGACTCAGATCATAGTTTTATTGAGCCTGTGGCTGGTACCAGTGGTGTAACTGGGCGGGAAATTGTTGCGTCAGCAGCATCTCGCCCAGCCAAGCGCCACCGCATGGCACCACATGAGGGACCAAGACCCTCGTGTTCACGTGCATCCACCTCACGTGCATCCACCTCACGTGCACCCACCTCACGTGCATCCACCTCACGTGCACCCACCTCACCTGCACCCACCTCACGTGCATCCACCTCACGTGCACCCACCTCACCTGCACCCACCTTACGTGCACCCACCTCACGTGCACGTAGCCGCCGTGCTTCTCGCAGACGGTATTCAGCTCCTGGTCGCCGGTATGCATCGCTTCTTCGCCGTCTTTCCTCTGCATCTCGCAGGACGCCGGGTGTACTTGAGTGGAGTGATGGTGACGATTTTATTCCTAATATTCCTCACTTTGACGATAAAGATGTAAGGATTACAAACCTTTTCCCTAATCAAGGTGAGGACATGGCTGAGATGGAATATTTTACAGCATTCTATGATGAACCACTCATGGAATACATTGTACACCAAACGAACCTGCATGCTGCTTATCTGATTGAGAGGGAAATCACAGAAGCTTCACGACTGCAGCGTTGGAAAAATACCACAGTTGCGGAAATGTATGTGTTTTTGGCACTCTGTTTGTTGATGAAGCACTGTCACAAACATGCAAAAAGTGACTATTGGAGCAAGGACCATACAATACCAACACCTTTATTCGGGAAATATATGTCACGAGACAGGTTTCAGATACTCCTCAGGTGTCTACATTTTCAACCCGTCCTCACACAAGACAGCACATATATGACTTAATGCTTAAAGTCCATATGTGATGTGATTTAGTATATATGTGGTATATTCCGAGTTATCTTTTTTACCAAGGCCCAAACTCTTCCTCACGTACAATTTACGTCTCACAGTACCCGTCCATCAACGTAGATAGCAGAATAGTCGTGATTGGTTCACTTATAAGAAAATTGTAGTTTTCAGTCCCACATGGGTTGTGAAATTTACCTACTATTGTCCATGCTCTTAGAATATTACAAATCAGGCTACATCCTATTGAGGCTCGTAGTTTGTTTTGAGAAATATTAGTTGTTCTTAGTAAATTATAATAAGCACTATAAATTATTACATAGAATTACAGTGCTTACCAATCAATATAATATACAATAGTTTGTGCCTAAAAATATTTAAAGAAGTTCTGTAGGAAACGCTAACAGAAAAACGATGTTATGTTTTCTATGGGGNCGGATGGTAATGACTATGATATATTGGTTAATATGTTGAGACACACTTTAAAGTTATCTGACTGTGTTTAGTTCCTGTATCACTGAAATATCCCTAGATATATATTGTTTTCCGCGGAGCTCGCATAGCGTGGCCCTTCCCCTCTCACACCCAGAAACCCACCCATAACCCATGTCCTCCCACCCATACCCCATGCCCGCTCACGGTCCTCCAACCCACACTTCATGCCCGCCCACGGTCCTCCCACCCACACCCCATGCCCGCCCACGGTCCTCCCACCCACACTCCATGCCCGCCCACGGTCCTCCCACCCATATCCCATGCCCGCTCACGGTCCTCCAACCCACACTTCATGCCCGCCCACGGTCCTCCAACCCACACTTCATGCCCGCCCACGGTCCTCCCACCCACACTACATGCCCGCCCACGGTCCTCCCACCCGCACCCCATGCCCGCCCACGGTCCTCCTACCCACACTACATGCCCGCCCACGGTCCTCCCACCCACACTCCATGCCCGCCCACGGTCCTCCCACCCGCACCCCATGCCCGCCCACGATCCTCCCACTCACACCCCATACCCGCCCACGGTCCTTCCAGTGTCCAAACAGTTACTGAATATTCACGGGCTCACCATAGCCCGTGCTACTTGGAACTTTTTGTTCCAAGTAGCAAATCTTTAACAACAACAACATATTGAATAATGTTCTCACGGCAAGTGCCGATGTCGCTTCTGCACAACATTTTAAGTGACAGTTTTTACTTAAAATGGATGGATGCCTACTACTACTTACATACTACTAGCCATAGCTACTTCTGCCTCACTCTCGACAACTGGTTTAGTGGAGACAAAAGGGCAAGGTACAGATAGTTCAGCCTCCTCACCTTCACTTTCCTTGTGGTTTAGGTTCGGCGGGGCTTCTACTACTGCCTCACTCTCATCATCCAGTCGAGTCATAAAAGAATCTTCAAGATCCACCTTCCACTCCTTTACTGAAGGGGTCCTGGTCTCGAGAACAGCTACCTTAGTGAAGACAGGATTACTCTCACCTGTTTTTCTCATTGATCTAGTTACAACACAAGCAGGGTAAATAATGCCATCATTTGCTTCTGGTTGATCTAGTACATTATTGGGATTAATTAACATTATGGGGCACTTGGTCCCTTCAACCTTTCGGTTGCCAAAATCATTACCAAGAATAATATCTACCCCTGGAATGGGCAGTTGTTTACTTACACCAACATTACACCATCCTGAAGTATAATTAGAATCAAGGTTAATTTGCATTAAAGACACCTGTTGCACACTACCTGCAATACCTTGGAGAAGCACAACTTCACCAAGATCTCGGGTGTCAACATCTGCAAGTACATTCTGGGCAGTAAGAGACTGTGAAGCTCCAGTATCACGGAGTAATTGAAGTCTTAGTACTACCATCTTTACACAATAATGTACCTGTAGAAATGTATGGTTTAAATTCAGCCATCCAATGGGGATTGACTGTAGTACATGGAGTACATTAGTTTGCGTTCCTCTACTCATAATGAGACCAGTTGGCCGTAATTCAGGATGTAAACTATAGCAAGAAGCAATCACATATCCACTTCTCTTACAATGTGTACAATGCCTGACAGTGGACACACCTGTGGAACCAGGTGTGAACCAACTTCAGGTTTAGAATTAACATTACTAGGATTAGGTGGTCCTGGCAATGGAGTAACAACTTTAGGTTTAATAAGAGAAGAGTTCATGGGAGTAACTGGAGCACTAGGATTGGATTTATACTGATAAGGAGTTCGGTGAGCATTATAATTTACTCTACGGTTAAACTTAGGTGATTGGGCCTTAAACTGGGCCTTAGTCAACAACTCATGCTCATCAGCGAGCTTAGACAGCTCATAAATGTCTGTTATATTTTTCTGTTCTGCCATAAAAGTAGACAATTTGTCTGGGAGACATGACATCACTTCTTCTGTTATAAGAAGATTCTTAAGAGCATAATACTCGGTTATTGAAAGTGATTTTAACCATCTGTTGCAGTAATTAACTTTGAGACGGATGAAATCTACTATTGTCTGATCACTTACCCTCTTTAGGTTCCTAAACTTTTGTCTGTGTGCTTCTGGATTTAATTGGTAACAATTTAAGATGCTTTTCTTAACAAACTCATAGTCAAAACTATTCTCATCAGGCAAGGATGCAAAAACCTCCTGACTACGTCCTTTTAACTGACTTTGTATGATTGCGACCCATTGATCCCTTGGCCAGTTTTTACTGACTGCAATCTTAGAAAAATGTGAGAAAAAACCTCGGGATCCTCCTCATTGAACTTGGGTAACTCTGTATTTATTCATCCTCATGGGATTATTATCACTTCTATTAGAAACATTGCTCGTATTACCATGCCCAGCTGCCAAACGCTGTGTTTCAAGTCTGTGGTTAGCCTCTGCCATTTGTTGTTGAATTTCTAACTGTTGTTTCTTTGAGGCTTCCAGCTGCAATTGCACTACAATTCTACTATTTTGCGCCTCAATCTCTAAACGTCTAGTTTCACACTCTCTTTGTTGAGCTTCAAGCTCTAATATTTTCTGTTGCCTTGCAAATTCATTTTCTTTTTCTTGAGCCTCAAGTTTAGCATACGTTACTTGTGCATCTAACTCAAGACGCCTTAAAGCAATTTGCTCACTAGTCTCTTCCTTTACTTTCTCCAGAAATTCTTCTACTAACTCCTCATTTCCTACCAAATGTGTCACTAAGACTTCAGAATTTGTGCTTTAGTCATGTTATTTTTGGCTGTTAATTCTAACTTATTTGCCATATTTATTAAGGCAGACTTTTTTAGGTTTTTAATTCCCTCAAAGTCTGGATTTTCCAACAGCGACAACACTATATCCTCCATTAAATTGTCATGACACTGAAATTTTGCATTGCCCTCACTGCCAAACAATTATTGGATGACTTACCTCCAAGATCGTGAAACGTAGTTACTCGTTACGCAGGCTGACTCTGGCATGGCATATTGCAATTCTTAAACACAGATTTCTAAGCACACTGGTACCTAGGAAGGCAGGTTAGATTAGCAAAAGTTAATATATGTGGAACAATATCTCCCATCCAGACCCCCATAATCACTGTTACAAACCGTTCATTAATGCTAGTGACCCTACAGCAACAAATCTTGTAGTCT
>WNGS01165505.1:32317-43373 GCA_020271785.1 Procambarus virginalis
TGTTGCCTACTCTCATGAAATCCTAGTGTCATCTGCAAAGGATGATGCAGTGCTATAGGTTGTGGTTCTTGTCTATGTTCGATATGAGGATGAGAAAAGTACTGGAGCAACACAGTACCCTGTGGGACTGAGCTCCTCACGGTTGATGGGCTGGATTTTATTTTGTTGACTATTACACATTGGGTTCTGTTAGTCAGGAAATTGTAGATCCATCTTCTATTCTCCGGTAATTCCTTTTGAACGCATTTTATGTGCAATAACAACATGGTCACATTTATCAAAATCTTTTGCGAATCTGTGTAAATTACATCAGCAGTTTGTTTGTCTTCCATAGCATCTAATGCCATATCATAGTGGTCAGCAACTGCAACAGGCAAGAGCGCCCTGTTTCTGAAACCATGTTGTCCGGGGTTATGGAGACTGTGATTCCATGTATTTGTGATCTTACTTCTTAGCACTCTCTCAAATTTTTTATGATGTGCGATGTTTAGTGCTATCGGTCTGTAATTTTTTGTCTCTGCCTTATTTCCTCCTTTATGGAGTGGTGCTATCTCTGCTGTTTTTAGTATGTCAGGGATAACGCCAGTATCTAGGCTTTGTCTCCACAGAATGTGAAGGGCCTGCGATAGTGTTTTTTTACAGTTCTTGATGAATATGGGTTCCAAGATCCGGGCCTGGTGCAGAGTGCATAGGCATACTCTTATGGCTTCTTCAAAATCCAGTGGGGATAGGGTGACGTCTGATATATGATTTGATGTTGGTATCATATCCATGAAAAATCTTTGGGTTATCAATCTTTAGTGCGTTTAGTGGCTCACTGAAAACAGAGTCATACTGATTCCTCAGTAACTCGCTCAATTCTTTGTTGTCATCGGTGAAAGTTCCATCTCCCTTTCGCAGGGGCCCGATACTAGATGTGGTTTTTTATCTTGATTCTGCATAGGAGAAAAAATATTTGGATTTCTCTCTATTTCACTGATGGCCTTTTGCTCTCTTTGCCTCTCCTGGGTTTTGTATGATTCTTGTAGCTTGAGTTCAACTGTTTCTATTTCTCTACCTAACCTTCTTCGCCGTTCTTGAGATAGGGTGCGACTCTCAAGTTGTTCCGCGATTCGTTTTCTTCGCCTATATAGGGAACGACGTTCCCGTTCCAATCTGCATCTCTTCCTCTTTTTTTCTTAGGGGTATGCGGTTTGAGCATATTTCTAGTGCTACTGAGCTTATTTTTTCCAGGCACTGGTTCAGGTTTGCATTTTCTAGCTGTTCTTCCCAGTTTATTTCTTTGAAGTCCTCGTTTATTTGCTTCCAGTTTATCCGTTTATTATTGAAGTTGAATTTGATGAAATCTCCTCCACCGGGAATCTGGACTGGTTTTGAAGGTCTATTCCCCATGGTTGTCAGAACTTCAATTAAGTTGTGATCTTAGTAACTGGTATTTGTAATCATTATGTTCCTGATCAATTCATCATTATTAGTGAAAATGAGGTCCAGCGTGTTCTCCTTTCTAGTTGGTTCTACTATTTGTTGGTTTAAGGCAAACCTGTCGCACATCCGTAGCAGGTCATTTGCATGTGCCTGTTCATTAAGGCTACTTCCTGGTATTCTTTCTGATATATATTACTGTAATAGCCAGGTGCTTCCATTTCAGGTGCCGTAGGCTGAATTAAGTCCCCAAGCAGGATGATGTTCGGAGCTGGATTTGTGAGGTTTTCCAAGCAGTGTTCTATTTTCATTAGTTGGTCTTTAAACTGCTGAGGGTTTGCCTCCGGTGACTTATATACAAGGACAACAACTACATTTAGGATCTCTATTTTGACTATCAGAACTTCCACCAATCATTTGAGGTGTTTAGCAGCTCAGTACAGATGAGTGTGTCTTTGATGTAGAGGCTGACTCCACTCTGAAGCCGGTGTTTCCTATCACATCTGAAAAGATTGTACTCTGAGATCCATATTTCACCATCATGGTAGTCCTTTGTGTGAGTTTCCGTTAGGGCTGTAAGCACTGCATTTGCCTCATGAAGGAGACCATCTATAAAGTGAACTTTGTTGGATTTGCGTGTTTTTATACCCTGGATGTTGGCAAATATAAATGATGTTATCGTGTTAGTGGAAGTGCTGGATGCTTTACTTGGTGTTAATATCTGAGGCTCTGGTAAGGAGGCCACTGTGTTTGCGTCCTCTCTAGCATTTGACAGAGTTGGTGGTAGAGTCTGGTCATTTTTAGCCATTCTTCTCCTCCTCCGCTTGCTAAAAAATTATCCCGGTCGATGGAGTAGTGGCTGTTTTCATAGTGGCGGTCTGTCGGTTTTATTCGCCTGGTACCTCTTATATGAAAAACTGGACATTCAGCATTGAAGCACTCTTTCCTGTCCAAAGAGTTCTTGCAAATTTCTGGGTGAAATAATTCACATCTTTTGGTACATTTACCTGTATTAAGGAGGTTTCTGCACTTTCTAGGGTGATCGTACTTACATGTTCCATTTGTTCTTCCCGATATCCCATGTTTACAGGTAGCCCATTTGTAATGCCAACAGATTTTGGGTACTTGTTTTGTTTGTTTCTCTTTGCCAGGGACCGCACTCGGCTGCGGCGTCCCCGACACTGTGCTCTGCTCCGGGGTCTGTGACACCGCGCTCTGCTCCGGTGCCATCGCCACTGTGCTCTCCTCCGGTGTCCGCGACACCGCGCTTTGCTCCGGCACCATTGACACCCCGCTCTGCTCAGGGGTCCCCGACTCCACGCTCTGCTCAGGGTCCCCGACTCCGGGCTCTGCTCAGGGGTCCTCGACTCCGCGCTCTGCTCAGGGGTCCCCGACTCCGCGCTCTGCTCAGGCATCCCCGACTCTGCGCCCTGCTCAGGCGTCACCCGACTCTGCGCTCTGCTCAGGCGTCCCCGACTCCCCGCTCTGCTCATGCGTCCCCGGCTCCCTGAGGCGTCCCTGACTCCCCGCTCTGCTCAGGCGTCCCCGACTCCCCGCTCTGCTCAGGCGTCCCCGACTCCCCGCTCTGCTCATGCGTCCCCGGCTCCCCGAGGCGTCCCTGACTCCCCGCTCTGCTCATGCGTCCCCGGCTCCCCGAGGCGTCCCTGACTCTCCGCTCTGCTCAGGCGTCCCCGACTCCCCGCTCTGCTCAGGCGTCCCCGACTCCCCGCTCTGCTCATGCGTCCCCGGCTCCCCGAGGCGTCCCTGACTCTCCGCTCTGCTCAGGCGTCCCCAACTCCCCGCTCTGCTCAGGCATTCCCGATTTCCCGCTCTGCTCAGGCGTTCCCGATTTCCCGCTCTGCTCAGGCGTTCCCGATTTCCTGCTCTGCTCAGGCGTCCCCGACTCCCCGCTCTGCTCAGGCGTCCCCGACTCCCCGCTCTGCTCAGGCGTCCCCGACTCCCCGCTCTGCTCAGGCGTCCCCGACTCCCCGCTCTGCTCAGGCGTCCCCGACTCCCCGCTCTTCACAGGCGTCCCCGACTCCCTGCTCTGCTCAGGCGTCCCCGACTCCGCGTTCTACTCAGGCGCCGCTGCCACCGAGCTCTGTGCCGCATCTGGTTGTACCTTGGTGTCATGTACAGTTTGTTTGAAAACTTTAGACATTGCTATGCAGGCATTAATTAGTAATTCTCTGTTTTCGGCGGGAGTTTTATCCAGGATTTCCATCATCTTCAAAAAGTTACATCATCCTTTTTGCAGAGCCAGTACACAGAGTGGTCACTGGGACCATTTCTCCTTGAATTATTAGTCATGTTGGCACATATTTTTGTGTATAGCTGCTGAACAGAGTTAGCATTGAAAGCTCTGTTGGTAATCTACCTTCATGTTGCAGTCTATGCACGTTTTTATCAAAGACATGTTTGTTGAACACTTTTGTTCAATGGTGATGGTCTTACAAGGTCTTACAATGTTGGGTGTTGACCGTTGGGGTTTGACCGTGGGTGTTTACCAACTTGAGATAGGCCTGGAGGAGGCTGTATAGACTAACACTGTTGCTACCACGTGTCGCACTCTTAATTTGTTTGTTCACTTGTTAGATTACATTACTTGCATTTTCCCACTAGTTACCTTACAGTGGAGGCGTCTAGTTTCTGTGTCTGGGCACTAGTTACCTGGGTACGTTACACTATTTGCAAGAATACACACACAGTGAATAATCGGGGTGGGCCTACCTCCAAATGGCCCTTGTTTACATACTCACGTCAGACTTATTTTGTGTATAATTTGTTCACTTGATATTAAAATATGTTATCTTAATTTTTTTGTAATAGACACGTTTTGCATAGAGAGCTTAGCACTATGGACACTGATTTCTTGATGTTTCAATAGTGAGAGATGTGATTTATTGACGACTTGGCAACTATTGTTTAAATTATATTATTATATTAAGGCCTGGCACCACGAGGGCAGGCGTTGACTGCACACGAATTTCACTTATTTTTCCTTGAACACAAACGGTCGGATGGTAATGACTATGATATATTGGTTAATATGTTGAGACACACTTTAAAGTTATCTGACTGTGTTTAGTTCCTGTATCACTGAAATATCCCTAGATATATATTGTTTTCCGCGGAGCTCGCATAGCGTGGCCCTTCCCCTCTCACACCCAGAAACCCACCCATAACCCATGTCCTCCCACCCATACCCCATGCCCGCTCACGGTCCTCCAACCCACACTTCATGCCCGCCCACGGTCCTCCCACCCACACTCCATGCCCGCCCACGGTCCTCCCACCCGCACCCCATGCCCGCCCACGATCCTCCCACTCACACCCCATGCTCGCCCACGGTACTCCCACCCACACTCCATGCTCGCCCACGGTACTCCCACCCACACTCCATGCCCGCCCAGGGTCCTTCCACCCACACCCCATGCCCGCCCACGGTTCTCCCACCCTCACCCCATGCCCGCCCACGGTCCTCCCACCCACACTACATGCCCGCCCACGGTCCTCCCACCCACACTACATGCCCGCCCACGGTCCTCCCACCCACACTACATGCCCGCCCACGGTCCTCCCACCCACACCCCATGCCCGCCCACGGTACTCCCACCCTCACCCCATGCCCGCCCAGGGTCCTTCCACCCACACCCCATGCCCGCCCACGGTTCTCCCACCCAGACTTCATGCCCGCCCACGGTTCTCCCACCCATGTTACAAACCGTTCATTAATGCTCGTGACCCGTACAGCAACAAAATCTTGTAGTCTAGGGACATTTACCGATGCTGCAATCTCAAGGTGGGTCACCAGTATAATCCCATGGTTTGTACAGGCAAGATTTAAAATTAATCACCCTCTTAGGACTAAGAAATCACTCAATTAAAAATCAATATATATTGTAAATATACTTAAGTTAATTATTAATATTATAGGTAAATCAACAAATGGGAAATCATATGTAAATCAAAATAAATTATGTCTCCACAGACTAACATATTACAACAGAACAGAATAGATATAATGTTACAGACTTTACTCCTAGATGTGATCCTTCCAGTGTCCAGTTACTGAATATTCACGGGCTCACCATAGCCCGTGCTACTTGGAACTGTTTGTTCCAAGTAGCAAATCTTTAACAACAACAACATACTGAATAATGTTCTCACGGCAAGTGCCGATGTCGCTTCTGCACAACATTTTAAGTGACAGTTTTTACTTAAAATGGATGGATGCCTACTACTACTTACATGGAGCCATATAATGGCAATTACTTAACTAAATTAAGGAATGATCAGATTTACATGTATAAACAGAAATAATGTAGTTACTATTATAATAGTTACATATTTATAAATTAAAAGAATGTGTTGTCAACTGCCCATAATGGCAGGAAATAACATCCCACAAGTTTTGCCGACTAGGTGAAACAATAATAACAGTTTCCCACAATCTTGCCAATAAGTGATCAGCACAAAACTATAACTTTCTCACGGGAAGCTGACACACACAAAAAATATAATAACGGTTTCCCACGGTTCGGTCCGCCCACGGATCACCACCACAATATAACATATCAGCACATACAAGTAATGATATAAACATACAAGAACATACAAGCACTGATATAAGCATACAAGTAATGATATAATATACATACAATTAATGATATAATATATATGCACATACAAGTAATGATGCATGGAAATAGTACTTATTTTATATTTATATACGTATCCAATAGGGGTACGTAACACTTCCACCTCTAAGAAAAAAAAAATGCAATGGATTGAAGATCAATGGCATTTTTTCTGAAGTAAAATGTTATGTAAAAGAATATTTCACTCATGGTACATCATATACAAAACTTCTGGACAAAACATCAGCAATGACATTCTGCCTGCCCGGAATATGTTTAATCTCCACATTAAATTCTTGTAGAAACAATAACCAGCGCAGAATTCGTTGGTTCTTAATTTTCGTCATATTAATGAATACAAGGGGCTTGTGGTCAGTAACACTAGCACCTTATTACCTGAAAGGTAAATTTCAAATTCTTGATTGACAATATTTTGAGAGAATATATACAAGAGTTGTTACATTCTTGTACAGCCACTAGTACGCGTAGCGTTTCGGGAGGTCCCTGGAATACGATCCCCGCCGCGAAGAATGTTTTTCATCCAAGTACAACATTTTACTTTGCGTTAACCAGAGGCTACAGTTAAGGAATTGCGCCCAGTAAATCCTCCCCGGCCAGGATACGAACCATGACATAGCGCTCGCGGAACGCCAGGCGAGTGTCTTACCACTACACCACAGAGACTGTCTGAGACCCAACGCCTCCTTTTCTACCACTGATAGTTCTTCTGGGCTGAATTAAATTTCTAGAGTAATAATATACAGGATGCTCAAATTATCTAGACCAACTTGTATAAGCACAGCACCTATTCCAACATCTGAAGCATCAATATGTAAAATAAAGATTTGGCAAATTGGGGACTAGCAAGAACAGGTGACGTTGACAATATGCCCTTTAAGTTCTGAAATGAATTCTGGCAATCTTGAGTCACTACAACTTTACTTGCTTTCGCAACAAATTTGTCAATGGGGCAGCAACTGTCGAAAAATTTCTACAGTACCGCCTATAGTAAGCACACATACCGATAAATCTTTGGACTCCCTTCTTACTGGTTAACACTGGGTAGTCCACAATGGCTTGTATCTTATCTTGTAAAGGAATTATCTACCTTGTCCTACTTCATGCCCAAGATAGGTTATAGTCCCTCTTGCCCAACTACACGTATTCATATTCACTGTTAAATTGGCGTCTTTCAACACCGTAAACAATTGCTTAAGTCCTGAAAGATGATCTGCCCAATTCTTACTGTATAAAACAATGTCATCAAGGTAGGCCCTACAATCTGGCACATCCTTGAGTAAGAAATTCATGAGTCTTTGAAAAGTGGCAGGTGCATTCCTCAAACCGAATGGCATGACATTGAATTCATATGCACCATCAGGTGTAACAAAAGCAGTGACTTCCCTGCATAATCAGTTAAGGCAATCTGATAATATCCCTTAGATAAATCAAGTTTACTTACATAATTAGCATGTCCTATTGATTCAATACACTCCTCCAACAAGGGTAATGGAAATACATCAACAGTAGTGCTCTTGTTCAGTTTCCGATAATCTACACACAACCTCCAGGTTCCCCTGGTTTTGGCACTAACAAGCACGGAGAGCTTCAAGTACTTTGACTTGGCCGAATGAAATTATGCTGGAGCAGATAGTCCACTTCTGTTGAATAAGTTTCCTCTTTTCTGGGTTCACTCAGTAAGGATGTTGTCTAATTGGAGTGCTGTCCAGGAGCTGAATGTCGTGTGTGATGAGGTGGGTCTGTGTGGGAACCTCCCCAAACAGAGATGTATGGTTGTCCAGCAGAACCTGGAACTCATCACGTTGCTCCTCCTGTAAATGACATAGCATCTCCCTGCCATGGGCTGGAACTGAGAAGTTGAATATTAACATCATTTTCTTCACTACAATTTCCCTCAGATGGTAACTCTTCCTAATAAAACAACTACCACTTCTGGTCCAACATAAGCTTTTAACCTGTTAATATGCACATTCATTTTATGTTCTGAAAGAGTAGGGTTAAATATTTTGTAAGTTAGGTCTCCCACCTTCTCTACCACTTGGTAGGGTCCGTCAAACTTATGGGACATGGAAGTCCCCAAACGAGGTTTCAACACCAACACCAAATCTCCGACAGCAAACGACCTGAGCTTAGCCCTGAACTTTTTGTCATATCTTTGTTTCATGGCTTGTTGAGTCTGTTCCAGATGTTCCTTCGCCAACTCTCGAGCCTGACACAACTTATCCTTGACCTC
This sequence comes from Procambarus virginalis, assembly GCA_020271785.1. NCBI lineage: Eukaryota > Metazoa > Arthropoda > Malacostraca > Decapoda > Cambaridae > Procambarus > Procambarus virginalis. The sequence goes on from WNGS01165505.1 coordinate 40,634, forward strand.
ACTCAAGTACCACCCACTCTGATGAACAGAGATATCTCCCATCAACTTTTCTTGGAGCATTTTAACGGACCTCTCACTTGGTGACCAAATACAAGTTGAAAACACCCCAATGACGCTTGTAACCCTTCTCTGGCAGCAAACAGCACAAAAGGGAGATTCTCATCCCAATTACGTGGATAAGTTTCTCCTGTCGTCTTTAACATCTGTTTCAATGTCTGGTGAAAACGTTCAAGCCCACCTTGGCTTTGTGGATGATAAGGACTGGAAAATGTGTGCTGAATCCCTTTGGATTTGCAGAAAGTTTTGAAAACTTTAGACACAAAATTTCCCCCATTGTCACTCTGGATAACTCTAGGCATTCCGAACAAGGAGAAAAATCGTTCAAGACACTTGATGAGATTATGAGTCTTGGTATTTCTTAAGGCATATGCCTCAGGAAATCTCGTCGACATACACATAAGAGTAAACATAAAAATGTTACCCGACTTAGTCTTAGGTAAAGGACCTACACAATCTATTACAACATGAGAAAATGGTTCATCAGGAACTACAATAGGTTGCAATGGTGCTCTAGGCACAGATTGGTTTGGTTTGCCAACAATTTGACAGGGTACACAGTTATGACAATACCTGACCACATCTTTCTTTAGCTTGGGCCAGTAAAAAATTTGCATATTTATGGTACATATTTGTGATACCTTGGTGACCTCCATGGGGTCATCATGTGCAGCCTGCAGGACCTGCTTACGATAAACATTGGGGACAACTAGTTGGGTTCTGGTCTCACAATCATCTGATGAGGGAGTTCCTTTGGTCTCCACCTTCTCATCAGAAGTCGATCCTTGAAAAAGAAACCGTCCCTTCCTCCAATGCATCAACATTATCAGGAGCCTCAGAAATACACTCAATTAAACTAGGATCAGTAGTCTGTATAACACTTAAGGGCAATGACTCAGACTCAGTAGCGAGCGGGCAAGAACCTAGTAGCTTGATCTCTTTTCCTGATTGATCAGAATAAATGGAGCCATAGCTACTTCGGCCTCACTCTCGACAACTGGTTTAGTGGAGACAAAAGGGCAAGGTACAGATAGTTCAGCCTCCTCACCTTCACTTTCTTGTGGTTTAGGTTCGGCGGGGCTTCTACTACTGCCTCACTCTCATCATCCAGTCGAGTCATAAAGAATCTTCAAGATCCACCTCCCACTCCTTTACTGAAGGGGTCCTGGTCTGAGAACAGCTACCTTAGTGAAGACAGGATTACTCTCACCTGTTTTTCTCATTGATCTAGTTACAACACAAGCAGGGTAAATAATGCCATCATCTGCTTCTGGTTGATCTAGTACATTATTGGGATTAATTAACATTATGGGGCACTTGGTCCCTTCAACCTTTCGGTTGCCAAAATCATTACCAAGAATAATATCTACCCCTGGAATGGGCAGTTGTTTACTTACACCAACATTACACCATCCTGAAGTAAAATTAGAATCAAGGTTAATTTGCATTAAAGACACCTGTTGCACACTACCTGCAATACCTTGGAGAAGCACAACTTCACCAAGATCTCGGGTGTCAACATCAGCAAGTACATTCTGGGCAATAAGAGACTGTGAAGCTCCAGTATCACGGAGTAATTGAACAGTCTTACTACTACCATCTTTACACAATAATGTACCTGTAGAAATGTATGGTTTAAATTCAGCCATCCAATGGGGATTGACTGTAGTACATGGAGAATATTAGTTTGCAATCCTCTACTCATAATAAGACCAGTTGGCCGTAATTCAGGATGCAAACTATAGCAAGAAGCAATCACATGTCCTCTTCTCTTACAATGTGTACAATGCCTGACAGTGGACACACCTGTGGAACCAACTGCAGGTTTAGAATTAACATTACTAGGATTAGGGGTCCTGGCAATGGAGTAACAACTTTAGGTTTAATAAGAGAAGAGTTCATGGGAGTAACTGGAGCACTAGGATTGGATTTATACTGATAAGGAGTTCGGTGAGCATTATAATTTACTCTACGGTTAAACTTAGGTGATTGGGCCTTAAACTGGGCCTTAGTCAACAACTCATGCTCATCCGCGAGCTTAGACAGCTCATAAATGTCTGTTATATTTTCTGTTCTGCCATAAAAGTAGACAATTGTCTGGAGACATGACATCACTTCTTCTGTTATAAGAAGATTCTTAAGAGCATCATACTCGGTTATTGAAAGTGATTTTAACCATCTGTTGCAGTAATTAACTTTGAGACGGGTGAAATCTGCTATTGTCTGATCACTTACCTCTTTAGGTTCCTAAACTTTTGTCTGTGTGCTTCTGGATTTAATTGGTAAGCATTTAAGATGCTTTTCTTAACAAACTCATAGTCAAAACTATTCTCATCAGGCAAGGATGCAAAAACCTCCTGACTACGTCCTTTTAACTGACTTTGCATGATTGCGACCCATTGATCCTTGGCCAGTTCATACTGACTGCAATCTTAGAAAAATGTGAGAAAAAACTCGGGATCCTCCTCATTGAACTTGGGTAACTCTGTATTTATTCATCCTTATGGGATTATATTATCACTACTATAGAAACATTGCTCGTATTACCATGCCCAGCTGCCAAACGCTGTGTTTCAAGTCTGTGGTTAGCCTCTGCCATTTGTGTTGAATTTCTAACTGTTGTTTCTTGAGGCTTCCAGCTGCAATGCACTACAATTCTACTATTTGCGCCTCAATCTCTAAA
>WNGS01165507.1:0-13349 GCA_020271785.1 Procambarus virginalis
GATCATTGATGTATATAAGAAATAGGAGAGGTCCCAAGATGCTGCCCTGTGGCCCTCCAACGGTTATTTGTAGATTGGGAGAGGTTATATTATTGATGGCTACAGATTGGTGTCTATCACTAAGATAGGATTGGATATAGTCCAGTGCATGGCCTCGGATTCCATAATGATGAAGTTTACGTAAGAGGTAATTGTGATTAACAGTATCAAAGGCCTTTCTCAGGTCAATGAAGAGTCCAATCGGAAACTCATTTTTGTGAAGGGCTGAGTAAATTATATCAAGGAGACTAATAATTGCATCGTTGGTACTCTTTTGGGAGCGGAAGTCAAACTGACAGGAGCTAAGAATGTCGAATTTTACGAGATAGGAGTAGAGCTGTTTGTAGATAATTTTTTCAAATATTTTTGATTGTATGGGTAGGTTTGATATTGTTCTATAATTGTTTATGTCTGCCGGATTACCTCCTTTATGAATTGGCGTTACTCTTGCTTTTTTAAGGATATCAGGGAAGGTATGACACTCGAGGGATTTGTTGAACAGCAGAGCTATAGGTGGCACAAGAGCATGGGATTGCCTCTTGTATACAATGGATGGGATTTCACTGATGGTCCCAGTTTTGGTTTTTAGTGAGTGTATGATGGACACAACATCTGTCGGGCTGACTGGTGAAAGAAGAAGATAGTTTGGATAGCTTACCTTACCTTATATACCCTCTCTTATATACCTTACCATTATCCCTCTCAATGACAGCATAATTAACCCCTTTGTCACCTAGTGCAGGCTAGGTAACCAAAGTCTCTTTGTTACACTGTTTTTTTTTAAATAAAATTTTAATTTAATTTATATTAGTCTTTAATTGGACCTAATTAATTGAGTACATTAATATTTTCTTTAGTTCTTATAAATTATAGGATCATAACTAAACTATTTATAGTTAATTATCATTTAGATTAAATTTGCCTATATTTATTATTCAACTTTTTTCTTTGATTTCATTTATTACCTAGTTTGCCTAGCCTCGCCATATTCCCTTACTCCATTGTACTCCTGGTTTTGCCTGTGTCTCAAATTGCAAATTATTACTTTCAGTGTACCTGAGAGTACTTGTAAGCAATCTACCTCATTTTTTTGTTTGTTTTCGTGTTTGTCTTGTATAGTCTTGAATATATTGATATTTTTTCCCCCTTATATATCAAATTTTTTTTATATTGTAATTGCCGTTTTTGCCTTGTTTTCCTACAACCAGCCTTCTTATGCAAACAAGTATATACTCAGAACTAAACCTCTAATCCAGTATCTATGACAATCATCACTTTAATGATCATAATTGCAGATATTTTACAGCACATGATGTAAACAATGTATTAACACATAATCACAATATCTCTGTAATTAACTTAAATGTAAGACCTCTAAGCAAACACTTTGATGATGTTAGTGCCTTGATTCAAACTGTTGACAACAAATTCTCTTTTGTTATACTTACTGAAACATAGTTAAAAGAGGATACTACTCAACTCTTTAACATGCCAAACTAGTCAGCAATTCACAACTGTCCTCCAATTCAGAGAGGTGGTGGTACTGCTCTTTACTACCACCAAGAAGTGACATGCTTAAAAGTAATTAGAACTAGATTCTCCTGTGGGGAGTATATATCTTTGCCAGTTTCAGAGACAAGGGTGCTGAGTCTGTCCTGACTGTGGGAGCAGTCTATAGAATTCCTAACACTGATGTCTCCGAATTCAACTCTAACCTTAGAAATCTAATACTAGATGAGAGACTGAACAAAAACCATCTAATTATCGCAGGGGACTTTAATATTGACCTCTGCGAGCCTGAAAACCCTCCTGCTGCTAGTTTCCTCAACTGTATGAATTCCTGCTTCCTCATACCCATAATCACTAGACCTACTAGAATCACTGACAGTACTGCCACGGCTCTTGACCACATCTGGACTAACATAACCTCTCCACTTACTTCAGGGATAATCATTGATAGGACCACAGACCATTACCCCTCATTTCTCCTAACCAACATTAATAAACCACTTCTAGATACATGGAAGATAAGCTTTAGGCTGCACAATGAAACTTCTGTAAGCAACTTTACTGCTGCTGCTGCTAATATCAACTGGGAGGCTGAATTAGGTGACAAAGTGAATATCAACCTAACAGTTCAAACATTTCTTCAGAAAACTCTGAACCTTTATAACTCCCACTGCCCAATGCTAATGAAACAAGTTACAAATAAAAGGTTAAACACATGATTTACAAATGGTATACTTAAATATATTAATAAAAAACATGACCTTGAAAAGAAGTATAGGTTAGGAGTAGTCTCCAAAGAATTTTCAAAGATTTACTCATCCATGCTGTCTAAAATAATTAGAAGAGCTAAAATAAAATACTACGAAAATAAATTTACCCAAATTATGGGCAACATTAAGAAAACATGGAGCACTATCTCCCAAATATTAATTTCAAAAAAAGATTTTGAATAAAAAACTATTCTCCTATCCAATGACGATGGTGTGCTTTCGGCCTCAGTCACTGCTATTGAATTCAATAGGTTCTTTTCATCAATTGGTACATCACTTGCTCATGATATTCCATCCTCACTCACTAATATTAAAGACTACCTGACAGGTATCTAACCAGAGTCTCTGTACCTAGCTCCCGCTACTTCCTCTGATGTTAATGAGGTAATCCTTTCCCTTAAAACTAAGTTAAGCGCCCTTGATAAGATACCATCTCTAATTTATAAAAAAGCCTCCAGATTTTTAGCTCCTGCCATTGCATTGCTCTTTAATAAATCACTTGAACTCCAAACCTTTCCAGATATTCTAAAAAAAAAGCGAGAGTAACCCAAGTCCACAAATGTGGTGATCTCACTGATGTCAACAATTACAGACCAATATCAATTCTGCCAACCTTGTCAAAAATTTTTGAAAAGCTAATCTACAAGCAGCTTTACTCATATCTAGCTAAACACAATATACTTAGCTCTTGCCAATATGGTTTCTGACCCAAAAAAAGCACTAACGATGCACTTATTAGTATGATTAATTTGATACATACAGCTCTTGATAAAAATGAGTTTTCTGTTGGGTTATTTGTGGACCTGCGAAAGGTTTTTGACACTGTCAACCACCAAAACCTTCTTCTTAAATTAGATCATTATGGAGTCAGAAGTCACTCCCTGCAATACCATTAGTCTTAATTTACTGACAGGCTCCAGTATGCTAGTTTAGTTTAGTTCAATTATTATGCACCCCATACCCATCTTGTGGGTGGTAGTGGAAAGAGTTACAGAGGCACATAATGGGCTCAGGTACTGAGTCCCACAATTCATTTAGCTAAGCAAGTTACAATCTTAATGAGCTAGTTACAAAATTCAATATAAGCCGTCACATCAACAATGGGTTCGAGATCGACCTCAAGTACAGGTTTTAAATTAAGCAACTGACATATGTGGAGAGCTAGTGTCACAATTTATATGTTTGTCCTGCACACCGCCCCCCATCCAGTGGGCAGCGGTGGATAGGTTACTATCACTCAGTTACTACACACCGCCCCCCATCCAGTAGGCAGCGGTGGATAGGTTACTATCACTCAGTTACTACCTACTGTGAATAATTCCATTTCTCCTACAATACCCATAAACATTGGTGTTCCACAGGGCAGCATACTTGGCCCTCTCCTCTTTTTCATCTATATTAATGACCTTCCAAATGCCTCTCAACACCTCAAATCAATCTTGTTTGCTGATGACACAACTTTCATTTTCTCCAGTCCTCACCCGCTTGCTCTAAATGTCACTGTGAATTCTGAACTAAATAAAGTCCATCTTTGGCTAACTGCTAACAAACTCACCCTTAACAGTGACAAAATTTTCTATATTTTGTTTGGTAATAAATCCTCAAGTACAATTTATCTAAGAATAAACAATATGCAAATCAGTAGTAAAGTTGATGGTAAATTCCTTGGTGTCCTCATTGATAACAAACTGAATTTCTTGGGACACATTCTAAATATAGCAAAAAAGTTTCTAAAACTGTTGGCATTCTTTCTAAGATCAGATATTGTGTACCTCGCCCTGCCCTGGTGACGCTCTGTTACTCTCTCATTTATCCTTATCTCAACTATGGTATTTGTGCTTAGGGTTCTACTACCCAAAATCATTTACGTCCTCTAATTACCCAACACAAAGCTTCTATTAGAACAATATCTAACTCTGGCCCCAGACAGCACTCGGTACCCTTACTCAAATCTGTGAATATGTTAGATATTAAGTCACTGCACATCCTTTCATGTTTACTCTTTATATTTAAAACTCTGAACTGTAATGTCAATCCTGACCTTAAAAGCTTCTTAGAAGGTAGTAACAGAACTCATGGGCAACACACCAGAAACAAAAACCTATATGATATTCCAAGAGAACGACTTAATCAAACTAGAAATGCTCTACAAATCAAGGGACCCAGATTTTTTTTTTGATATATAGAAGAGTTGTTACATTCTTGTACAGCCACCAGTATGCGTAGCGTTTCGGGCAGGTCCCTGGAATACGATCCCCGCCGCGAAGAATCGTTTTTTCATCCAAGTACACATTTTACTGTTGCGTTAAACAGAGACTACAGTTAAGAAATTGCGCCCAGTAAATCCTCCCCGGCCAGGATACGAACCCATGACATAGCGCTCGCGGAACGCCAGGCGAGTGTCGTACCACTACACCACGAAGACTGTTTATGTGGAATGACCTTCCCAATCATGTCAAAGGCTGTACCTCTCCCTATCAGTTTAAAATGAAAACTAAGTACTACCTAATTAACTCCATTCAACCTACCTTACCCCTAAATGTCAACCCATGTCTTACTATTTTTAAACAATGCTGTTTGCTGACCAACTTGTATATTGGCTATTTTATACCATGTTTCCCCAATTTTTTATATATTATTTTATTTTTTTACGCAATTTATACTTTAAGCTTAATTAGTATTAAGTTTAGTCTCAGTGTTTTTCCCCACCTCACCTTGAACCAAACGCTATGAGTACTAGTGGCTTTAGGTATTGTATGTACTACCTCTATCTATAAATCAATCAGAATGTTTGTAACTGCATCTATGTATGTATGTACTTTTCCTAAATAAAATATTATTATTATTATTATTATTATTATTATTATTATTATTATTATTATTATTATTATTATTATTATTATTATTATGCTAAACTAAATGTAATATTGTTTGAATAATGCAGATCTCTCATTCAATATTTTGTAACTTTGTAGTACACTTTCTTTCATTTTTTATTAACATTGAACATGTATTTTTAACATTGATATTCTGTGTGGTAGAGATTAAATTGTTTAAATTCTTTGTGTTCTTAATTAATTATTGTAAAATGTATGCAACATCTTTTGATATGTTAATAACTTACTTTGTGTCAATAACTTTGCTTTGTGCTTCAAGCATGGAAGACATCCTGTATGTATTCAATATTTTTAAAGAAAAGGAGGGTTGTCATGTTCATAGGAAAAGGCACCATCCGTTTGTACGCGCTGCATTTCATACCCCAGCGGTATGAAAATAATAAATATATATGTTTATTCAGGTAAAGTACATACATAAAGTGATTTTACATAAATGGATCGATTTATAGATAGAGCTTAGTACATACAATGCCTAAAGCCACTATTACACAATGCGTTTCAATATCTAAAACTTAATACTAATTGAGCATAAAGAATAAAAAGTGTTGGGAACAAATACAAATAAAGATAAAAGAAGGGGGGAACATGACTGAAAAAGCAGCACAAATACAATAGGTCGACAAACATCGTTGATTAAAAAAAAATAACAGACATGGGTTGACAATAGAGGGGTAAGGAAAGTTACAGGGAATTTATTAGGTAGTGTTTAGTTTTAATCTTAAACTGGTTGAGAGAGGTACAGTCTTTAACATAGTTCTTGGTTACTTACTTTCTGGTGTGGTGCTCATGGGTTCTGTTACAACCTTCAATGAAGCTTTTGAGGTCAGGATTGGCATTACAGTTCAGCGTTTTATATATGTATAATACACACGAGAGAATGTGCAGTGACGTAATATCTATCATATTCAGAGATTTGAGTAGGGGTACCGAGTGATGTCTGGGGCCAGAGTTGGATATTGTCATAATAATCTTTAACATAGTTCACAGTCTCCGTGGTGTAGTGGTAAGACACTCGCCTGGCGTTCCGCGAGCGCTATGTCATGGGTTCGTATCCTGGCCGGGAGGATTTACTGGGCGCAATTCCTTAACTGTAGCCTCTGTTTAACGCAACAGTAAAATGTGTACTTGGATGAAAAAACGATTCTTCGCGGCGGGGATCGTATTCCAGGGACCTGCCCGAAACGCTACGCGTACTAGTGGCTGTACAAGAATGTAACAACTTGTATATATCTCAAAAAAAAAAAATAGTTGAGAAGGTCATTCCACATTCTGGGTCCTTTGATTTGTACAGCATTTCTAGTTTGATTAAGTCGTACTCTTGGAATATCAAAACTGTATTATTTCTGGTGTGGTGCTCATGGTTCTGTTACAAACCTTCAATGAAGCTTTGAGGTCAGGATTGGCATTACAGTTCAGCGTTTTATATATGTATAATACACACGAGAGAATGTGCAGTGACGTNTATATATATATATATATATATAATATATATATATATATATATATATATTGGTATATTTTGGGTAGGAGTCTTTCCTGTAGACATATATTATAAATATGACCGAAAAAGTAGATTAATAATTCTAACACGAATTTTCTCTATTTCCTTATGTTTCTTTTTACTGGTGACGGTAAATGAAAAATCAATTCTTCCAAAAATTCATTTATTTTAGTCTGACACGACACTTGAGCGCGTTTCGTAAAACTTATTACATTTTCAAGACTTTAGTTTATCTACACACAACTTATGCTTTATGAAACAACATTGGCTTTTATACCTGCATTTGGGTGAGGTGATGTAATACAATAGTGGGGTGAAACACAGAACATGGAAAACGGGGTATAGATTTGTAGAAGTAGAGGTTGGTACCAATAGAACTGCAGAAGGCCTATTGGCCCATATTTCTTGATGTTTCTATATTGGAGCGGAGTCTTGTAGTGGGTAGAATATAGTTGTGCGTTAATTGGCTGTTGATTGCTGGTGTTGACTGCTTGATGTGTAGTGCCTTGCAGATGTCAAGCCGCCTGCTGTCGCTGTATCTATCAATGATATCTGTGTTGTTTGCTAAGATTTCTCTGGTGATGGTTTGGTTGTGGGAAGAGAATATATGTTCCTTAATGGAGCCCTGTTGCTTATGCATCGTTAAACGTCTGGAAAGAGATGTTGTTGTCTTGCCTATATACTTACTTTTTGAGGCTTACAGTCCCCAAGAGGGCATTTGAAGGCATAGACGACGTTTATCTCTTTTAGAGCGTTCTGCTTCGTGTCTGGAGAGTTTCTCATGAGAAGGCTGGCCGTTTTTTGGTTTTATAGTAAATCGTTAGTTGTATCTTCTGATTTTTGTCTGTAGGGATAACATTTCTATTAACAATATCTTTCAGGACCCTTTCCTCCGTTTTATGAGCTGTGGAGAAGAAGTTCCTGTAAAATAGTCTAATAGGGGGTATAGGTGTTGTATTAGTTGTCTCTTCAGAGGTTGCATGGCGTTCATTGAAGACATCATAAGAAGGAAAGTGAAACGCCATGCAACCTCTGAAGAGACAACTAATACAACACCTATAACCCCTATTAGACTATTTTACAGGAACTTCTTGTGGTACTTCTAGGTGGTACTCCCTTCCATATTATTTTATATATATATATATATATATATATATATATATATATATATATATATATATATATATATATATATTAAAATCGACTCAATAGATGAAATGACAGACAAATTGTATTAGACAATTGGAGACAAATGTGTGACTTTTGTAATAAGCTAAGAAATGTTCCTGGACTTATTTCGTATTGAAATAGATAATATATATTAAGTGGACTAACAATATCAATCTATATAATGCTGACTTTAAATGCACAAATAACTAAGTTATCCATCCTTAGCTGGAACATTGCATCTCTCAAAAAAAGGTTCTCATATTTATTGTTCTCAACCGTGTCATGTTTCAGGTCAAAGAAAACTGGCCCCAAACCTATATGGGTTCATGCCCAACTGTAGCACACAAACATGCTTTGCTGAATATTTTGTAAACTCCCAGGATGCGACACAGGCAGCCTTTATTGACCTAAAGTCAGCTTTCGATGTAGCGAATGGCGAAATAATATTAGAGCAACTTTCTGAATTTGAAATCAAAGGTAATCTTCTGAGTTGGATAAAGAGCTACCTATCCAGCAGGCGTGCTAGTGTCCTATTTAAAGGAGTTAAAAGTACAAGAACAGATGCATTCGAACTAGGCACACCTCAAGGTGGTGTCCTGAGCCTTATGCTCTTTAAAATACTTATGCACAAACTTATCCACGACATACCTGTACAACCTACGGAAACTGTTATATGTTATGCTGATGATATTTGTATTATGGCACACAGTAAACCAAGACTACAAGTGTTACTTGATGCATTCTCCAAGAAAGTAGTAATATAACTAAAGATGAAGATTATAGCCTCATAATCTCTGTTGATAAAACAAGGGTTCTTATTCCCCATTCTCTTCATGTTAACTATACTATTAATGGAGAGCCCATGGAGACTTGTGAGTCTTATAAATATCTTGGAGTCGAGGTTAATGATACAAATCTCGTCAGCAACCTGTGCAAAAAAACTAGTTGAGCGTCTTGAACCTCTCAAAACTCTTGTTGGCAAAGGATTTGGTATTAACATAAAATATGCTCGTAGTTTTTATATTGCCTTTATACGATCTGTTGTTGATTATTATGCCTTGCATCTTCTTAATTTTTCTCCTAAACAACTACAAGGCCCTAGATGTAGCACAGAATGAAGCCATGCGCATCATCCTGGGTTGTCCTAGAACTGTCAGAATTGTTAACATGAGAAAGGAACTAAACTTACTTTCCATTTACGAAAGAACAGTTCTACTTAGTACTATGTTTTGTGCCAAAACTTTGAAAAATAATGGTCCCCCCCCCAGCTCTATTCAAATAAAATTGAGATCCATTCTAAACAATTCTGACTGTTCCTTCAATCCGCCGCAAAAAGCTCCCTACAGTGTGTGGCTAGTTGTTGTGCCTATAATCTTCTGAAACTGAATGGGTCTCTTAACCCTGATAAAACTGTTCACTATATTCCCCCTTGGAAAGATGTGGAGGTCTCTCTGCATTATACCCCATCAGTGTAAAACAAATGTATAACACTGACATTTTGAGATGCATAACATTAGAAGCTATTGACAGTCATCTTCAAATTCTCAAACCGACTGAATCCTATGCCTTTACTGATGGCTCTTTTCAGTTAGGCACTGGTAGAACAGGTTGTGCATGTGCAGTGTATAAAGGGAATGAAATGATCATGTCTAGTACACAGAGATTGAACAACTGGGCAAGCACGACACAGACCGAGCATATATCTAGCCACTGAATACCTTAAGCTCAATGGTGGTGGAGTTATTTTTGTGACTCTAAAAGTGCTCTGCGGTCCTTAAATAACCCATCACAATGTATGTCGGAAGTAGCTTGTAATATTAAATGGAATGTAATTTTTGCCAATGATAATAACTCTTGTATAAAATTTGTGTGGATCCAATCCCATGTTGGAGTTGGAAAACTTGACTTAGTAGATCGATTGGCCAATGAGGCTTGTAGGAAAGAAAATATTGATTATGACTTTGGACTATCTAATGCAATTATTAGAAACATACAAATTAAAGAAATTAATTCAGATTTTGAAGAACTAAGATATGCCCAGAGACCTGAAAGCTGCAGTATAAAAAGTTATGACACTTTTGTAATAATAGGTATTTGTATGGTCAGCACAGTAACCGAACCAGGCAATGTGTTGTAGTCATTGCGCGAATTCGCCTTGGCTATAGACACATCTGGCAGGTTAGTGAGCCTGAGCCACTACCAGAATACTCAGATTGTAAACTCTGTGATAAACCTTTAATGCATTCACTAGAACACTATATTGTTGAATGTGAAACCGTAAAGGACTTTAGACCTCCTGGCCTCTTGTACCACCAACTGTGTAACTATTTTATTGACTCAGGTGTTCTGGACGACATCCTAACAATTTATCCAAAATTTGCTTGTCCATTTTAAAGAATGAAGAACAATTTTTATTTATATTACTTCTAAGCTGCATCACTTATGAACCCATCCCTGCCCTTGTGTGGCAGTGCACAGTAGAAACTTGTTTTCACATATCCATACATTAAAACGTTGATTGTAACCGTGATATATATGTACGTCCGCCTACAGTTTAGACCTATTGTCTTATGTATGACGCTCTGTCCTGCGTGACAGTGAATACCAGCATTATCCTCACTTTAATAAGACTTTATCAAAATTTTCAGATTTGGCAAAATTGTAATTAATTTTGTCAATGAAGATGTTAATAATAATAATCAGATTTACTTCACAAAGTAACAAATGAACACATCGATATTGTATGTCTCCAGGAGTGCAGAGTTCCCGCAAGATCCTCACCCCCGAAATTGCCCTCATTTGTTTCTTACAACCTCAGATCCAATAACTCTTGCATTCATTACATAAAAACAATCTCTACCCCATCAACTTCTGCCAGAAAAACAAATTGCGGGTCAACAATATTATGTAGTGAGGATCTACGTGGGCAACTCTATTCTCAATGTATTTAATCTATTTGCTCCAGCAGGAAAGTTAAATTATATTGATCTTCCAGCGTGCGCTCAAGCAGAGCCCACCATCACTTTAAGCTCAATTACTATTAAGTTTTAGTCCAAGTATTTTTTTTTCCACCTCACCTTGCCCGAAACGCTATGCGTACTAGTGGCTTTAGGTATTGTATGTACTATATCTTGAAATCTAACAGAATGTTTGTACTGTAACTCTGCAACTATGTATGTACTTTTCCTAAATAATTATTATTATTATTATTATTATTATTATTATTATATTATTATTATTATTATTATTATTATTATTATTATTATTATTATTATTATTATTATTATTATTATTATTATTATTATTATTATTATTATTATTATTATTATCATTCTTGGTGACAATGCTAGACACAAGGTCACTGGTGGCTCTCGCTTCAGTAATGAAAATCAACTGCTGTCGCTACTAAATAGTCACCAAGATGTGCAGATTGTGGCATTCTAGACCTCTGTGTTGGTTTCAACGTCTCTCACGTCTGGTGCACATCATCTATTGTAACAGATTTGTTGTCAGATCATCACCCTGATTGACTGCTCTATGTATAGGAAATACCATCCTGCCCGGTGGGACTTATAAACGCAAACGATTCAGTGTTCCTTCTGCTTGACGTGAAGACTTTGTTGCTCATGTGTCAGAGTGGCACAGCACTTACGATCCCTCCACAGTCTAGACATTTAACGACGGTCTAGTACAGAGCATTCAGATGTTTGCTGACCCTTTAGGTCGGCCCCTTGCACCATCCAATAGTCGGAAAGATATGAAAAGTAATAAACACCATGCCTATTACAATGGCTCCAAACTGCGTACATTGAAACGCACTGTCAGAAGACTTGGACTTGCATATAGGGAAACACGTACGCCGAATGCTAAAGGTCTTTCAGAAAGCCCTAGCCAAGGCGAGGGAGGCCGTTTTCCCTCTTCGCCCTTACTTCATTACACACAGAAATCCCAATAACGTGATGCATCAAATGAACAAATCCACAAGCGTCTGGGATGCTCTTAGACGCAGGTTCGAATCCTCGTCACGGCCTTTGTGGATTTGTTCCTTTGATGCATCACGTTATTGTTATTTCTGTGTGTAATGAAGTAAGGGCGAAGAAGGAGAACGGCCTATTGACATAGCTCGAGTGCATGGGGGGAATTGTGTAAACCCTGATTTATGCCTCCGAGAGACTGCAGGATCCAGTAAGTTCAGTAGAACTTCGGTTTCAACTCCTTTTACCATGTAGTAGCTCAGTCAATTAAGGCAGCGTCTGGGATGCTCTTGGACGCAGGTTCGAATCCTCGTTACGGCCCTTGTGGATTTGTTCAACAACGGCCCTTTCCTGCACCGTGGGAGATTGCACCTTTTCCAATTTTAATCCCTCCTTTTCCACTCAAGAAGCAAATTAGAGATCAGCCCAAGCTTCGTCTTGAGGCACAGCTCAACGCCGTTAACAAAATTGATGCTCTGTCCACAGTACAATCTCTCTCTCAAATCATATACACTGATGGTTCCCTACACCGCCCCACGGGTGCAGCTGGAGGTGCAATTGTCCTGACAATGGGCGATGGCTTATACTTTGAGTGGGGGAATCCGTATAAACAACTGGGTCTCTACCCTTCAGACTGAACTATTTGCCTTGCTCCTTGCACTGAAATGTGTACAAGTCTCCAAACTTGATACATTAATTGTAAGTGACTCCTTATCATCCTTAAATGCTCTCAACTCTTTAAGACATAACTGTAGCATGCTCATGTCCGAAGCTAGACACAAATACAACAAAATTATTAAAGATGGTAACAGTCCAATTCATGTGGTCTCCATCTCATGTTGGCCTCCGAATGCATGATAGAGCTGATAAGTTAGCCAAAGAATCTGCCTTTAAAGGAGATGTTGAGCATCTCCTTGAGTTGAGCATCTGTTGTAACCTTGGATTGTCAATGAGCAATCTGAGAGAAGCAGTACACCAAGAACTTCAACAAGATCTTGTAGATCTGAGGCAAAGTGAAATCGACACCAGTAATTCCATCTATCATCATACTATCATGCAAGAGGAGCCACACATCTATGGATCATCCAATAAAATCAGCAGACTTCTAGATGTTACTACTGCTCGGCTTAGACTCGGTTACAAGTATCTCTGGGAATTATTATTATCTACCGATGTAGACCTGACCAAATGTAAACTGTGTCAACAAAATTATTCGCACACCGTCCGTCACTATATGATGGACTGCGAAAACATACGTGAATTTAGAGACCATTCTATAACCAATGTTCCAGCGATGTGTAAATATTTCATTCAAAATGATCTGCTACCAGAAATTTTAGCCAAATATCCCCAGTTTGCTAACTGTAGGTAGTAACTGAGTGATTGTAACCTCTCCACCGCTGCCCACTGGATGGGGGGCGGTGTGCAGGACAAACATATCAATGTGACACTAGCTCTCCACATATGTCAGTTGCTTAATTTAGAAACT
>WNGS01165507.1:14349-61545 GCA_020271785.1 Procambarus virginalis
CAGGTTACGGCACAGAAGTTGTTACCAAACTACAGACCACTCCAACAAAGTTACCAACTCGGGCCGGACGAGAAAAGGTCAAGGGCAAGAAAACATTTGAAAAGAAGGGTGAGAAGGAAAAGGTTGGAGAAAGGGGTAAGGGGTGGAAAGATGTGAAGAAAGGGGCTGCAATCATCTTCTTACTTTTTGAAAGGTGGAGGTCTAACATTTTCTAAAACCCTTTGCGCTTGATATACTACCACTGACATAAAAAACGGAAACTGATGGATTCGACTTTTAAATTTTTAGGTAAGATTACTTTTACCTCGAGGTTACCTTGAGGTGCTTCCGGGGGCTTAGCGCCCCCGCGGCCCGGTCATCGACCAGGCCATTCTGGTTGCTGGACTGATCAACCAGGCTGTTGGACGCGGGTGTTCGCAGCCTGACGTATGAGTCACAGCCTGGTTGATCAGGTATCCTTTGGAGGTGCTTATCCAGTTCTCTCTTGAACACTGTGAGGGGGTTTGCCAGTTATGCCCCTTATGTGTAGCGGAAGCGTGTTGAACAGTCTCGGGCCCCTGATGTTGATAGAGTTTGTGATGTATAAATGATAGTAAAAAGTATTGCATAGCAACAGAAAGCGAAACTACTGTCGCGATACACGAGTTATTGGGGCCCCCACCACAAAGTCTAAGCTAATATGGTGATAAAAAAAAATACAATTTAATAAGGAACATTACCATATTCCTAATTGATATTAAATTGCTTAAATCAGGTAAAACACTCAACTACTTTCCTTTATAGTATATTTACAAGTGTCAAATTGATGTTGGGAGTGTCAAACCCCAACACAATATGGCTGAGGCCCCCCACTATTTAGCAGTTAACTTTTATTCTATGAAATATCGCAGCAAATGTCAATGTGTCTAATGTTTATTACAAAAGATAGACATACATTTGATGCTATTTTTCATATTAAAATTTAATTTTGAGACCCGACAATTACATCTATAAAATCTATAAACAGGTTAGAACATACAAATGCGAGCATGCCCTTTTTCCACTAGTAATCAACTGAATGCCACAGAAAATGGAATCTTTACTTTGGCTACAGAAAACGGAGCAAAGCCGAGTGGGGGAGGGGGGGACTGCATGGAATAAACAGTTTCCAACCTGACTCTTCTCACATATAAACATGTCTTTCTTGACCTCATTTCAAATTATATAGAGTACTGAAAGCTCATTTTCCATAGCAAATATACTAAGGAACTTATTTTACGACTAGAACGCAAACTAGGACCCCTCATTCAGATTAAAAACACGAGAATTATTGACTGAACATTTACCCGCCATCAAACACACACACAGGACTCTTTTAAACCTATTTTAACTTCTTTAAAACTCTAATGTGACCCTCTCACATGCAAATCCTGTACTATGGTTCGCCCTTCATGTCAATGTACCTCACAGTATCAGGCAAATTCAAGATAAGGCCTACTACACCTAAATATCCAACTTAGTCTTTGTAAGGAATCTTGACCCCCCCCCCCTTTAGTACGCTGGGGTCCCTATTGCTGACGCCAGGTCACGTGACACCCTGCGACAAATAAGGACCTGATTGGTCCATCACCTGTAAATACTCCCAAAACGTTTTATATTCCTATCACCAGTGCATTTTTTGGTTTGAATCTATTGAACATTCTTTTTCTGTACCTCTCATAAGTAGGGGCCCCCTTCTTGATGCCCAATTCTCGCAATAAATGTACGAGACAAATTGCATACTAAAACAGGTTAGGATAGGGCACAAGTTTGTCCAGGTACGCCCTGGGTGGGCTGTGGGAACCCCTAGGGGGAACAGACCACCAACCCACCCCAGCCAGCCAGCCAGGTGCGCGCTGACTGTGCCCTAACCAAACCATCCCACCACCCCCAAAAATTGGTTTTGCTCACATCGGCCCCCGGGAGTCAAGTCGGCGTGGAACTGTGGAAGTGCCCAACCGTTTCTGAAAATCAATTCTCCATCTGTCTCCTTTTACACTACTAAGAGTCATGTCTGGTTAGTGCATGCGGGACAACGCAACGGCGACTACGTTGTCCTTTCCACTAAAAATCTTGGCTTCCAGCCAGTATTGCAACCGCCAATGTGTGACACTCCTCATGTGTCTGCAGACCGTCTTTAAGGTCATCCTGGGCGTCCACTGCTTACCTACTACAGACCGAGGGCTCCACACCTCGCGTCCGTTCACCAGCTGGAACTGTGAGAAGTTTAACGGTTCTGCCACTGCTTTGCAAATGGCCAACAAAACAGGGCCCGCTGTCTCTTCCCACTCGTCTTCCTGCTCTATGCAGAACATTCTCAGAGCTGTCTCTGAGGTGGAGTGGAATCTTCCGACCGCCCCCTTCGACTGCGATCGGTAGGGCGACGACCGAATTTGCATCACTCCCCAACTCGTCATTGTTCGTCTGACACATTCAGACCGGAATATATTTCCTCTGTCAGCCTGATTTTCCCTGGGCCTCCTCACCCAAGAGAAAAGATGTTGTAGTTGCCCAGCCACTTCTCTCGACGTCGAACGTCGCATCGTGGTCATCCCTGGGTGACCCGCAGAGTCAACAGCGTGCAACGGACTCAACACTGCCGCTCTGCACTTGGCTGGCAACGCTACTTGGTCTCTCGTACCTGGAGAGGCTTTTCCGACCTCCATCCTTACAGGTTTACACTGTCTTATTAATATGCCTTCTTGCCTGTTAAAGTGAGTAGCTTTCTCGGGACCAACACGTCCTCCTTTGGCCTTACAAATCAACTTGGGGAATTCTGCCTGCTGCATCTCCTCGAGACGAGTGCGGTCCATCCCTGGAGAACCGGTGAGGGTCACCTGTACCTCACCTTCTAGGCTGCCTTCGCCCTCCACTCGTTCTCCGGGTTCCTTAACGAGGTGATCCATTCCCAGGCCGTCGGACGTCTCCTCGTCGGCCTTATCAGATTCACGCCCTCCTCGTCCGTCGCACTGCCTCGGCGTTACAGCACAGACAGGGAACGCCTCCATGGCGGTTCCTTTCTCGTCCCCATAGGCGTCGAACACTCCGCCTTTCTTCTTGAAGTGCCCCAAGCACTCCTCGTCCTTCACGAGGTTCGGTAGGACACGTCCTCCACATGCGTCATTTCCCAAAATGACCTGTGCCTCCCTCGTGGGCATCGTCGCACAGACCCCCACTACTAGGGTTTGGCATCCATAAACCGAACTCAGGGTTACCTGGTGTAGGGGCATCTGCACTGGGCCTCCCACAGTGGTCACACTTGCCTCTCCTACACAGGTATTCTCGTGACACTCAGGAAAAAGGGTTCTGCTCACCAGGGTAAATTCCGCCCCAGTATCTCTCAGCATCATTACCGGGATGGGGTCTGCGTCCCCCACCCTTACAGTTCCCTCACGCACGAATGGGTTAGCCTCCTTCTTCCTACGTACGGGTCCATCCCGCACTCCTTCAGCTAACTGGTCCTCTACCCGCACAAAAGCAACGTAACCCCGCTGCTTAGGACGTCTGCATTCGCGCGCCATGTGTCCTATTAACCCGCAGTTGAAACAGCGGATCCTTCTCCTTCCGCGGACTTCTCTTGTGCCTTCCAAAGACTCACGCTCAGCTTCTCCGGCCGTGACGATAACAAGATCTCTTGAGCTCTCCCTCGGTGACTTCTTCCGCGGTTCCACAGCACTCTTCTGTCCTCTACTATCTCCACTTGAGGGGTAGGACTTGGGAGAACTCGGTCCCGTCCTCCATCCGTCCGACCTTCTATTATTCCTCCCATAACTGGAGAATGCGGGCGGTCGGTGCTGTCCCTCTCGACATGGACGTAA
Source organism: Procambarus virginalis (assembly GCA_020271785.1). Classification (NCBI taxonomy): domain Eukaryota; kingdom Metazoa; phylum Arthropoda; class Malacostraca; order Decapoda; family Cambaridae; genus Procambarus; species Procambarus virginalis. The sequence goes on from WNGS01165507.1 coordinate 18,186, forward strand.
AGCTTCCTCTAGCATGTCAGCTGGATCGGCCGCGTCTCTCAGGTCCTTGATGTCCGCCTCCTTTACTCTCAACCTAATCTCGGGAGAGAGCACGGACATGAACTTTTCCATGACCATCAGCCCCTTGATGTCTTCAGCCGATCTTGCTCCTTCCGACTCCAGCCATTTCAAGAACTTCCTTTCCATGTCCCTCGCCGTCTCCGCATACGATTTCCCTGGCGATCGGGTACATTCTCTGAATCTTTTCCTATAGCACTCCGGCGTCAGCTTGAACGAATGGAGCACGGCCCGTTTTACTGCATCATAGTTGGTACATTCCTGGAGATCGAGCATGTTGTAAGCTTCACGAGCTTCACCAGTGAGCCTTCCTTGAACTAGCTCCGCCCACTCTGCCCTCGGCCACTTCTTCAACGTAGCGACCTTCTCAAAGTGATCGAAGAATCCCTCAGCCTCATCAGGCACGAAGACTGGCAAATCCCTCTCTCTCACTCGGCGGTCTTCCTGCTGTTGTGGTGGGGCAGTTGGAACTAGCCCTTGCTCAACTCGCCTCAGCTCAACCTCCAGCTGCTTCATCCTAGCTTCGTGCTCGCTCTCTACTCGTCTCCGCTGTGCCTCGTGCTCTTCCCTGCGCAGCTGGGCTTCTTGCTCACGCTCTTCCCTGCGCAGCTGTGCTTCTCTTTCTTCACGTTGCAGCTGTGCTTCTCTTTCTTCCCTGCGCAGCTGTGCCTCTCGTTCACGTTCTTCCTCGCGCAGCTGTGCTTCTTTCTCACGCTCCTCTCTGCGCATCTGTGCTTCTGCTTCTCGTTTTTCTCGGCGCAGCTGTGCTTCTCGCTCTGCTTCCTCGCGCTTCAGCTGTGCTTCTATCTGCATCTTCATTATTTCTAGCTTGATACTGCGCCTGCTGCCACTGGATCCCCGGCTGCTGCCACCGGTACTCAAGTTCTCTCCTCCACTGGCAGGTGTTTGTGGCCGTTCCTCTCCTAAGGCTTCATCACGTGCCTTGAGCTGTGCCATGATCTCAAGTCTTCTCTCTCCCACTTTGGAAGCTCTCAACTTGATCCCAAAGTGGTCGGCGATCGTTTGCAGCTGTGCCTTGGTGCACTCCTCCAGTACTTGCTCATCTCTCGTGTCTATAAACCTGGCTACTTTATCACCCTCCATCTTGTGACAATGAGTGAAAACCTAGGCCTGATATTTAATACCACAATTACCACCTTGATCTTGCTCTTGATCCTGGCAAGGTCGCCAATGTCGGGGTTTCACGGTGTTCTCGTTAGAGAAGGGTTAAAGCAACAGTAGACTGGATCTCCTTTCCAGGTGGTTGCTCCAACAATAACCCTTACTCACCGTCGTTCGGCGGGTCTTCCCTCGATCCTCTAGGCTCCACTGCTGGCCTCGGAGAGTAACCCCAGTCGGTCTCACAACCAGCCTTTAGATTGTAAGATGAGTGAGGGCACAGATCGTTCCCTCAATCTGTGGCCCGCCCCAACACCGAACTCTTACACAGCCTTCAAGGTCGCCAACTGGTTTTTTTAGGTGTCCAGTAACACTGCAGTGGTCAGGTGTAATTGTGGCAAGAGCAAATTCCAATAATATGGTATCAGGCAGGTCACTCAGCTTTACTTCGTTACACGGTCACAAGATAAATGGAGGGGATGATATCAAACACCAAAGAGTTTTGGTATTTTACTTAAAAGACAACGAGAAATATATATGCATCAATGTATCAGGAATAATATATGACAATTGCTCCATTCATAGCATAATAATCTGAAGCGCACCGATATGGTAACATCGGCACGTGTCACCTGTCAGAATGTCAGCTGACCGGGACCCTCGCGATCGTGGGAACAGACTAGTACTTGTTTTCTAATTCTGTCACGATCCCCGTTTATTTAACTTTTTCCAAAACACTATTCAACATTCACATGGCTTACTTATGATTTCACTGGCCTCACGATCAACATCTTATTCACAATACTCTCACAGTGACTTTTCACCGTACCAAAAGATTACTCTATTCTTAATAATATTTACTGTGAATGCACTCACTTGATCACTGAACTTTTCTTATATCTATACTTTCTCTTAAAGAGATATCACTGGCAATCACTTCACGTATATGATATTATTCAGTACACAGTCATGTCATATATAAATCAGTAATCAAATTTCAGGCATATATATATATACATCATGAAGATCAATACACAGGCATTTATATCGATAGATTATAGAGATCAACCACAGGCATTTATATCAATAGATTATAGAGATCAACACACAGGCATTTATATCAATAGATTATAGAGATCAATCCACAGGCATTTATATCAATAGATTATAGAGATCAATCCACAGGCATTTATATCAATAGATTATAGAGATCAATACACCAATATCTGGTTTACTACCAAATATATAATAATAATACTCACTGGAGATTAATAATAGTCACAGTAAATTCTCTGATGAATCTTGGTGCTTGCACACACCCACACATAGATATATATGTAAACTGATACTGTGAGCGCTCTGGGCAGGCTCACCACATACTGTGCTCTCTGTGACTTAGACTCAAGTGAGACTTGCTCACGACATATAAATATCCTGACAAGAATATATATATAGCTAACTAAAGGGAAATGGGAGGGTAACTGTAAACACCTACTTCACCTATCCTAGGATGACAGTTGGGTTGTAGCTCCTGGTCCAGGCTCTCGCCTCGTTCACCATCCAGAAACACAAGCCCCACGCCTTAGGATGTCGCGTCTCGCCGCTTCTGTACACAGCAGGTCCGTGCTCCTTCCTCTACAGTACGTCGCAGGGTTGAAGTCGGTCTCCTGGCCGTCAACTTTCCTCCCAACTACGGCAGCCAGCCTACGTCTCGGCGGTCGTCGCACGTTTCCCAATTAGTCCTTGTCACTGTACTCCCAGAGGAACTGCCTCTCACCACTACGAAGTCACTGTGAAGTTATCAGCCGTCCCGGACGACACACGCACAGCACCCGACTTCAGAGCACTTGAAGCTCACAACACTGTCAATTCCCTCGTCGTCTAGATATATCGCTAGGTATTTGGGAAGACTTCTCGACGTGCTTGCATCCAACTGTTGACTCGTAGGGTTCCACGAAGGTGGGGTTACTGTCAAACTTGACAGGATCGTCGATCACACGTTCAACCTGGTTGACAAGGCTGTCAACCCGGTTCACTCACGGTGGGTGGCCCGGCCACTAAGCTGTCTCTTATACTGGTGAACCGCCAATGACGACACACGTCGATGCCCGGCCCACTTCTTGCAACACACCTGTCCCTGAGCACTTGTTGCTCAATATTCTGTCAATTCCTTATCTGAGCCACTTCTGGGTTGCAGGAAGACCTCACAGAGTGCGTGCCAACAACTGGAGACGCTTAAATCCACCGGAGTTCGGTAAATCCGTCACTCTGACAGGACGACCGATCGCGCGTCCTACCTCTCGGACGTGTCGTGAAAGACTGATATCGTCTGGCGCCAACACGGCCGGACCCCCCATGCCTATGTGACGTCACTTTTCCCAAAGTTGGTTTTCATTGGCTCCCAGTGCCACGTCGCTGACGGTGACCAATCTGGCGCCACTGACGTCACACAGTTTTGGCGGGAGAACAGACTCGCCAGCGCCATATTGGCTCCCTAAAGGGCCTATCCCACAGGCCAAAATACTACATTTTCTCAAATTTCTCGGCTCTTCGAGAATACTGTTCTCTCCCACATATGTTCAATTGATGCCTGCAATGTAGAGAACGCTCGGAATAGTGGACATGACTCTTACAGCAGGCGTGGGAGAATTAGAAGGGGGGGAACACCGTCACAATATATATATCTCGTTGTCTTTTAAGTAAATACCAAAACTCTTTGGTGTTTGATATCATCCCCTCCATTTATCGTGTGACCGTGTAATGAGTAAAACAGAGTGACCTGCCTGATACCATATTGTTTTGAAATTGCTCTTACCACAATTACCACAATTACACCTCACCACTGCAGTGTTACTGGACACCTAAAAACACCAGTTGGCGACCTTAAAGGCTGTGTAAGAGTTCTGTGTCGGGGCGGGCCACAGATTAAGGGAACGATCTGTGCCCCCCCTCATCTTGCAATTTAAGGCCGGTTGTGAGATCGACTGGGGTACTCTCTGGGGCGTGCAGTGGAGCCTAGAGGATCGAGGGAAGACCCGTAGAACGACGGTGAGTAAGGGTTATTGTCGGAGCAACCACCTGGAAGGGAGATCCGGTCTACCATTGCTTTAACCCTTCACTAACGAGAACACCGTGACACCCCGACAATATATATATCTATATATATATATAAATCTATATATATATATATATATATTATATATATATATATATATATTATATGAGGAAAATCCACAGAGAAAAATGAAGGAGGTAACGTTTCGACTCGTTAAAGCCTTTGTCAAACCAGACTGACAAGAGGAGAATTGATTGATTGATAAAGATTAAGTCACCCAAGAGGTGGCACGGGCATGAATAGCCCGTAAGTGGTGGCCCTTTTGAGCCATTACCAGTATCAATAGCTGATACTGGAGATCTGTGGAGGTGCGACTGCACCCTGCGTGACGGGAGATGTCTCCCATGAAGAGGAGAAGGGAAGGGGGAGGATATATAGGCCGACACCTGACCAACCCACCCTAGGGAAAGAATTAACCAGAGACAGGTAAGCTTAGCTTGGAATGGTCAAGAGGATTAAGCGGTCAGAGAAAAAGGATGAAAATTAAAGAAAAGCCTCATGAACACGCAATAATGAATATATAAATATAAAATTATAATGAGACATTGTAAGCCTCTCTAACAGTTAGAGTTTTTTCTTAAACTGTTGTGCAATATTATAACTTAAAAATGGATCAAGTTGTACATTCCAGTACTAACATTAAGAAGATTTGGACACTGATGATTAGAGCAGACTCAATCAAATTCCGTTCCACGAAATCCCCACAATTGGTAATGCTTTTGCACCATTCCAGTTAATATTGTGATCGCATAAATTCGTATGTAGATACAATGCATTAGACGTTTGAGCAGTTCTAATACATAAAGCATGTTGTGACAACTGCAATTGTAAGGACTTTCCTGTTGTCCAGGTACACAGATCACAATCATTGCAGGGAATTGAATACACGCAACCTGCTGTATCAGGGGAGTTTTTTATTAAATTGGATTTGATCGTACTATTAGTGAACAACCAATTTATATTAAGTTTTCTTAAAAATCAAAGACAATTTTGATTTTGATTCCAAAACCAAGAGGTTTTTGGATTTCTCGTTTGAACAAGCCAAGCGTACGTTTTATAATCACATCCCTAAGGCGAAACCAGAATTATTAACTCATTGGTTGTACCTTATGCGAGTGGACTTGAAAATTGTCTTTGATTTTTAAGAAACTTATATAAATTTGGTGTTCACTAATAGTATGATCAAATCCAATTAATAAAAAGTCCCCTGATACAGCAGGTTGCGTGTATTCAATTCCCTGCAATGATTGTGATTCTGTGTACCTTGGACAAACAGAAAGTCCTTACAATTGCGGTTGTCACAACATGCTTATAGTATTAGACTGCCCAAACGTCTAATGCTTTGTATCTACATACGAATTATGCGATCACAATATTAACTGGAATGGTGCAAAAAGCATTACCAATTGTGGGGATTTCGTGTAACGGAATTTGATTGAGTCTGCTCTAATCAGTCAGTGTCCAAATCTTCTTAATGTTAGTACTGTAATGTACAAACTTGATCCATTTTTAAGTTATAATATTGCACACAGTTTAAGAAAAAACTCTAACTGTTAGAGAGGCTTACAATGTCTCATTATAATTTTATATTTATATATTCATTTATTGCGTGTTCATGAGGCTTTTCTTTAATCTTTCATCCTTTTTCTCTGACCGCTTAATCCTCTTTGACCATTCCAAGCTAAGCTTTACCTGTCTCTGGTTAATTCTTTCCCTAGGTTGGGTTGGTCAGGTGTCGGCCTATATATCCTCCCCCTTCCCTTCTCTCTTGTCAGTCTGGTTTGACAAAGGCTTTAACGAGTCGAAACGTTACCTCCTTTCATTTTTCTTTGTGGATTTTCCGCATAAAATGATCAGTGTTTTATGATCGTCAATTGCATATATATATATATATTATATATATATATATATATAATATATATATATATATATTATATATATAGTATATATATATATATATATATAGATATATATATATATATATCTATATATATATGGTATCTATAATTATAGGTATATCATATATACTATATAATATATATAATATATATATCTATTCTATATATATATATATATTATGAACACCAGATGAACACACTATATATATATATATAGGTATCTAATATATAGATATTAATATATATAGATATATATATATATATATATATATATATATATATATATATATATATACCTACTCAAATCTCTGGATATGTTAGATATTAAGTCACTGCACATTCTCTCATGTGTATCATACATATATAAAACGCTGAACTGTAATGCCAATCCTGAACTCAAAAGCTTCATTGAAGGTTGTAACAGAACCCATGAGCACCACACCAGAAATAAATACAGTTTTGGTATTCCAAGAGTACGACTCAATCAACTAGAAATGCTCTACAAATCAAGGGACCCAGAATGTGGAATGACCTCCCCAACCATGTTAAAGACTGTACCTCTCTCAACCAGTTTAAGATCAAAACTAAACACTACCTAATAAATTCCCTGTAACCTACCTTACCCCTCTATTGTCAACCCATGTCTGTTATTTTTTTAATCAATGCTGTTTGTCAACCTTTTGTATTTGTGCTGCTTTTTCAGTCATGTTCCCCCTTTTTTTTATCTTTATTTGTATTTGTTCTCAACACATTTTATTCTTTATGCTCAATTAGTATTAACTTCTAGATATTAATGTTCTTCCTGCCTGAAACGCATTGCGTAATAGTGGCTTTATGCATTGTATGTACTAGCTCTATCTATAAATCGATACATTAATGTAACATCACTTGTATGTATGTACCTTACCTGAATAAACATATTTATATTTATTTTATATATATATATATATATATATATATATATATATATATATATATATATATATATATATATATATATATATATATATATATATATATATATATTGTTACGATAATCTCCTCCAAGAGAGATTTGGCCTGCTCTTTCCTATCGTCATGTTACTTCAGTACATCTACAACATCTAGATACTACAAGTAAGTGTAGTATGTATTGAGTAAAATACGTTTCAGACAAGCACATACGTATCTGACACTCGCTCTCCACCTCCCCCCCTCCATCGTCGCCGATCACCAAACTACCATTTCCAGCCAGCCCGCTTCTGATTGGTGAATCGACGTCTGCACCACTGCACCTCTGCACCTCAACGCCATCTACCTAGCCGATGTCTGGGCCTGCATCAGCCATTGGAGTTAGAATATCTTGTGCTCTCAAGCTGAAACAACCAACTGATATACGCTCTGTTTATTAGTGGATGTTCTCAGCCAGCGCTTTATTCTCAGCACCTGTTAATTCATTTCTTGTCTTTATTTATTTGTAGAGTAACGTCACCACTGTTCTTATTTTGTTATTTTTTACTTTATAATCTTGTTTGTTTGCACTGTACATAGCCAATGGATTATCTTTGTTCATATTTTTATTCAGTTAAGGTACATACATACAAGCTAGTAAGATACAAAGTTGATGGATTTGTAGACTAGAGCTAGTACATACAATGTCTAAAGCCACTATTACGCAAAGCGTTTCGGGTAGGAAAAAAATTAAAAACAAAAACTTAATACTAATTGAGTTTAAAGTATAAAATGTGTCGAGAACAAATAAAATTACAAAAAAAGAAAGGGGGAAACATGGCTGAAAAAGCAGCACAAATACAATTAGGTTGACAAACAGCATTGTTTAAAAAAAACAGACATGGGTTGACAATAGAGGGGTAAGGCAGGTTACAGGGAATTTATTAGGTAGTGCTTCGTTTTTATCTTAAACTGGTTGAGAGAGGTAAAGTCTTTAACATGGTTGGGGAGGTCATTCCACATTCTGGGTCCATTGATTTGTAGAGCATTTCTAGTTTGATTAAGTCGTACTCTTGGAATATCAAAACTGTATTTATTTTTGGTGTGGTGCTCATGGGTTCTGTTACAAACTTCAACGAAGCTTTTGAGGTCAGGATTGGCATTACAGTTCAGCATTTTGTATATGTATAATACACATGAGAGAATGTGCAATGACTTAATATCTAGCATATTCAGAGATTTGAATAGGGGTACCGAGTGATGTCTTTGGCCAGAGTTGGATATTGTCCTAATAGCAGCTTTGTGTTGAGTAATTAGAGGACGTAAATGATTTTGGGTAGTAGAACCCCAAGCACAAATACCATAGTTGAGATATGGATAGATGAGGGAGTAATAGAGAGTCACCAGGGCAGGGCGGGGTACATAATATCTGATCTTAGAAAGAATGCCAACAGTTTTTGAAACTTTTTTTGATATATTTAGAATGTGTCCCTGGATATTCAGCTTGTGGTCAATGAGAACGCTAAGGAATTTGCCATCTAATTTGTTACAAATTTGGGTATTGTTTATTCTGAGATTTATTTGATTAGAGGATTTATTGCCAAACAGAATATAGAAAGTTTTGTCAATGTTAAGGGTGAGTTTGTTGGCAGTTAGCCAAAGATGGACTTTATTTAGCTCTGTATTTACTGTGGCATTTAGAGCAAGGGGGTCAGGACTGGAGTAAATGAAGGTTGTGTCGTCAGCAAATAGAATTGATTTGAGATGTTGGGAGGCATTTGGAAGGTCATTAATGTAGATGAGAAAGAGGAGAGGGCCAAGTTTGCTGCCCTGAGGAACACTAATATTGATGGGTAGGATGGGAGAAATTGAATTATTCACAGAAACATACTGGAGCCTGTCAGTAAGGTAAGATTTGAGGTATTGCAGGGAGTGTCTTCTGACTCCATAATGATGTAATTTAAGAAGAAGGTTTTGGTGGTTGACAGTGTCAAAAGCTTTACGCAGGTCCACAAATAACCCAACAGGGAACTCGTTTTTATCAAGAGCTTCATGAATCAAGTTAATCATACTAATAAGTGCATCGTTAGTGCTTTTTTTGGGTCTGAAGCCATATTGACAAGAGCTAGGTATAGTGTTTGGCTAGATAAGAGTAAAGCTGCTGTAGATTAGTTTTCAAATATTTTTGACATGTTAGGCAGGATTGATATGGATTGATTGACTGTACAATGGGGCCTCGATTTACGATGCTAATCCGTTCCCAGAGACGGATCGTATGTCGAAATATCGGAAGTCGAAGCAAATTTTCCCATAAGACATAAAGGGATTTGAATTAATCCGTTCCCCACCCTCCAAAATATTAACATAAAAATACATTTTATACTGAATACAATGTTTTTTCTAACTACAATACAGTACCAAAACTTCACTTACCTTTATGGAGGGATTTCGATGGCGTATGGAAGATGGTGATGAGGGGGGAGGAGGAGAGTTGTTACTGTTTGGAAGGGGAGTCCCCTTCCATTATCACATCAGGCAGTGATGTTTTCTCTGGGGTACTCTCTCCTACATTTTGCCTGAATACCACTAGGACCTGGTTGTGGTTCAGTGCTTGTTTGTCTCACTACAAATCTGTCAAGAGACATTTGTTTTTCCATTCGATTTAACATTTGTCTGTAATGATGCATCACTTTAGCACCCATAATGTCCTTTTTCTTAACCAGTATGGTGGATATCGTTGACTGAGATTTGTTGTACTGCCTAGCCAGTTCACCGACGCGCACACCGTCTTCATATTTACGAATGATCTCTTGTTTCTGCTCTATGGTCATTCTTACATGGGATCTCATATGTTGAGCCTTACCACTGACTTTCTTGGGACTCATGGCGCGATAGAAAATAATTACTTTAATGTTCAAAATGCAAAAAAACACCACAAAAGCGGAATTTCTTATAGGCGCGATCGTCACTAAGCGGGTAGCTGTAGTAAACTGAGGCAGGTCGGACCGCGTGACAGGGAACCACGCGCTCGGCCGACCCGAACGTGTACCAACAAATATCGGATGTCGACGACACTATCGGATGTCGAGTCGCATTTTTTGATGAAATTTATATCGGAACTCGAATTTATCGTAAGTAGGGGCAATCGTATGTCGAGGTGCCACTGTAGTTGTTAACGTCTGTGAGATCACCACAATTGTGGACAGGTGTTACTCTCGCTTTTTTAGATTATCTGGAAAGGTTTGGAGTTCAAGTGACTTGTTGAAGAGCAATGCTAAAGATCAGGGAGGCAGATGTAACGGGGGGGGGGGGGAAGGGAAATGAGGTAGGATGTGAGTAGAAGAGGTAGAAGGGTAGATAGGTAGGAGTAGGAAAGTGGATAGTAGAAGTAGAAGAGTAGAAGAATAGAAAAGTGCTAGAAATTAGGAGAAGTGAGAAATTGCTAGAAGAAGAAATGCTGCCGCCATCCATTCTAGATCATTTACATACAAGACAAGGAATGGAACTTGTCCGTATCACCATAATATACTCAAAAATATTATCAAGAGGTATGCTCCCTCTGTATCATGTACTCATTCAAAATCATGGAACCAGTAACCGCTGAGGCTTTCTCATCTCAACCCAAAACTCTAGGGGACAAAGTTAAACACAAGTTACATAATAACTTTCAATTATATTTCACATACTAAGTATCAATAATTTGAGCAAGTATAAATGTTCAAGCTTAATATTCAAAGTGAGTCATCATCCAAGAATTCGAGAACCCTACAACTCGACTGCCCCTGCTCGTCACACAACACCTGTTTAGTGAACACGACCAAGTCACCTCAATGTTCAACTCACTAAGTGTCTGAGCTTATAGCTGGATAGAGGGGGGGGGGTCTGTAGTTGACAGAGACTGTCCCGCCCCGCCGGCTGACCGCCTGTGTGGACGGCTGGCCGCTGCTGGCTGTTCTTCTGTCTATTGCTCTGCTTCTTCTGTCCTTCTCCTCTCGAATCGATATCTCTCCGAGTATATATTGGGAAACCTAGTGGCTAACTCCGCCCACAAGTTAGATAGCCTCAGGCACTCTACCAGCCACTCCTTAAACGTCGGCATGTTTGAAGGCTACCCGGCTCAATTATAAGAATAGCGAGAGCCAGGAGAGATTCGCATGACCTGACCTCAGGTCAACTCGGTGTCATTAACACTAGAGGTGTGAGATCCAGGCCAGACAAGTTGGCGTCTGTCAAATCTTTGTCTGTGACTCATATATCTCCATGTATGTATTAAATAAAACTAAACCAAACACCTTTACAGTGTTACACAGGGGCTAAAGATCTGGAGGCTTTTTTGTAAATTAAAGTTGGTATCTCCTCAAGGGCACTAGACTTGGTTTTAAGGGAAAGGATTATCTCATTGACGTCAGTGGAATTAGTAGGCTTTAGGTACAGAGACTGTGGATAGTTACCTGTAAGATAGTCCTTAACATCAGTACTGGAAGATGGAATATCATTTGCAAGGGATAACCCAATTTAAGAGAAGAACCTATTGAACTCAATAGCAGAATCAGAGGCTGAAAGCTGACCATTGTTATTGGACAGGAGTGTTGGTTTGTTATTTAAAATCGTCTTTGATCCTAATATTTGTGAAATTGTGCTCCAAGTTTTTTTAATGTTGCTCTTTATTTGGGTAAATTTATCTCGTAGTATTTAGTTTTGGCTCATCTAATTATTTTAGATAGCAATAACGAGTAATTCTTTGAGAATTCTTTGGAGACGGTTCCTAACCTATACTTCTTCTCAAGGTCATGTTTTTTATTAACAGATTTAAGTATCATCTATTGATACTGGTAATGGCTCAAAGAGGGCCTCCACTTACGGGCTATTCGTGGCTGTGCCACCTTTTGGGTGGCTTAATCTTCATCAATCAATCAATCTATTGTTTAATGGCAGGTATTATTCAGTTTATTGGGCAGTGCATTGGCATCAGTTCTCATTGACGAACGAGCAAAAATTAGAAGGATTTAAATCGTAATTTAAATAGTTATCTCATCCCTTCTATTCTTTAAATGTCAGTGACTTTGCTTCTGCTATGCTTAATTGCCTCAAAAGCGGCCAATTTTCATGATACCTTAAATTATAAAGGCAAAATTTTTGCTGAGTATACGAGTATATGCAAAATTGACTGAGTGTCCGCAAAAATTAAGAAAAGAAAACAGCACACCCGTTACATTAAAGAAAACGAATTCATCATTTCGGGGTGAATATTCTAGGGAGGCCAGCCGGTAACTGTCACAGCCCCATAAGTGCAATTATGTACTAAATACGTAAGTATGGAAATGTACTTATTACATTTAGTATTAAAATATTAAAACGTACTGTCTATTCGGAGGATGGGCTGTTTTATCATCAATGTTGTAGAACCTGACCTGTACAGTCTTTAAGCTAAGCAACTTATATATGTAGTTTGCTAGTCACAACTGATATTTATCCTGCACACCGCCCCCCATCCAATGGGCAGCGGTGGATGGAAGCGGTGGATTGCACTGAAATGTGTACAAGTCTCCAAACTTGATACAATAATTGTAAGTGACTCCTTATCATCCTTAAATGCTCTCAACTCTTTAAGACATAACTGTAGCATGCTCATGTCCGAAGCTAGACACAAATACAACAAAATTATTAAAGATGGTAACAGTCCAATTCATGTGGTCTCCATCTCATGTTGGCCTCCGAATGCATGATAGAGCTGATAAGTTAGCCAAAGAATCTGCCTTTAAAGGAGATGTTGAGCATCTCCTTGAGTTGAGCATCTGTTGTAACCTTGGATTGTCAATGAGCAATCTGAGAGCAGCAGTACACCAAGAACTTCAACAAGATCTTGTAGATCTGTGGCAAAGTGAAATCGACACCAGTAATTCTATCTATCATCATACTATCATGCAAGAGGAGCCACACATCTATGGATCATCCAATAAAATCAGCAGACTTCTAGATGTTACTACTGCTCGGCTTAGACTCGGTTACAAGTATCTCTGGGAATTATTATTATCTACCGATGTAGACCTGACCAAATGTAAACTGTGTCAACAAAATTATTCGCACACCGTCCGTCACTATGTGATGGACTGCGAAAACATACGTGAATTTAGAGACCATTCTATAACCAATGTTCCAGCGATGTGTAAATATTTCATTCAAAATGATCTGCTACCAGAAATTTTAGCCAAATATCCCCAGTTTGCTAACTGTAGGTAGTAACTGAGTGATTGTAACCTCTCCACCGCTGCCCACTGGATGGGGGGCGGTGTGCAGGACAAACATATCAATTGTGACACTAGCTCTCCACATATGTCAGTTGCTTAATTTAGAAACTGTACTTGTGGTCGATCTCGAACTCATTGATGATGTGACGACTTATACTGAATTTTGTAACTAGTTCACCAAAATTGTAACTTGCTTAGCTAAATGAATTGTGGGGTTCAGTCCCTGAGCCCATTATGTGCCTCTGTAACCCTTTCCACTACCGCCCACAAGATGGGTATGGGGTGCATAATAAATGAACTAAACTAACCTAGTGTCGTTTTGGACACGAGCCAAAATTTGTGTCATTTTTTGCAAGGTTTGCTGTGTAGTAACTGCAATAGTGATCAATGTGGTGGTTATTGTAGATATACATAATTTTGATGATGATGATACATCATCATCTTTTTGCCATATTCATTAATTACATAGACGAGAATATTACAAACCTACATCATCAAATTTCCAGATGACACAAAGATTCATGGTTAAGTTGGAAATGATAACGATATTGAAGCCTTACAAAGAAACTTACATGAGCGTTACTAATGGTCAGAAGACTGACAAATGCTTCTTAATATCAACAAATGCAAGACCTTGCATGTGGGGCATAACAACCCACGCCACAACTATCAAATTAACAGCATTACATTACAACAAATTTATAAAGAAAGGAACCTTGGTGTCAAAATCCACTACTCATTGAAAGTTGCTCAACAGGTGGTTGTAGCAGTAAAGAGAAACTAACCAAACTCTTGGGACAATTAAGTGTACTTTTGACTATTAGGGAAAAGAAGGTAATTGTTCAACTGTATAAATCTCTGGTGCGCCCCACTTAGATTACTGTAGCCAAGCATGGAGACTTCATTTTCAGAAGGACATAGCTGCTCTGGAGAAGGTGCAACACCGAGCAACAAAAAGTCATTCCAGAGCTAAGTCATCCTCCATATCAGAAACGGTTGAGGGCGACAGGGCTAACAATACTGCAGACGAGTCATGGCAGGGAGGATTTCATTGAAACTTTTAAAATATTGAAAAAGTTAGAGGGTTGTTACGTGTAGGCTGGAGAAGAAACAAACTTGTTCTTCGGAGGGTTTTATTACAATAACAAAAACAATGACATCACTGGTATACGTTAATAACCTAATATTTACGGTGCTTAAAAATAAAAAAACATCTGCTCAAAACACGCTACACCTAACCACTGTAGTACTTAATCCTACAAAATACCTTATCCTAACATTCCTCCCCTTTTAAATATTTATATATAGTATTAAGTTTTAGTCTTAGTGTTTTTCCTGCCCGAAACGCTTTGCGTAATAGTGACTTTAGGCATTGTATGTACTAGCTCTATCTATAAATCCATCAACTTTTGTATCTCACCTTGTATGTATGTACTTTACCTGAATAAATATTTGTATTTATATTTGTATATTTGCAAATACACTCTAACTCTACAGGTTAAGTCTATCAGGCAGTCGTATGAGTTCTCCTGATTTTCTCAACTGAGGCTCCAGATCTGTTACTTTTGGGGAACCTTCTGAATCGCTAATTGCAGAGTCCATTGCAGAGAGGTTAGCTGTATCTACATTTGCCTAAGTCGTCATTTGCTCTGCCTCACAGTCTCCTGCAGGTGCTGCTACCCCTTCATTATTAAGATGGGTATTACTAATTGCCCCATCCCCACCCGAAGGGTCTTCAAAATTCCCCTTGAACCTTGGCATGAGTTGATCTGCATGCCTTTTTCAATTAACGTTCCCGAAACTTTGCACTTGCACTGTAAAATTCCTGCGTCCCAAGACTTCCCTAATTTTCCCTTCTACCCAAGGCTTGCCAATTTCAAAATTCCTTGCATATACGGCATCCCCCTCGTTAAATAGTCCAACCACTTGGGCTGGACGGTAGAGCGACGGTCTCGCTTCATGCAGGTCGGCGTTCAATCCTGACCGTCCACGTGGATGGGCACCATTCCTTCCCCCGTCCCATCCCAAATCCTTATCCTGACCCCTTCCAAGGGCTATATAGTCCTAATGACTTGGCGCTTTCCCCTGCTAATTCCCTCCCTTCCCCCTCGTTAAATAACAATTCCTCTCCCTGAGCCAACTGACTGGCCAAGCTAGTTATCGATTTCTCTTTTTGGGGATCTGTCTTTACTGCTTCCATGTGCACTTTAAAGTGTCTATTAAACAGTAATTCAGAAGGAGATTTACCAGTAGTAGAATGAAAGTTTTTCTTTGATTATATAAAAATCTACAAAGCCTTATATTAATAGTACCTTCGGTAAACCACTTTAACCCTTCTTTCAAGGATTTCACTTCTCTCTCCGCCAGACCATTTGAAGAAGGATTATAGGGGGGGGGAGGTTTTACGTGTTTAATACCATTTTTCTAAAAAAAATCCTCTATTTCCCCAGAAACCAGTTAAGGAGTATTGTCTGACAACCATGTCTGGCAATCCAAAATTACAAAATGTTTTCCTTAGCAATTCACAAGTTACAGATGATGTGGTAGAATTACACACATGAACATCCAGAAATTTTGTGTATGAATCCACCACCACCAGGTAATATTTGTTATCCATAGGTCCAGCATTATCTATATGAAGTCTAGACCAGGGTTTCCCAGTGCATGGCCAGGAAAATACTAGTGCGTGGGTTTCTCATAATTCTTAAAGCAAATGTGACAATTCTTAGTTACCTCAGCAATATCTTATTCTATTTTTGGCTACCAAACCCAACTTCTAGCTTCAGCTTTCATAGCATTTATGCCATTATGGCCTACATGCAGCTCTTAAAAAATCTTACATCTTAGTTTCCCAGGCACCACCACTCTACTCCTATACAAGAGTACTTCCAGGTAAATACTAAAATCAGCCTTTACCCCTGCATACCTGCATACTCTGACACAAATAAATTATCATTCCAACCATATTTGACATAATTAATCAACAGATTTAATTTTGAATCTCTACTAGCTGTCTTCCTAATAGTGTGGAATGAAATATCCTCAAAAGACATAGATTCCACCAGGTTAACATACTCCACTGAAATACTGGAATTCAATTCTTCTGTCACAGGCAATCTACTTATTGCATCAGCTACTACATTATCCTTGCCTGGCTTAAACTCTAAATCATACACAAACTGCGAGAATAGCAATGCCCATCTTTGAATTCTAGCATTAGCATTAACTGGAATTTACCTCCGCCAAACAATCCTAGCAGGGGTTTATGGTCTGTTTTAGCAAGAAATTTCCTACCCAGCAAAAAATACATCAAATATTTTACAGTATATAACAAAACTAAGGCTTCTTTGTCTGAGAAAGGGAATTTTCATCAACGAGTGCTTGACTAGGAAAAGACAGCAACTCCTCCACCGCCTGCGTCAAATCCGTAATCAAAACCCAGATGTGATTCATCAGTGCTTCGTTAGAGATGGCATGATAAAAGTGAGAAACACTTCTGAAGGTAAAATGTTTACAATTGCTAATGAGGATAACCTCAACACTTTCCTCCCCAATGTGGTTTGTCTCACCTTATTTATTTATTTGTTTAGTTATTTATTTATATACAAGAAGGTACATTGGGTTTGAGAGAACACATAGCATAGTATTTACAATCTTGTAAAGCCACTAGTACGCGTAGCGTTTCGGGCAGGTCCTTAATCTAACAGATAATTTTAAGTAGGTAAATTCTAGCAGAATTAATAAAATGATAACAGATACATTGCAAGAAAAAAATGAGATGAGAGAGATTAGTAAGTATAGTAAAGCACATTGATATATTAAAGCTCTGATTGTTTACATTGACAACTTGATTGGTAATTTAAACAAGATTAAAATACACCATTCAGCAGATTGATAGCACATATAAGAACACAGCAATGATTACAATGGTAAAGATGTTCAGATTGGGTACATAAGGATTGGGAGATTGGGTAGCAATAGATACAGTGTAATTTTAAAGCAAAAGGTAAAAAACTATGAAGATGAAATTAGGTACTTTTTAGGTTTATTTTTGAATGACGCAAAAGTTGGACAGCTTTTCAATTCATTAGGGAGTGAGTTCCATAGACTGGGTCCCTTTATTTGCATAGAGTGTTTACACAGATTAAGTTTGACTCTGGGGATATCAAAGATATAATTATTTCTGGTGAGGTGATAATGGGTCCTATTGCATCTGTCCAGGGAGAGTTTCAGAGCAGGATTTGCATTTAAGAACAGGGTTTCGTAAATGTAATTGACACAAGAGAATTTGTGGAGTGAGATTATGTTTAAGCATGTTTACGGAGTTAAACAAGGGGGCTGAGTGTTGTCTGAAAGCAGAATTTGTTATTATTCTGATAGCAGATTTTTGCTGGGTGATGATGGACTTGAGGTGGTTTGCAGTGGTTGAACCCCATGCACAGATACCATAATTAAGATAGGGATAGATTAGTGCATAATATAGAGAGATGAGAGCAAAGTTAGGTACATAATATCTGATTTTGGAGAGTATCCCAACTGTTTTAGAGACTTTCTAAGTTATGTGTTGTATATGGGTACTGAAGTTGAGTCTCTTGTCTAGGAATAGCCCAAGAAACTTTCCATCATTTTTATTGGTAATGTTTACATTATCTATCTGAAGCTGAATTGCATTTGTAGATTTGCTTCCAAATAAGATGTAGTAGGTTTTTTTTATGTTAAGTGGTAGTTTCTTGGTTGACATCCATAAGTGGACTTTTTTTTAGTTCATTATTAACAACATTATTTAGTGTATATGGGTTAGGGTTAGAGTAGATGAGGGTAGTATCATCAGCAAACAAAATAGGTTTCAGAATGTTAGAGACATTAGGCAGATCATTGATGTATATAAGAAATAAGAGAGGTCCCAAGATGCTGCCCTGTGGCACTCCAACGGTTATTGGTAGAGTGGGAGAGGTTATATTATTGATGGCTACACATTGGTGTCTATCACTAAGATAGGATTGGATATAGTCCAGTGCATGGCCTCGGATTCCATAATGATGGAGTTTACGTAAGAGGTAATTGTGATTAACAGTATCCATGGCCTTTCTCAGGTCAATGAAGAGTCCAATCGGAAACTCATTTTTGTCAAGGGCTGAGTAAATTATATCAAGGAGACTAATAATTGCATCGTTGGTACTCTTTTGGGAGCTGAAGTCAAACTGACAGGAGCTAAGAATGTCGAATTTTACGAGATAGGAGTAAAGCTGCTTGTAGATAATTTTTTCAAATATATTTTTGATAGCATGGGTAGGTTTGATATTGGTCTATAATTGCTTATGTCTGCCGGATTACCTCTTTTATAAACTGGCGTTACTCTTGCTTTTTTAAGGATATCAGGGAAGGTATGACACTCGAGGGATTTGTTGAACAGCAGAGCTATAGGTGGCGCAAGGGCATGGGAGGCGCTTTTGTATACAATGGATGGGATTTCACTGATGTTCCCAGCTTTGGTTTCTAGTGAGTATATGATGGACATAACATCTGTCGGGCTGACTGGTGAAAGAAGAAGATAGTTTGGATAGCTTACCTTACCTTATATACCTTATTATCCCTCTCAATGACTTAACATAATTAACCCCTTTGTCACCTAGTGCGGGCTAGGTATCCAAAGTCTCTTTGTTATACTTTTTTTTTAAATAATGTTTTAATTTAATTTATATTAGTCATTAATTGGACTTAATTAATTGAGTACATTAATATTTTCTTTAGTTCTTATTAATTATAGGATCATAACTAAACTATTTATAGTTAATTATCATTTAGATTTAATTTGCCTATGTTTATTATTCAACTTTTTTTCTTTGCTTTCATTATTACCTAGGTTGTCTAGCCTCGCCATATTCCCTTACTCCATTGTACTTCTGGTTTTGCCTGTGTCTCAAATTGCAAATTATTACTTTCAGTGTACCTGAGAGTACTTGTAAGCAATCTACCTCATTTTTTTGTTCGTTTTCGTGTTTGTCTTGTATAGTCTTGAATATATTTATATTTTTCCCCCCTTTTATATCAAAATTTGTTTATATTGTAATTGCCGTTTTTGCCTTGTTTTCCTACAACCAGCCCTCTTATGCAAACAAGTATATACTCAGAACTAAACCTCTTATCCAGTATCTATGACAATCATCACTTTAATGATCATAATTGCAGATATTTTACAGCACATGATGTAAACAATGTATTAACACATAATCACAATATCTCTGTAATTAACTTGAATGTAAGATCTCTAAGCAAACACTTTGATGATGTTAGTGCCTTGATTCAAACTGTTGACAACAAATCTCTTTTGTTATACTTACTGAAACGTGGTTAAAAGAGGATACTACTGAACTCTCTAACATGCCAAACTAAACCAGTCTCCGTGGTGTAGTGGTAAGACACTCGCCTGGCGTTCCGCGAGCGCTATGTCATGGGTTCGTATCCTGGCCGGGGAGGATTTACTGGGCGCAATTCCTTAACTGTAGCCTCTGTTTAACGCAACAGTAAAATGTGTACTTGGATGAAAAAACGATTCTTCGCGGCGGGGATCGTATTCCAGGGACCTGCCCGAAACGCTACACGTACTAGTGGCTGTACAAGAATGTAACAACTCTTGTATATATCTCAAAAAAAAAAAAAAAAAAAAAAAAAAATCAGCAATTCACAACTATCGACCAATGCAGAGAGGTGGTGGTACTGCTCTTTACTACCACCAAGAACTAACATGCTTAAAAGTAATTAGAACTAGAGACTCCTGTGGGGAGTATATATCTTCGCCAGTTTCAGAGACAAGGGTGCTGAGTCTGTCATGACTGCGGGAGCAGTCTATAGAATTCCTAACACTGATGTCTCCGAATTCAACTCTAACCTTAGAAATCTAATACTAGATGAGAGACTGAACAAAAACCATCTAATTATCGCAGGGGACTTTAATATTGACCTCTGCGAGCCTGAAAACCCTCCTGCTGCTAGTTTCCTCAACTGTATGAATTCCTGCTTCCTCATACCCTTAATCACTAGACCTACTAGAATCACTGATAGTACTGCCTCTGCTCTTGACCACATCTGGACTAACATAACCTCTCCACTTACTTCAGGGATAATCATTGATAGGACCACAGACCATTACCCCTCATTTCTCCTAACCAACATTAATAAACCACCTCTAGAGACGCGGAAGATAAGCTTTAGGCTGCTCAATGAAACTTTTATAAGCAACTTTACTGCTGCTGCTGCTAATATCAACTGGGAGGCTGAATTAGGTGACAAAGTGAATATCAACCTAACAGTTCAAACATTTCTTCAGAAAACTCTGAACCTTTATAACTCCCACTGCCCAATGCTAATGAAACAAGTTACAAATAAAAGGTTAAACACATGACTTACAAAGGGTAAACTTAAATCTATTAATAAAAAACATGACCTTAAAAAGAAGTATAGGTTAGGAGTCGTCTCCAAAGAATTTTCAAAGATTTACTCATCCATGCTGTCTAAAATAATTAGAAGAGCTAAAATAAAATACTACGAAAATAAATTTACCCAAATTATGGGCAACATTAAGAAAACATGAAGCACTATCTCCCAAATATTAATTTCAAAAAAAGATTTTGAATAAAAGAACAATACTCCTATCCAATGACGATGGTGTGCTTTCGGCCTCAGTCACTGCTATTGAATTCAATAGGTTCTTTTCATCCCTTGCTCATGATATTCCATCCTCACTCACTAATATTAAAGACTACCTTACAGGTATCTAACCAGAGTCTCTGTACCTAGCTCCCGCTACTTCCACTGATGTTAATGAGGTAATCCTTTCCCTTAATTTATTTATTCATTTATTTTATTTATTTATTTATATATATACAAGAAGGTACATTGGGTTTGTGAGAATACATTGAATAGTACAGTATTTACAGTCTTGTAAAGCCACTAGTACGCACAGCGTTTCGGGCAGGTCCTTAATCTAACAGATAATTTTAAGTAGGTATTTTCTATCAGAATTGATAAATGATAACAAATACATTGCAAGAGAAAAATGAGATGAGAGAGCTTAGTAAGTATATTAAAGCACATTGTTATATTAAAGCTCTAATTGATTACATTGACAGATTGATTGGTAATTTAAACAAGATTAATAGACACCATACAGCAGATTGACAGCACATATAAGACAGCAATGATCACAATGGTAAAGATGTTCAGATTGGGTACATAAAGATTGGGAGACTGGGTAGCAATAGATACAGATAAACAAGATTAATAAACACCGTACAGCAGATTGGCAGCACATATAAGAAGACAGCAATGATCACAGTGGTAAAAATGTTCAAATTGGGTACATATAGGTTGGGAGATTGGGTAGCAATAGATACAGTGCAATTTTAAGACAAAAGGTGAAAAACTATGAAGATGAAATTAGGTACTTTTTAGTATCGTTTTTGAATGATGTAAAAGTTGGACAGCTTTTCAATTCAATAGGGAGTGAGTTCCATAAACTGGGTCTCTTTATTTGCATAGAATGTTTACACAGATTAAGTTTGACTCTGGGGATATCAAAAGAGATATTTATTTCTGGTGTGGTGATAATGGGTCCTATATAACATCTGTCCAGGGAGAGTTTCAGAGCAGGATTTACATTTAAGAACAATGTTTTGTAAATGTAGTTGACACAAGAGAGTTTGTGGAGTGAGATTATGTTTAGCATGTTCAGGGAGTTAAATAAGGGGGCTGAGTGTTGTCTAAAAGCAGAATTTGATATTATTCTGATAGCAGATTTTTGCTGGGTGATGATGGACTTGAGGTGGTTTGCAGTGGTTGAACCCCATGCACAGATACCATAGTTGAGATAGGGATAGATTAGTGCATGATATAGAGAGATGAGAGCAGAGTTATGTACCTAATATCTGATTTTGGAGAGTATCCCAACTGTTTTAGAGACTTTCTTAGTTATGTGTTGTATGTGGGTACTGAAGTTGAGTCTCTTGTCTAGGAACAGGCCAAGAAACTTTCCATCATTTTTATTGCTAATGTTTACATTGTCTATCTGAAGCTGAATTGCATTTGTAGATTTGCTTCCAAATAAAATGTAGTAGGTCTTTTCTATGTTAAGTGTTAGTTTGTTGGTTGACATCCATAAGTGGACTTTTTTTAGTTCATTATTAACAACGTTATTTAGTGTGTGCGGGTTGGGGCTGGAGTAGATGAGGGTAGTATCATCAGTTTGTTTAGTTTTAGTTCATTTATTATGCACCCCATACCCATCTTGTGGGCGGTAGTGGAAAGGGTTACAGAGGCACATAATGGGCTCAGGGACTGAACCCCACAATTCATTTAGCTAAGCAAGTTACAATCTTGATGAGCTAGTTACAAAATTCAATATAAGTCGTCACATCAACAATGGGTTCGAGATCGACCTCAAATACAGGTTCTAAATTAAGCAACTGACATATGTGGAGAGCTAGTGTCACAATTTATGTCTGTCCTGCACACCGCCCCCCATCCAGTGGGCAGCGGTGGATAGGTTACAATCACTCAGTTACTACCTACAGTTAGCAAACTGGGGATATTTGGCTAAAATTTCTGGTAGCAGATCATTTTAAATGAAATATTTACACATCGCTGGAACATTGGTTATAGAATTGTCTCTAAATTCACGTATCTTTTCGCACTCCATCACATAGTGACGGAGGGTGTGCGAATAATTTTGTTGACACAGTTTACATTTGGTCAGGTCTACATCGGCAGATAATGAGAATTCCCAGAGATACTTGTAACCGAGTCTAAGCCGAGCAGCAGTAACATCTAGAAGTCTGCTGATTTTATTGGATGATCCATAGATGTGTGGCTCCTCTTGCATGATAGTATGATGATAGATGGAATTACTGGTGTCAATTTCACTTTGCCTCAGATCTACAAGATCTTGTTGAAGTTCTCGGTGTACTGCTGCTCTCAGATTGCTCATTGACAATCCAAGGTTACACTCAACGGCTCCTTTAAAGGCAGATTCTTTGGCTAACTTATCAGCTCTATCATGCATTCGGAGGCCAACATGAGATGGAGACCACATGAAATGGACTCTGTTACCATCCTTAATAATTTTGTTGTATTTGTGTCTAGCTTCGGACACGAGCATAGTGTCATCAGCAAACAAAATAGGTTTCAGAATGTTAGAGACATTAGGCAGATCATTGATGTATATAAGAAATAGAAGAGGTCCCAAGATGCTACCCTGTGGCACTCCAACGGTTATTGGTAGAGTGGGAGAGGTTATATTATTGATGTTACTCTTTTTGGAAGCGGAAGCCAAACTGACAGAGACTAAGAATGTCGAATTTTACGAGATAGGAGTAGAGCTGTTTGTAGACAATTTTTTCAAATATTTTTGATAGTATGGGTAGGTTTGATATTGGTCTATAGTTGTTAATGTCTGCCGAATTACCTCCTTTATGAACTGGCGTTACTCTTGCTTTTTTAAGGATATCAGGGAAGGTATGACATTCGAGGGATTTGTTGAACAGCAGAGCTATAGGTGGCGCAAGGGCATGGGAGGCGCTCTTGTATACAATGGATGGGATTTCACTGATGTTCCCAGCTTTGGTTTTTAGTGAGTGTATGATGGACACAACATCTGTCGGGCTGACTGGTGAAAGGAGAAGAGAGTTTGGATAGCTGCCTGAGAGATATGTGTTGATATGTGTCTGAGTCTGTGGGATTTTACTTGCAAGATTAGCACCAATCGATGTTAGCGACTGCCGAGTAGGTGGTAGTCGCTGGGGTGTACCGGGACGATCCGGAATGCCTCTGCTATGTCGCACTTCGCCAAGTGCACCCCTGGCAAGCGTCTGACCACCAAGGCCACCGCTTCGTTGATGGACTGGTAGGTCACTGTTGTCGACTCCCGCGGAATGTTGGCGTTCACGCTCTCGGAGGTATAGGGTTAGCTGAGGTTGTGCAGGAGCCTGTATTTGCCTGGCGTAGACTTCTCTCTTAGGGCTATGGGAGAACACTTGAAGTTCTCGAATGGGGGGACCTCGAAGGGGCCCGCTATGCACCCCAGGCTCAATTCCTTGTTGAGCATAGGCCCCACGATATGTGGCAGGGCCGTAGTTGCTTGGGGGTTACGTGAGGAGAGGGGTGTCTGCGCCCCTCGAAACCGAGTATGAAACCCCCCCGGAAGCCTCCCACGACATAGTCCCGGAGGGGGTAACCCACCAGGAAAGCATCAAGTGCGTCTGCGTCCACTGGCGTTGTGACGTGTGTCTTTCTTCCTGCCCCTGTCCTGTGGGGGACGACGGGAACGCTTCTCTTGGCGGAAATGACTCGGGGTTGGGCCTGGGGGCACGGGCAGTAGGCAGGGTGTCGCTTGTGGCAGGGCGGGCAGTAGTGCTTGAAGGTGCAGGAGGGGACGGTGTAGCCTGCCCCGGTTGCGTGGAAAGCGTAGCAGTATCCCGGTGGTAGTCCGTAGGCCCGTGCAGTGGAGAGCGAGCGTTCAGCAAGGGAGGCGACGGCGTGAGGCACCACCTGAGTCCGTTCCTGCACAGCATGTTGTACCGACCGAATCTCCAGGTCAAGTCTTAGTGCAGTCCAAGGGCAGCCCAACCTCTCCTTGTCCCACCTGAATGCCTCAACGTACCACATCCAGTCGCCACGGAGGTTGCGCTTCATGGACTTCACATAGCGGACATAAGTGAAAAGCGCCCGCCCCTCGGCGGGATGTCGCTCCAGGTAGAGAGGTGGCAAGTTCTTAGTGGACAACTGGGGCTCAGAGGGAGTGGCGTGGCGTGTCTCGGAGGGCCTGGCATCTCGTTCGTATGCTAGCAGCTCACGCAAGTCGATGTACGTGTTTGCCCAGACTTTCTCTCGTAGGGCCTGAGGAACGTGCTCACCTAGCATGGTGATGGTGTTGCCTCGCGACCCCCAGGACTGTCCCGGCCAAGGACTAGTGGAGGGGGGGAACGAGCTCTCTCTGTGGTACTCACCGTTAGAGGACGTGCTGTAAGAGCTGTGTCGGCGCCTCGTCGTGTGCCTCCTCGCCCTTGACCGTGGGCGGCGCACGGAGGGGGAGGCTGTTCGGGTAGGCTGGTCCGAGAGGGCATCAGTGTCGGCTGCTCCATCGGAGTTCGTGTTGTGCCGTCGCCTCGAGTCGGAGGCGGGGCTCCGAGCCTGTGCAATGATCGTCTGCAGTGTTGCCCAGTCAGCAGCCGAAAGTTGTGGGGGGTGGTCAGCCGCGCCCCCCGTGACTTTGCCAGTCGGGCGTGCATCGTGGATGTGGTCGCCATCCGTGTCAGAGCCTCCCGAAGAGGCCTCCGTGGAGGGGGAGGCGAAGCGGGCGGGCTTTGCCCTTGCCCTGGGCGGTTGCGTCCTGGCGCCCCTTCATCGCTGTCATCTCGTCGACGCCGCCCTTGTCCTCTTCTTTGCCACGGGTGTGTACGCCAGCTTCTCCGTACTGCGGAGATGGGAAAAGTAAGCAGGCGACCAGGGCAGGGACAGGTAAGGAGGCAATGAATAAACATAGCTAAAAATAGGCGGTGAGAAAGAAAAAATATAATAATAATAATAATAATAATAATAATAATAATAATAATAATAATAATAATAATAATTAAATAAATAACAAAATAAATGAGTAATAGTAACCAACGTCCCTGAAATAAAAACCTGAGGGAAACACGAAACCACGACGAAGGGACAAATAATAAATAAGATAAATAAAGAAATAAATAATTGCAAAGGAAGCTTAAGAGACATCACTAATCTGCAAAGTAACTTGATAGATAATGATATAAGTAGATAAATAAATATCGAAATAGGTATTAAGTCCACAAATAATAAATTACTATATAATAAAGTGTAATAATAATTAACAATTAAAATACCCATGCAAAATATGGGACTGCAACTAACACGAATAAGTAAATAATAACCCTCCAAATGTAAGCACCACTTGTGATATACCAATGTGAGAAATGGGGGACTAATGAATAATAAGAACCTAGCTTAAGCAAGGAATTAAAAAGAAATTAAAATTAAGCAGGCAAATAATTGCAAATAAAGCTTAAATAAACATAAATGTTCTGTGAGATAATAGACAATTATAATAAATGAGTTATTAGTATCCAAATAGTAATGAAAAGCATAAATAAATAAATATAATAAAGTATAAGCTCATAATGAGGAATAAATAAATACCCATGAATGAAAATGGGAATGTATAACCGGATAAATAAGTATTGACGCTCTTACTTGTAAACACTTGTAATGAAATGTGGAAAAGGGGAAAATAAATGAACTGAAAAGTGAATGTTAAATAAAGTATCATGAAAGGAAAGGGGAGAATATCTTCGCCAGTTTCAGAGTCAAGGGTGCCGAGTCTATCCTGTCTGTGGGTGCAGTCTATAGAATTCCTAACACTGATGTGTCCGAATTCAATTCAAACCTTAGTAATCAAATACTCGATAACAGACTGAACAAAAACCATCTAATTATCACAGGGGACTTTAATATTGACCCCTGCGAGCCTGAACACCCTACTGCTGTTAGCTTCCTCAACTGTATGAATTCCTGCTTCCTCATACCCTTAATCACTAGACCTACTAGAATCACTGAGAGTACTGCCACAACTCTAGATCACATCTGGACCAACATAACCTCTCCGCTTACTTCAGGTATAATCACCGATAGCACTACAGACCATTACCTCACATTTCTCTTAACTAATATTAACAAACCACCTCTAGAGTCAAGGGAGATAAGTTTTAGGCTGCACAATGAATCTGCGATAGACAATTTTATAACTGCTGCTGATAATGTCAACTGGAGTCCGAGTTAGGTAACATAGGGGACATCAACCTAGCAGTGCAATCTTTTCTTCAAAAATCTCTTAGCCTTTATAACACCTACTGTCCTATGCTTACAAAACAAGTCACAACCAAAAGGCTTAACAATCCCTGGCTTACAAAGGGTTTACTTAAATCCATTAATAAAAAACATGACCTTGAGAAGAAGTATAGGTTAGGAACCATCTATAAAGAATTCTCAAAGAATTACTCGTTATTGCTATCTAAGATAATTAGACGAGCCAAAACTAAATACTACGAAGATAAATTTACCCAAATAAAGAGCAACATTAAAAAAAACTTGGAGCACAATTTCACAAATATTGGGATCAAAGAAGATTTTAAACAACAAACCAACACTCCTGTCCAATAACGATAGTCAGCTTTCAGCCTCTGATTCTGCTTTTGAGTTCAATAGGTTCTTCTCTTCCATTGGGTCATCCCTTGCAAATGATATTCCATCTTCCAGCACTGATGTTAAGGACTATCTTACAGGTAACTATCCACAGT
This sequence comes from Procambarus virginalis, assembly GCA_020271785.1. Lineage (NCBI taxonomy): Eukaryota > Metazoa > Arthropoda > Malacostraca > Decapoda > Cambaridae > Procambarus > Procambarus virginalis. The sequence continues at coordinate 45,919 of WNGS01165507.1, forward strand.
CTCTGTACCTAAAGCCTACTAATTTCATTGACGTCAATGAGATAATCCTTTCCCTTAAAACCAAGTCTAGTGCCCTTGAGGAGATACCAACATTAATTTACAAAAAAGCTTCCAGATCCTTAGCCCCTGCAATTGCATTGCTCTTCAACAAGTCACTTGAACTCCAAACCTTTCCAGATATTCTAAAAAAAGCGAGAGTAACCCCTGTCCACAAATGTGGTGATCTCACAGATGTTAACAACTACAGACCTATATCAATCCTGCCTAACTTATCAAAAATTTTTGAAAAACTACTCTACAAGCAGCTTTACTCTTATCTGGCCAAACACAATATACTTAGCTCTTGCCAGTATGGCTTCAGACCCAAAAAAAGCACTAACGATGCACTTATTAGTATGATTAACTTAATTCATGCAGCTCTTGATAAAAATGAGTTCCCTGTTGGGTTATTTGTGGACCTGCATAAGGCTTTTGACACTGTCAACCACCAAAACCTTCTTCTTAAATTACATCATTATGGAGTCAGAGGACACTCCCTGCAATACCTCAAATCTTACCTTACTGACAGGCTCCAGTATATTTCTGTGAATAATTCAATTTCTCCCACCCTACCCATCAACATTGGTGTTCCTCAGGGTAGCATACTTGGCCCTCTCCTCTTTCTCATCTTCATTAATGACCTTCCAAATGCCTCCCAACACCTCAAACCGTCAATTTGCTGACGACACAACCTTCATTTACTCCAGTCCTGACCCCCTTGCTCTAAATGCCACAGTAAATACTGAGCTAAATAAAGTCCATCTTTGGCTAACTGCCAACAAACTCACCCTTAACATTGACAAAACTTTCTATATGCTGTTTGGCAATAAATCCTCTAATCAAATAAATCTCAAAATAACCAATACCCAAATTTGTAACAAACTAGATGGAAAATTCCTTGGCGTTCTCATTGATTACAAGCTGAATTTCCAGGGACACATTCTAAATATATCAAAAAAAGTTTCAAAATCTGTTGGCATTCTTTCTAAGATCAGATAATATGTACCCCGCCCTGCCCTCGTTACTCTCTATTACTCCCTCATCTATCCATACCTCAACTATGGTATTTGTGCTTGGGGTTCTACACCCCAAAATCATTTACGTCCTCTAATTACTCAACACAAGCTGCTATTAGGACAATATCCAACTCTGGCCCTAGACATCACTCGATACCCCTACTCAAATCTCTGAATATGTTAGATATTAAGTCACTGCACATTCTCTCATGGGTATTATACATATAAAACGCTGAACTGTAATGCCATTCCTGACCTCAAAAGCTTCATTGAAGGTTGTAACAGAACACATGAGCACCACACCAGAAATAAATACAGTTTTGATATTCCAAGAGTACGACTTAATCAACTACAAATGCTCTACAAATCAAGGGACCCAGAATATGGAATGACCTTCCCAACCATGTTAAAGACTGTACCTCTCTTAACCAGTTTAAGATAAAACCGAAACACTACCTAAAAAATTCCTGTACCTACCTTACCCCTCTATTGTCAACCAATGTCTGTTATTTTTTAATCAACGNAAATGAAATAAATACTGAATTTGTAACTAGTTCACCAAATTGTAACTTGCTTAGCTAAATGAATTGTGGGGTTCAGTCCCTGAGCCCATTATGTGCCTCTGTAACCCTTTCCACTACCGCCCACAAGATGGGTATGGGGTGCATAATAAATGAACTAAACTAACCTAGTGTCGTTTTGGACACGAGCCAAAATTTGTGTCATTTTTTGCAAGGTTTGCTGTGTAGTAACTGCAATAGTGATCAATGTGGTGGTTATTGTAGATATACATAATTTTGATGATGATGATACATCATCATCTTTTTGCCATATTCATTAATTACATAGACGAGAATATTACAAACCTACATCATCAAATTTCCAGATGACACAAAGATTCATGGTTAAGTTGGAAATGATAACGATATTGAAGCCTTACAAAGAAACTTACATGAGCGTTACTAATGGTCAGAAGACTGACAAATGCTTCTTAATATCAACAAATGCAAGACCTTGCATGTGGGGCATAACAACCCACGCCACAACTATCAAATTAACAGCATTACATTACAACAAATTTATAAAGAAAGGAACCTTGGTGTCAAAATCCACTACTCATTGAAAGTTGCTCAACAAGTGGTTGTAGCAGTAAAGAGAAACTAACCAAACTCTTGGGACAATTAAGTGTACTTTTGACTATTAGGGAAAAGAAGGTAATTGTTCAACTGTATAAATCTCTGGTGCGCCCCACTTAGATTACTGTAGCCAAGCATGGAGACTTCATTTTCAGAAGGACATAGCTGCTCTGGAGAAGGTGCAACACCGAGCAACAAAAAGTCATTCCAGAGCTAAGTCATCCTCCATATCAGAAACGGTTGAGGGCGACAGGGCTAACAATACTGCAGACGAGTCATGGCAGGGAGGATTTCATTGAAACTTTTAAAATATTGAAAAAGTTAGAGGGTTGTTACGTGTAGGCTGGAGAAGAAACAAACTTGTTCTTCGGAGGGTTTTATTACAATAACAAAAACAATGACATCACTGGTATACGTTAATAACCTAATATTTACGGTGCTTAAAAATAAAAAAACATCTGCTCAAAACACGCTACACCTAACCACTGTAGTACTTAATCCTACAAAATACCTTATCCTAACATTCCTCCCCTTTTAAATATTTATATATAGTATTAAGTTTTAGTCTTAGTGTTTTTCCTGCCCGAAACGCTTTGCGTAATAGTGACTTTAGGCATTGTATGTACTAGCTCTATCTATAAATCCATCAACTTTTGTATCTCACCTTGTATGTATGTACTTTACCTGAATAAATATTTGTATTTATATTTGTATATTTGCAAATACACTCTAACTCTACAGGTTAAGTCTATCAGGCAGTCGTATGAGTTCTCCTGATTTTCTCAACTGAGGCTCCAGATCTGTTACTTTTGGGGAACCTTCTGAATCGCTAATTGCAGAGTCCATTGCAGAGAGGTTAGCTGTATCTACATTTGCCTAAGTCGTCATTTGCTCTGCCTCACAGTCTCCTGCAGGTGCTGCTACCCCTTCATTATTAAGATGGGTATTACTAATTGCCCCATCCCCACCCGAAGGGTCTTCAAAATTCCCCTTGAACCTTGGCATGAGTTGATCTGCATGCCTTTTTCAATTAACGTTCCCGAAACTTTGCACTTGCACTGTAAAATTCCTGCGTCCCAAGACTTCCCTAATTTTCCCTTCTACCCAAGGCTTGCCAATTTCAAAATTCCTTGCATATACGGCATCCCCCTCGTTAAATAGTCCAACCACTTGGGCTGGACGGTAGAGCGACGGTCTCGCTTCATGCAGGTCGGCGTTCAATCCTGACCGTCCACGTGGATGGGCACCATTCCTTCCCCCGTCCCATCCCAAATCCTTATCCTGACCCCTTCCAAGGGCTATATAGTCCTAATGACTTGGCGCTTTCCCCTGCTAATTCCCTCCCTTCCCCCTCGTTAAATAACAATTCCTCTCCCTGAGCCAACTGACTGGCCAAGCTAGTTATCGATTTCTCTTTTGGGGATCTGTCTTTACTGCTTCCATGTGCACTTTAAAGTGTCTATTAAACAGTAATTCAGAAGGAGATTTACCAGTAGTAGAATGAAAAGTTTTTCTTTGATTATATAAAAATCTACAAAGCCTTATATTAATAGTACCTTCGGTAAACCACTTTAACCCTTCTTTCAAGGATTTCACTTCTCTCTCCGCCAGACCATTTGAAGAAGGATTATAGGGGGGGGGGAGGTTTTACGTGTTTAATACCATTTTTCTAAAAAAAATCCTCTATTTCCCCAGAAACCAGTTAAGGAGTATTGTCTGACAACCATGTCTGGCAATCCAAAATTACAAAATGTTTTCCTTAGCAATTCACAAGTTACAGATGATGTGGTAGAATTACACACATGAACATCCAGAAATTTTGTGTATGAATCCACCACCACCAGGTAATATTTGTTATCCATAGGTCCAGCATTATCTATATGAAGTCTAGACCAGGGTTTCCCAGTGCATGGCCAGGAAAATACTAGTGCGTGGGTTTCTCATAATTCTTAAAGCAAATGTGACAATTCTTAGTTACCTCAGCAATATCTTATTCTATTTTTGGCTACCAAACCCAACTTCTAGCTTCAGCTTTCATAGCATTTATGCCATTATGGCCTACATGCAGCTCTTAAAAAATCTTACATCTTAGTTTCCCAGGCACCACCACTCTACTCCTATACAAGAGTACTTCCAGGTAAATACTAAAATCAGCCTTTACCCCTGCATACCTGCATACTCTGACACAAATAAATTATCATTCCAACCATATTTGACATAATTAATCAACAGATTTAATTTTGAATCTCTACTAGCTGTCTTCCTAATAGTGTGGAATGAAATATCCTCAAAAGACATAGATTCCACCAGGTTAACATACTCCACTGAAATACTGGAATTCAATTATAATAATAATATAATAATATAATAATATGTTTATTCAGGAAAGGTACATACATAGAGAGATTTTACATAAGTGGATCAATTTCTAGATAGAGCTAGTACATACAATGCCTAAAGCCACTATTACGCAATGCGTTTCGGGCAAGAAAACATTAATATCTAAAACTTAATACTAATTGGACAAAAGAATAAAATGTTTTGAGAATAGATACAATTAAAGGTACAAAAAAAAGGGGGGAACATGACTGAGAAGCAGCACAAATACAATATGTAGACAAACAGCGTTGAATAAAAAAAAAAAAAATAAGACATGGGTTGACAATAGAGGGGTAAGGTAGGTTACAGGGAGTTTATCAGGTAGTGTTTAGTTTTAATCTTAAACTGGTTGAGAGAGGTACAGTCTTTAACATGGTTGGGAAGGTCATTCCACATTCTGGGTCCCTTGATTTGTAGAGCATTTCTAGTTTGGTTAAGTCGTACTCTTGGAATATCAAAACTGTATTTATTTCTGGTGTGGTGCTCATGGGTTCTGTTACAGCTTTCAATGAAGCTTTTGAGGTCAGGATTGGCATTACAGTTCAACGTTTTATATATGTATAATACACATGAGAGAATGTGCAGTGACTTAATATCTAACATATTGAGAGATTTGAGTAGGGGTACCGAGTGATGTCTGGGGCCAGAGTTGGATATTGTCCTAATAGCAGCTTTGTGTTGAGTAATTAGAGGACGTAAATGATTTTGGGTAGTAGACCCCAAGCACAAATACTCTTCTGTCACAGGCAATCTACTTATTGCATCAGCTACTACATTATCCTTGCCTGGCTTAAACTCTAAATCATACACAAACTGCGAGAATAGCAATGCCCATCTTTGAATTCTAGCATTAGCATTAACTGGAATTTACCTCCGCCAAACAATCCTAGCAGGGGTTTATGGTCTGTTTAGCAAGAAATTTCCTACCCAGCAAAAAATACATCAAATATTTTACAGTATATAACAAAACTAAGGCTTCTTTGTCTGAGAAAGGGAATTTTCATCAACGAGTGCTTGACTAGGAAAAGACAGCAACTCCTCCACCGCCTGCGTCAAATCCGTAATCAAAACCCAGATGTGATTCATCAGTGCTTCGTTAGAGATGGCATGATAAAAGTGAGAAACACTTCTGAAGGTAAAATGTTTACAATTGCTAATGAGGATAACCTCAACACTTTCCTCCCCAATGTGGTTTGTCTCACCTTATTTATTTATTTGTTTAGTTATTTATTTATATACAAGAAGGTACATTGGGTTTGAGAGAACACATAGCATAGTATTTACAATCTTGTAAAGCCACTAGTACGCGTAGCGTTTCGGGCAGGTCCTTAATCTAACAGATAATTTTAAGTAGGTAAATTCTAGCAGAATTAATAAAATGATAACAGATACATTGCAAGAAAAAAATGAGATGAGAGAGATTAGTAAGTATAGTAAAGCACATTGATATATTAAAGCTCTGATTGTTTACATTGACAACTTGATTGGTAATTTAAACAAGATTAAAATACACCATTCAGCAGATTGATAGCACATATAAGAACACAGCAATGATTACAATGGTAAAGATGTTCAGATTGGGTACATAAGGATTGGGAGATTGGGTAGCAATAGATACAGTGTAATTTTAAAGCAAAAGGTAAAAAACTATGAAGATGAAATTAGGTACTTTTAGTTTATTTTTGAATGACGCAAAAGTTGGACAGCTTTTCAATTCATTAGGGAGTGAGTTCCATAGACTGGGTCCCTTTATTTGCATAGAGTGTTTACACAGATTAAGTTTGACTCTGGGGATATCAAAGATATAATTATTTCTGGTGAGGTGATAATGGGTCCTATTGCATCTGTCCAGGGAGAGTTTCAGAGCAGGATTTGCATTTAAGAACAGGGTTTCGTAAATGTAATTGACACAAGAGAATTTGTGGAGTGAGATTATGTTTAAGCATGTTTACGGAGTTAAACAAGGGGGCTGAGTGTTGTCTGAAAGCAGAATTTGTTATTATTCTGATAGCAGATTTTTGCTGGGTGATGATGGACTTGAGGTGGTTTGCAGTGGTTGAACCCCATGCACAGATACCATAATTAAGATAGGGATAGATTAGTGCATAATATAGAGAGATGAGAGCAAAGTTAGGTACATAATATCTGATTTTGGAGAGTATCCCAACTGTTTTAGAGACTTTCTAAGTTATGTGTTGTATATGGGTACTGAAGTTGAGTCTCTTGTCTAGGAATAGCCCAAGAAACTTTCATCATTTTTATTGGTAATGTTTACATTATCTATCTGAAGCTGAATTGCATTTGTAGATTTGCTTCCAAATAAGATGTAGTAGGTTTTTTTTTGTTAAGTGGTAGTTTCTTGGTTGACATCCATAAGTGGACTTTTTTTAGTTCATTATTANGGCTTCACGATCACATCTTATTCACAATACTCTCACAGTGACTTTTCACCGTACCAAAAGATTACTCTATTCTTAATAATATTTACTGTGAATGCACTCACTTGATCACTGAACTTTTCTTCATATCTATACTTTCTCTTAAAGAGATATCATTGGCAATCACTTCACGTATATGATATTATTCAGTACACAGTCATGTCATATATAAATCAGTAATCCAATTTCAGGCATATATATATACATCATGAAGATCAATACACGGCATTTATATCGATAGATTATAGAGATCAATCCACAGGCATTTATATCAATAGATCATAGAGATCAACACACAGGCATTTATATCGATAGATTATAGAGATCAATCCACAGGCACTATATCAATAGATTATAGAGATCAATCCACAGGCATTTATATCAATAGATCATAGAGATCAATACACAATATCTGGTTTACTATCAATATATATAACAATAATACTCACTGGAGATTAATAATAGTCACAGTAAATTCTCTGATGAATCTTGGTGCTTGCACACACCCACACATAGATATATATGTAAACTGATACCGTGAGCGCTCTGGGCAGGCTCACCACATACTGTGCTCTCTGTGACTTAGACTCAAGTGAGACTTGCTCACGACATATAAAATATCCTGACAAGAATATATATATAGCTAACTAAAGGGGAAATGGGAGGGTAACTGTAAACACCTACTTCACCTATCCTAGGATGACAGTTGGGTTGTAGCTCCTGGTCCAGGCTCTCGCCTCGTACACCATCCAGAAACACAAGCCCCACGCCATAGGATGTCGCGTCTCGCCGCTTCTGTACACAGCAGGTCCGTGCTCCTTCCTCTACAGTACGTCGCAGGGTTGAAGTCGGTCTCCTGGCCGTCAACTTTCCTCCCAACTACGGCAGCCAGCCTACGTCTCGGCGGTCGTCGCACGTTTCCCAATTAGTCCTTGTCACTGTACTCCCAGAGGAATTGCCCCTCACCACTACGAAGTCACTGTGAAGTTATCAGCCGTCCCGGACGACACACGCACAGCACCCGACTTCAGAGCACTTGAAGCTCACAACACTGTCAATTCCCTCGTCGTCTAGATATATCGCTAGGTATTTGGGAAGACTTCTCGACGTGCTTGCATCCAACTGTTGACTCGTAGGGTTCCACGAAGGTGGGGTTACTGTCAAACTTGACAGGATCGTCGATCACACGTTCAACCTGGTTGACAAGGCTGTCAACCCGGTTCACTCACGGTGGGTGGCCCGGCCACTAAGCTGTCTCTTATACTGGTGAACCGCCAATGACGACACACGTCGATGCCCGGCCCACTTCTTGCAACACACCTGTCCCTGAGCACTTGTTGCTCAATATTCTGTCAATTCCTTATCTGAGCCACTTCTGGGTTGCAGGAAGACCTCACAGAGTGCGTGCCAACAACTGGAGACGCTTACGTCCACCGGAGTTCGGTAAATCCGTCACTCTGACAGGACGACCGATCGCGCGTCCTACCTCTCGGACGTGTCGTGAAAGACTGATATCGTCTGGCGCCAACACGGCCGGACCCCCCATGCCTATGTGACGTCACTTTTCCCAAAGTTGGTTTTCATTGGCTCCCAGTGCCACGTCGCTGACGGTGACCAATCTGGCGCCACTGACGTCACACAGTTTTGGCGGGAGAACAGACTCGCCAGCGCCATATTGGCTCCCTAAAGGGCCTATCCCACAGGCCAAAATACTACATTTTCTCAAATTTCTTGGCTCTTCGAGAATACTGTTCTCTCCCACATATGTTCAATTGATGCCTGCAATGTAGAGAACGCTCGAGAATAGTGGACATGACTCTTACAGCAGGCGTGGGAGAATTAGAAGGGGGGGGAACACCGTCACAATATATATATCTCGTTGTCTTTTAAGTAAAATACCAAAACTCTTTGGTGTTTGATATCATCCCCTCCATTTATCGTGTGACCGTGTAATGAAGTAAAACAGAGTGACCTGCCTGATACCATATTGTTTGAAATTGCTCTTACCACAATTACCACAATTACACCTCACCACTGCAGTGTTACTGGACACCTAAAAACACCAGTTGGCGACCTTAAAGGCTGTGTAAGAGTTCTGTGTCGGGGCGGGCCACAGATTAAGGGAACGATCTGTGCCCCCACTCATCTTGCAATTTAAGGCCGGTTGTGAGATCGACTGGGGTACTCTCTGGGGCGTGCAGTGGAGCCTAGAGGATCGAGGGAAGACCCGTAGAACGACGGTGAGTAAGGTTATTGTCGGAGCAACCACCTGGAAGGGAGATCCGGTCTACCATTGCTTTAACCCTTCACTAACGAGAACACCGTGACACCCCGACATATATATATATATATATATATATATATATATATATATATATATATATATATATATATATATATATATGAGGAAAATCCACAGAGAAAAATGAAAGGAGGTAACGTTTCGACTCGTTAAAGCCTTTGTCAAACCAGACTGACAAGAGGAGAATTGATTGATTGATAAAGATTAAGTCACCCAAGAGGTGGCACGGGCATGAATAGCCCGTAAGTGGTGGCCCTTTTGAGCCATTACCAGTATCAATAGCTGATACTGGAGATCTGTGGAGGTGCGACTGCACCCTGCGTGACGGGAGATGTCTCCCATGAAGAGGAGAAGGGAAGGGGGAGGATATATAGGCCGACACCTGACCAACCCATCCCTAGGGAAAGAATTAACCAGAGACAGGTAAAGCTTAGCTTGGAATGGTCAAAGAGGATTAAGCGGTCAGAGAAAAAGGATGAAAGATTAAAGAAAAGCCTCATGAACACGCAATAAATGAATATATAAATATAAAATTATAATGAGACATTGTAAGCCTCTCTAACAGTTAGAGTTTTTTCTTAAACTGTTGTGCAATATTATAACTTAAAAATGGATCAAGTTTGTACATTCCAGTACTAACATTAAGAAGATTTGGACACTGACTGATTAGAGCAGACTCAATCAAATTCCGTTCCACGAAATCCCCACAATTGGTAATGCTTTTTGCACCATTCCAGTTAATATTGTGATCGCATAAATTCGTATGTAGATACAATGCATTAGACGTTTGAGCAGTTCTAATACTATAAGCATGTTGTGACAACTGCAATTGTAAGGACTTTCCTGTTTGTCCAAGGTACACAGAATCACAATCATTGCAGGGAATTGAATACACGCAACCTGCTGTATCAGGGGAGTTTTTTTTATTAAATTGGATTTGATCGTACTATTAGTGAACACCAAATTTATATTAAGTTTCTTAAAAATCAAAGACAATTTTGATTTTGATTCCAAAAACCAAGAGGTTTTTGGATTTCTCGTTTGAACAAGCCAAGCGTACGTTTTATAATCACATCCCTAAGGCGAAACCAGAAATTATTAACTCATTGGTTGTACCTTATGCGAGTGGACTTGAAAAATTGTCTTTGATTTTTAAGAAACTTAATATAAATTTGGTGTTCACTAATAGTATGATCAAATCCAATTTAATAAAAAAGTCCCCTGATACAGCAGGTTGCGTGTATTCAATTCCCTGCAATGATTGTGATTCTGTGTACCTTGGACAAACAGGAAAGTCCTTACAATTGCGGTTGTCACAACATGCTTATAGTATTAGAACTGCCCAAACGTCTAATGCTTTGTATCTACATACGAATTTATGCGATCACAATATTAACTGGAATGGTGCAAAAAGCATTACCAATTGTGGGGATTTCGTGTAACGGAATTTGATTGAGTCTGCTCTAATCAGTCAGTGTCCAAATCTTCTTAATGTTAGTACTGTAATGTACAAACTTGATCCATTTTTAAGTTATAATATTGCACAACAGTTTAAGAAAAAACTCTAACTGTTAGAGAGGCTTACAATGTCTCATTATAATTTTATATTTATATATTCATTTATTGCGTGTTCATGAGGCTTTTCTTTAATCTTTCATCCTTTTTCTCTGACCGCTTAATCCTCTTTGACCATTCCAAGCTAAGCTTTACCTGTCTCTGGTTAATTCTTTCCCTAGGGTTGGGTTGGTCAGGTGTCGGCCTATATATCCTCCCCCTTCCCTTCTCCTCTTGTCAGTCTGGTTTGACAAAGGCTTTAACGAGTCGAAACGTTACCTCCTTTCATTTTTCTTTGTGGATTTTCCGCATAAAATGATCAGTGTTTTATGATCGTCAATTGCATATATATATATATATATATATATATATATATATATATATATATATATATATATATATATATATATATATATATATATATATATATATATATATATATATATATATATATATATATATATATATATATATGTATATATATATGTCGTACCTAGTGGCCAGAACGCCCTTCTCAGCCTACTATGCAAGGTCCGATTTGCCTAATAAGCCAAGTTTTCATGAATTAATATAATTTCTCTAATTTTATTCTTATGAAATGATAAAGCTACCCATTTCATTATGTATGAGGTAAATTTTTTTTATTGGTGTTAAAATTAACGTAGATATATGACCGAACCTAACCAACCCTACCTAACCTAACCTAACCTATCTTTATAGGTTAGGTTAGGTTAGGTAGCCGAAAAGTTAGGTTAGGTTAGGTTAGATAGGTTAGGTAGTCGAAAAACAATTAATTCATGAAAACTAGGCTTATTAGGCAAATCGGGCCTTGCATAGTAGGCTGAGAAGTGCGTTCTGGCTACTAGGTACGACATATATATATATATATATATATATATATATATATATATATATATATATATATATATATATATATATATATATATATATATATATATATGTGATCGTCAATTGCATATATATATATATATATATATATATATATATATATATATATATATATATATATATATATATGAACACCATATGAACACACTATATATATATATAGGTATATATATATATATATATATATATATATATATATATATATATATATATACCTACTCAAATCTCTGGATATGTTAGATATTAAGTCACTGCACATTCTCTCATGTGAATCATACATATATAAAACGCTGAACTGTAATGCCAATCCTGAACTCAAAAGCTTCATTGAAGGTTGTAACAGAACCCATGAGCACCACACCAGAAATAAATACAGTTTTGGTATTCCAAGAGTACGACTCAATCAAACTAGAAATGCTCTACAAATCAAGGGACCCAGAATGTGGAATGACCTCCCCAACCATGTTAAAGACTGTACCTCTCTCAACCAGTTTAAGATCAAAACTAAACACTACCTAATAAATTCCCTGTAACCTACCTTACCCCTCTATTGTCAACCCATGTCTGTTATTTTTTTAATCAATGCTGTTTGTCAACCTTTTGTATTTGTGCTGCTTTTTCAGTCATGTTCCCCCTTTTTTTATCTTTATTTGTATTTGTTCTCAACACATTTTATTCTTTATGCTCAATTAGTATTAACTTCTAGATATTAATGTTCTTCCTGCCTGAAACGCATTGCGTAATAGTGGCTTTATGCATTGTATGTACTAGCTCTATCTATAAATCGATACATTAATGTAACATCACTTGTATGTATGTACCTTACCTGAATAAACATATTTATATTTATTTTATATATATATATATATATATATATATATATATATATATATATATATATATATATATATATATATATATATATATTGTTACGATAATCTCCTCCAAGAGAGATTTGGCCTGCTCTTTCCTATCGTCATGTTACTTCAGTACATCTACAACATCTAGATACTACAAGTAAGTGTAGTATGTATTGAGTAAAATACGTTTCAGACAAGCACATACGTATCTGACACTCGCTCTCCACCTCCCCCCCTCCATCGTCGCCGATCACCAAACTACCATTTCCAGCCAGCCCGCTTCTGATTGGTGAATCGACGTCTGCACCACTGCACCTCTGCACCTCAACGCCATCTACCTAGCCGATGTCTGGGCCTGCATCAGCCATTGGAGTTAGAATATCTTGTGCTCTCAAGCTGAAACAACCAACTGATATACGCTCTGTTTATTAGTGGATGTTCTCAGCCAGCGCTTTATTCTCAGCACCTGTTAATTCATTTCTTGTCTTTATTTATTTGTAGAGTAACGTCACCACTGTTCTTATTTTGTTATTTTTTACTTTATAATCTTGTTTGTTTGCACTGTACATAGCCAATGGATTATCTTTGTTCATATTTTTATTCAGTTAAGGTACATACATACAAGCTAGTAAGATACAAAGTTGATGGATTTGTAGACTAGAGCTAGTACATACAATGTCTAAAGCCACTATTACGCAAAGCGTTTCGGGTAGGAAAAAAATTAAAAACAAAAACTTAATACTAATTGAGTTTAAAGTATAAAATGTGTCGAGAACAAATAAAATTACAAAAAAAGAAAGGGGGAAACATGGCTGAAAAAGCAGCACAAATACAATTAGGTTGACAAACAGCATTGTTTAAAAAAAACAGACATGGGTTGACAATAGAGGGGTAAGGCAGGTTACAGGGAATTTATTAGGTAGTGCTTCGTTTTTATCTTAAACTGGTTGAGAGAGGTAAAGTCTTTAACATGGTTGGGGAGGTCATTCCACATTCTGGGTCCATTGATTTGTAGAGCATTTCTAGTTTGATTAAGTCGTACTCTTGGAATATCAAAACTGTATTTATTTTTGGTGTGGTGCTCATGGGTTCTGTTACAAACTTCAACGAAGCTTTTGAGGTCAGGATTGGCATTACAGTTCAGCATTTTGTATATGTATAATACACATGAGAGAATGTGCAATGACTTAATATCTAGCATATTCAGAGATTTGAATAGGGGTACCGAGTGATGTCTTTGGCCAGAGTTGGATATTGTCCTAATAGCAGCTTTGTGTTGAGTAATTAGAGGACGTAAATGATTTTGGGTAGTAGAACCCCAAGCACAAATACCATAGTTGAGATATGGATAGATGAGGGAGTAATAGAGAGTCACCAGGGCAGGGCGGGGTACATAATATCTGATCTTAGAAAGAATGCCAACAGTTTTTGAAACTTTTTTTGATATATTTAGAATGTGTCCCTGGATATTCAGCTTGTGGTCAATGAGAACGCTAAGGAATTTGCCATCTAATTTGTTACAAATTTGGGTATTGTTTATTCTGAGATTTATTTGATTAGAGGATTTATTGCCAAACAGAATATAGAAAGTTTTGTCAATGTTAAGGGTGAGTTTGTTGGCAGTTAGCCAAAGATGGACTTTATTTAGCTCTGTATTTACTGTGGCATTTAGAGCAAGGGGGTCAGGACTGGAGTAAATGAAGGTTGTGTCGTCAGCAAATAGAATTGATTTGAGATGTTGGGAGGCATTTGGAAGGTCATTAATGTAGATGAGAAAGAGGAGAGGGCCAAGTATGCTGCCCTGAGGAACACTAATATTGATGGGTAGGATGGGAGAAATTGAATTATTCACAGAAACATACTGGAGCCTGTCAGTAAGGTAAGATTTGAGGTATTGCAGGGAGTGTCTTCTGACTCCATAATGATGTAATTTAAGAAGAAGGTTTTGGTGGTTGACAGTGTCAAAAGCTTTACGCAGGTCCACAAATAACCCAACAGGGAACTCGTTTTTATCAAGAGCTTCATGAATCAAGTTAATCATACTAATAAGTGCATCGTTAGTGCTTTTTTTGGGTCTGAAGCCATATTGACAAGAGCTAGGTATAGTGTTTGGCTAGATAAGAGTAAAGCTGCTGTAGATTAGTTTTCAAATATTTTTGACATGTTAGGCAGGATTGATATGGATTGATTGACTGTACAATGGGGCCTCGATTTACGATGCTAATCCGTTCCCAGAGACGGATCGTATGTCGAAATATCGGAAGTCGAAGCAAATTTTCCCATAAGACATAAAGGGATTTGAATTAATCCGTTCCCCACCCTCCAAAATATTAACATAAAAATACATTTTATACTGAATACAATGTTTTTTCTAACTACAATACAGTACCAAAACTTCACTTACCTTTATGGAGGGATTTCGATGGCGTATGGAAGATGGTGATGAGGGGGGAGGAGGAGAGTTGTTACTGTTGGAAGGGGAGTCCCCTTCCATTATCACATCAGGCAGTGATGTTTTCTCTGGGGTACTCTCTCCTACATTTTGCCTGAATACCACTAGGACCTGGTTGTGGTTCAGTGCTTGTTTGTCTCACTACAAATCTGTCAAGAGACATTTGTTTTTCCATTCGATTAACATTTGTCTGTAATGATGCATCACTTTGCACCCATAATGTCCTTTTTCTTAACCAGTATGGTGGATATCGTTGACTGAGATTTGTTGTACTGCCTAGCCAGTTCACCGACGCGCACACCGTCTTCATATTTACGAATGATCTCTTGTTTTGCTCTATGGCATTCTTACATGGGATCTCATATGTGAGCCTTACACTGACTTTCTTGGGACTCATGGCGCGATAGAAAATAATTAATTTAATGTTCAAAATGCAAAAAAAACACACCACAAAAGCGGAATTTCTTATAGGCGCGATCGTCACTAAGCGGGTAGCTAGTAGTAAACTGAGGCGGTCGGACCGCGTGACAGGGAACCACGCG